>JAKSZT010054464.1:65381-300518 GCA_026826555.1 Tolypeutes matacus | reverse complement strand
TGTGTGCATGCGTGTGTACGTGTGTGCGTGTGTGTGGTGCGTGTGTGCGTGCGTGTGATGCGTGTGTGCGTGCGTGTGGTGCGTGTGTGCATGTGTGGGGTGCGTGTGTGCATGTGCATGTGCGTGTATTGCGTGTGTGCATGCGTGCGGTGCGTGCACAGAGCTGCAGGGCCTGTGCGAGCATCTAGAAAGCAGCGTTTGCAGTTAAGGGACGGTCATTCTGTCCCACTCTCTCCCACTGCCGCTCCCCATCGGCTTTTGAACAGTGGAGGGACGGCACAGAGGTGACGGCCGGTGCCAAACGCTCCCCAGGAGGCGCGCAGCGCGGCTGGCGGAGGGCCTGCCAGCCTGGGCCTGGCGCGGCGGCCAGCAGCACCCCAGGACGACGAGGCAGGCCTGCTGCGCGGGGCCCTGGCCCCTGCCCTTGGCAGAAGCAAGCCCACCAAGTCCAGATGCGGGGGCTGGTCTTTAAAACGAGGGTTTGCAAGCCCAGCCTGGCCTCAATTGTTAATTTCTGGTGCCAAATGGCCTAAAGAGCCAGGTTTCCTGCAGGTATGAAGGAGCACACTTCCCACTCGAGTATTACCACTAAAGCACCTACTATGAATAGTAACTAGCAGCACAGGAGAGAGAGTCACGGAGAAAGTAACACCATCCACCCACCCACCCAGTCTTCCTAGTTTCTGTATCTTCTGTGCCGCTTTTGTTTTGCTAAGTGATTTGGAAGATTAGGAGGGTTTTGTTTAGGTGGGCCAGTGTGAGGAAAGTTGTTGAATAATTGCTACTTGATTGCACAACAAAAGATACACAAGGAGCCTCAGCACAACTCAATTCCACTTGCCCCGACAGTTTGAGTTTCTCAATTAAGTTATTTTGTTAGCAAGACTATTGGCTAGGGAAAGGAGAAAGTGCTTGGTGCACCAAGATTATTCACGGTATAGAAATCGCTGTAATCGGGTCGACAGAACACTCTTTCTAAGAGTCACAGAACTCCTATTTGGCAACACTGTGATGCAGTGGGCATGTACCCACACTATCAGTGTACTGACAGGAGGATCTGCAAAATAATATTATAAAACTGCACAATTGTCTCTAATTCAACAAACAGTGCTGGGGAACTAGGAATATACTCATGATCTAAATTCTACATGGCAAATAAGAAACCTTTTTCTCCAGATATTAATTAAGAGGGTAAGATTCTGGCGGATTCCAAGAAATACTAGTATCGTCAGCCCTCTCTGTCACTTCCAACAGCATGGATTAGGTATTATCAGTAAAATCATTTTTGAAAATGAAAAAGGCAAGCATTCCAATTTTTCAAATATGTACCATTGTTTATTTCAAAAGTCACCATAAACAAAGTGAAAAAGCAAACCAAAGACTGAGAGAAGATATTTTCAGCCATATAACAAAGGATTCACTTATAGAATGTAGTACAAATTCTTAAGAATAAAACAAACAACTCAAAAATGTTGAAAGGGTGTGGATACAGAATTTACAGAAAAGGAAATCTAAATTGCCATTATGAAAAGATGCTCAATCTCACTAAGTAATCAAGTGTGCAAATAAAAGTAACAGCAAAATATTTCTTGTCCATCAGATGGACAAAAATTTTAAAGTCTGGGAACTCTGATACCCTAGCGCAGGAATCTGAACTGGCACCTCTGCTCTGAATAACAATTTGGCATTATCTAGTCACGTTGACATATTCAGCAGCTCAGCTCCATTCCTAGGCACCTGCCCTAGATGTCACACATACGTATAGTAGTCATATGCACAATGGTCTTTAAGCACAGCTGGCACAAGGAATAACCTAAATGTCCCTCGACAGGAGAAGGGATAAGCTGAAATGAAATGCACTGCAGCATTAGAGCTACGTAAATAACATGGCTTAACCTCAAAATCATAATATCAAGTGAAAAATCTAGTTTGCGTAAGGATAGAAACAGTATAAAACCATTTATATAAGCTCTAAACCACATTAAACCATACTTATAGTGTTTATGGTTCCATATATACATATATTAATACTACAAAAACATGCATGGAAACATTCAATATCAATTTCAGGGATGAGAGAATAAGGCTTTGATTATATCCCTGATGTTTTATTCTCTTTTAAAACAAAAAAAAAGAGACCAGAAGCAAATAAATATGGCATTTGTTAATTCTGGATAATGGGTACATGGGTATTCATTCTATTTTATTCAGTACTTGGCTATACCTTTGAAAGTTTTTCATGATTAAAAATTTCAAAGCATTTTTAAAACTATACATACATAATACATAGTTTATTACTGTGCAGAGCTGAAAAGAACTGGGTACATGATCTTCATCCATCACAGCCAAGTGCTTGGGGTAGCTAGACTATATAATTAACTCCCATATCTGTGCAATACATAGTAAACTACTTTCAGGTATATTATCTCATTTAATATTCTCATCAACTCTTTACCTTAGGTATTATGACACCCTTTTTACTGAAAGGAAAACTACCTTTAGAATGTAGGAGATTTTCCCGAGATCAGCCAGTCAGCAAGTGACACAGTACTGGAATCCAGTGCTCTCATACTACACAGATGACCTTTAAGAACCCAAAAATCTATTATTCTAGAGACATACACATCATCTTTAAGATCTGTGTCATCAACCTGAAATCACAGGTGCCAGTCAGCAAATGAAATTAAACACGCCATCACTGAAACTGTCTCCAGTCAAATGCATTTCTTCTGATCATTTCTAATGTAAACAGAAGTTACAAAAGACTAATAAAACCTAGCATGTTAATAAATAAGGAAAATGGAAATATTGCACAAGCCTTTCTCTCTTTTTAAAAATAAAATTTCAAAATTAATAAAGTAGAAACTATAATTTAAAACCTCTTGCTCAATGTGCTAAGGGCAAACACATACTAATGTCAGGAAGCTAGTGCTTAGACAGGGCTCAGTCCCTAATTTGGGAATTTGACTATTAATAAACAAGTTATCAAACACAGGTAGAGTCAAAAATATAAGCTAAATGTAAGAATAGTCAGCTCAGGGACTATGCGGAATATTGTATAAAATATCAAACAATAAAAATAATCACATGTACCATTCTCTGAGCACTTACAACATACCAGGCACAATGCTGAGAGCTCTACCTGTATTCCCTTCTCTCCCCTCCCAACCAGCCGAGAGTGCCACCTATCATAAGCCCTGTTTTACAGATGAGGAAGCCGGGCCTGTGTAACTTGGCTAAAGTCCCACATTAAAAATGGACTCAGGGTAAGCGGATGTGGCTTAACTAGTTGGGTGCCCGTCTGCCACATGGGAGGTCCCGGGTTCAGGTCTCGGAGCCTCCTAAAGAAGATGAGCAGACACTGCCTCTGTCGCAAGGAGCTAGACACAGCACCTGCTGCAACGAGCAGACGCCTAAACAAGCAGATGCCACAAGCCAGCAGACGCCGCAGCCCGCAGGGAGCGCATGTGGCTCAGGCTGTTGGGCACTCGCCTCCCATGTGGGCGGTCCCGGGTTCGGTTCCTGGTGCCTCCTGGAGAAGGCGAGCAAACAATGAGCAGGCAGATGAGGGAACCATCTGAGGGCAATGGGGGGAAGAGACAAATTTTAAGAAATAATAAAGTAAATAAATAAATCTTTTTTAAAAATGGAGTCAAGATTGACACTGAGGTTGGTGAGACTCTGAAATCCATCCGCTCTACCTCTTGATGCTAAAGGGGTATTTGTTTCAATGGCAGCTTTCTTCTGAGTATACCCAGAGTAAAGCACTCCCAGGCTCTGAGAACAATTTGTTACTTTGAAGTAAGGGAAGATAACTGAGAGTGACTAAAGGAAAGAGAAATGAATGACCTTGATCCATGGGGTAAAAAAGAATGGCATCATTACAGAGATCCTAACTTCCCAAAGCACAAACCATAATACCAGACTATTTCCAACAAAACCTCGAGATTCATACATTAGGGGCACTGTTCATTTGTAGGGACCGAAAGATTGTTAACTATGAAATAGGAGAAAGGTTTAATTCTTATAACACTGTGCAATACAGAGTAAAAACAGGGGATGTTTTCTTCTCTGAACTTTCTTTTAGAGAAACTAAATAACATTAGCAAAACAAGCGAGCAAACTGAGTAGATCCTTCCAGAGCTGGTGCCATTATTCCAGCCTGTTGGGGTTCAGATAAATTCCCGGGCTCAGTGTTCTCTGGCTCTTCCCTTCTGCTTTACTGGACTTGTGGTTCACCGTGCCCTGTGGAACTCTTCCCACTGGTTTCCTACATCCCTGGACTCCTGGTCAAATCCTAGAACGCTGCCATCCCCTGTCCTAGGCTCTCAGACCTTCTGCTTTTCCTACTTTTCCAGTTCCAAGCCTGGATTTGCCCCCTCCTCTTACCTCCGGGGTCACCGCTAACGCCCACGGTAAGTCTGTACCTTGTGGCTGACCAGGAAGGGGCAGGGCTTGGCAGAAGGGCAGAGCTGGACATCAGCCTCCCACACCCCTCAGCCGTGCCTCTGTCGGGGCACACGCCCTGCCACCACCCCGACTCCCGGGTCTCACACAGCCTAGAGGAAGATGTGGAATACAAGCTGCTTGCCCCACCATGCCTTGTCACACTCTTGACTGACTGTTACTGATATTCCATTCTAACACCAAAATCCCACACTTCCTAAGTACTGACAGGAGGGGAGCTGCGTTCTCCACAATTTCCCCTCACCACATTCTCTCTCCCCATCTCCTCATCCTCTTCCCGTGCTCATAACACCTAAAACCTGTTAAACAAGCCAGGTGGCCTGCTCAGACCTACGCCACACAACACGTCCTAAGACGCGTAAGGGGGCCCTTGGGGCAGCCAGGACAGAGAGAATGCGAACAGCGGGTCCCCGGAGACGGACTGCGCTGTCAGGGGCGCCACGTGCCCGTCCACTCCCAGTCCACACTGCCTACAGTGGCTACCTCAGGGGACAGCAGAGCAGTCACGAACCAGGGCCCGGTGGCCAGCTCCCCCTGCCCACAAGCACAGCACAGACTCCGTGTAAGAGTTAGCACAGCGCTTTCTGCTCCTCAAACATGAAGGGAAAAACTATCTCCATCAAAGAAGACTCGAGAAGGCAATAATCTGATTCTCAACATTTTTCATTCCTTCAGTAAATACTTATTGAGCACCATCATGTACCAATGCAATGAGCATTGTTGCTAGGGTTAAATGAGATAATAGAAGAAAGAACTGGGGAAAATGTGCAGAGATAGACATAGCTGAGTTAGTCTTAGCACACCCCAACACACTATGAATTCCCTGTGGGTGGAAACCGCATCTGGGCGTCCGCCACATCCAGACTGTATGTCCAGGGCCGGGCACGGAGTAGGTCCCCTGGGAATCCCCGCTGGCTCGTTCCAGGGGTGCAGCTCTGCTGCTGGGGCATATTCCTGGCTCACAGTCCACTGGCCTCCACAGCAGGCTCCAAGCTCATCTCCCTGACTCATGGCACTTTTATCTCCTCTTCAGAATATAAATCCTTAGATTCTTTTTTATATTAAAGAACAACTGCACAGCATAAAGTCAAGCCACTAAGTTAAAATACTCATTTATGTCTAGAATCAAGACATGTATTTTCTTTATGAGTCTTTATGCTATTGAACAAAGCTAAAAATTAAAAAGAGAATCAAGAATATAAACTCATTGGTCCCTTTAAAATACACCGCCCCCTAGCAAACTTTTTCAAAGGGCCATGAAACTCTCATAAAGAAGACTTTCTGTTCCGCTCAGTGACAACTGCTTTGAAAAACGTAAAATCTAGCACGTGCGCAGTGCTTCCGTCTTCCCTATTTAATTTCTTCTTCTATAATAATACTCTATAATATGTATATTACGCAATGAAAGTTATACTTTAATCCAGTGAAAGGAATCTCCTTGGCAGTATTGCCCTTTTCTATCCAGGCTTTTGCTCCTCTGCCTAAGTCTGTTCCCTCGTCCATCCATGCCTGGGGTTTCCTTCACTGCTACCCAAAATAACTGTGTCAGTGAAATCTTAGCATGCTCCAGTTGGGGCTTAATAATCATTTGTTGAATAAACAAATAAATGAGTGAATAATTACAAAATTCTGGATTAAGTCCCCCTGAGAAGTTCACATTAAGTTTATAGAATAGCGTGCTTGTATGTTCAGGCATATACATCTAAATGGAACTGAAAAACAGGCATCAAGTGGCAGTTAAATCTGAATTCATTTCTGTCTTAATAATCGACTTCAAAATATTATGCAATTCAAACTACAATTAGGATATGCTGAGGTAGTGTCCAATTATAATCAAACCACCAGAATTTACACACTTTTAAGATTTGGAAATACTAACACTAATGTGCAAATAATTAAAATTCCTAAATGTCGATATGCTTCTAAATTAAAAGATCTAAAAGTAAAAAAGCATGCATTATGTAAACCCTAAATGTACGTGTTTTATTTTTAATGCAATCAAACCAATTTCTTAAACGTATCTTTTTGAAAAGTTGTACAAAGAAGTGTTTATTATACCTAGTTAACAAGGAGTATCTCAAGAAGGAACTTTATTTCATGTTCAGATATGTAACAAGTAGGCCAGAGAGAATGTAAGAAACTTTATTGGGTATAACAGCTAATATTTATCTAATCTCAAATCCAATAAAAACTATAAAATGTAGTTTTACAAGTATTGAGAAAATTAACATTTCTTATTATATATTCTGACATCTTTGTTTTTTTAAAGATCACCTACATTTTATTATGCTGTTAGAAAATATTTGGACATAAAATAGTTTGGATCTAAGGTAAGTTTGTTCTTCCTGAGTTCGCTGTAAAGAAGTTAGAAAATAAGCTAGCAAATATTCATTTAACTTTAAGAAAAAACTGGTCTTAAATACATTGAAGCAGTTATATATTTAGCAAACCTAGATGACAAAAGGCCATGTTAAATTGTTAAGAAGTAAATGGGACTAAATGTAAATCGGTAGTAAGACGCGCAGTACTTGAATGCCGCTCTAGCTTAGACCTTTCTGTTTCTTACATTGCTGGCTCTCAGGATAAGCAGGAATGGCCCTGTGAGCAGCCTGGAGAGGAAGGCTGTAGCCAGGCACACATCTCTCTGCACTGACTACCAGCATGTCTTTTCTGTCCTGGCGTCCATTTTAGGAGTAGCAGCGAGATAGTGTATAAAGAAGCTTATAAAACAAAGGTCATTTTGGCAACCCACATAAACATAAACATAAAAGTGATTTCATTTTGTTGAAGATCAAAATGTTGATCAGTAAAAAAGTTGAAGGAAATATGTTAGCTTAACTATTCAAACACCTGTATTACATTTCATATATTCTTAAATCCTCTTTGTTTATCAAATGCCATTCTCAGGAAGCTGATGTGCCATAGTACTTCTATAAAAACTATTTTAAGTAATTGATAATTTAAGGCGCGCAATAATATAAAGCTATAGACAAAAATCTTTTCTTTTTTTTTTTTTTTTGGACAAAGGATTAAAAAATCAGTGATTACATGCTCAAAACAAAAGCATAGATCTTAGAGCGATCGTTTATACTGCCCAAAATGATGACAACTTATGTGAATATATACGATTTCCTCTATTCTTTAAATATATAAAATAAAAACAAATTGTATTGTTACAAGAAGTCATAACCTAATCCCAAAACTCAAACCCTCGTTTCCAGAAACAGACTGCTTACAGACAATGGGGGTAGCCCACGCCTACGTGGCTCACTGCTACTCTCTGCTACAGCAATGCTGATTTCAGAAGCAGAACTAACCCTATCCAACCAGAAGCAGGCCTAACGGGAAGCATTCACTGTTAAGAAATTAGGCATTAAGTATATTTCCAACTCAAATACCAGGTAGTTTTGAAAAGAAAATCGATTAACTTTCTAAATTTTCCTTCTTCTTAAAAATTTTTGAGAAAGCCAAACTATAGCAATCGTTTAATTAAAAATCTAGTTGACTAAAAATAATGGAATTTTTCTCCAAGTATTTCAAACACAGTCCACCACTACTTCCCAGCCTCGAACAATATTTAAATTTCTATTCTCTACCCTTCCCAGCCATTTCTGCCATCACAAACATTACCTTTTATCCTCCTCCTCACAATGTGAAAACAGTAACTGCACATATTTTAGACATGGACCCCTACATACCCCCCTCCCCAGCCCCCTCCAGAAAACGGTTCAGAGCAAAGACACACGAGAATAACGACCAAGCTCACATTTCTTGTCTGCCTTCAGGCGAAGTCTGGGTGTCTTCAGCTTGCCTTTCTGGTCCTCAGTGTGTCACTGATTGCTGGGGACGTGGTTGAGGACAGCACGAAGCCGCGGAAATAAAAGCTGCTGCTTTAAGAAAACGGTTTCTTAAGCACATGGACAGAACGACTTTTACTCTGACTTCTTAGAAAGGCTCCTTGAAAAGTTAATGTCTATAAATGGGAAAAAATAAAATAAAATCTAAAAACTTACGTTCTGAACACATTCCGGAGGATGTCTGATTTGATTTGAAAGCAGGTTTGTATTGATGAACACACTTTATTTTGTAGAAAATTTAATATTCTCTCTAATTAGAAATTTGCCTTGCCATCTTCTAAATTAATCCTGTCTCTCGTGGTATAATCATACATGCAAAAAATCAAATACAGTATTTCCCAAACGCATGGACACTGTGGAAGCTTCACTTTGAAAAAGGCTTTTATTTTCCTTAATACTGGTAACTAAACGTCACTGTATGTACCAACACTTTCAAATAGCCCAAGAGACCTGAAAAGCCTTCTAAGTTTGAAAACCAAAAAGTTCTGAGTTTTCCTGTACCCCAGGACGGTTTTCTTTCCTGAAGCTCAAGCCGAGAAAGCAGACAAAAGAAGCTGATTTGACTGAGCTGTGCCAAGTCTTGCCTTTTTTCCTTTCCTCAGCTCTCCCTCTGCCTCTCCTCTGCCTCTCCTCTCCCTCTCTCTCCCTCACTCTCCCCTCTCATTCTCTCTCTCTCTCTCTCTCTCTCTCTCTCTCTCTCTCTCTCTCTCTCTCTCTCTCTCTCTCTCTCTCTCCTTTGCTCCCGGTATGGCAACCTTCCGAGCAGTCTTGGCGGAGCTCCAGCCTGTGCCAGTCTGTCTGAATTCCTGTCTCCAAAAGATGTCCTTTGTGGATCAATTAATACCTTTGAAAACAGGGTGGTACAGTACCCAAATCCTGGCGCCAAATCACCTTACGCATTTCATAGTGCCCTACCCTTCACAGTCAGTGCTAACAGGTCCCCGCAGCAATACCGGCACTGGGAGCGTTCGCTACCCAGCAATAAGAAAGCTGGTCCCTAAAAATGTCCGCATGCGACATGTGCACAACCTGCAGTAAATCGAAATTCTCTTGTGAGAAGAGATGTATGTAACTTTAATAAGCACCACATACTGTATTTCTTTTTATAGACTTGGTTCTCCTTGCCCTGCTGCAAAGAATCATGGGAGAATAGAAAGGGAGGGATGCGGATTAAAATTAAAACAGTATGCCCAAATAAGTCCCACTTTACCCTATGGGAAAAGAAAGTGGTTCTAACTGGCACTTCCTGTGTCAAAGGAAATTCTGATATAAACTTCACCTATTACAGGCTTTACCAGAGTTGCAGGTTGGGGAGGAAAACATTCCTTTCAAAACACTGTAGAACAAACAAAAAATCAATAAAAAGGGAGAGAAAAAACAGGGCGGGTTTAGCAAAATCAGGTATCTTTTCATATTTTGACACCTCAAATATAAGCATGATCACTTGTTCACTACATTCATATGACATTCATTCTATGACCGTCTAATGAGTGTTTACATAAACTGTTTCCTTTTGGTTGTAGCACGCATGCCTTTTGGAGTAAAATAGGTGGGCTATGCCTCACACCTTTGCCTGATGTGTTAAATCATCTTTACCTTTGAGGCTTGAAAATACAGAACAGATAACACTCTAGGGTTATCACTGTTTCATAGAAAGAACCCAGGATAGTGGGTTCCAGTCTCTGGCTCTGCCACTTTCTAATTTATGTGACCTCAAGGTCTCAAATTGCTTAATCTGCCTAATCCTCAGTTTACTCATCTATCAAATATAGAAATCAGTAACTCCCTCCTCTGTACTTCTATACTACTTTGTTTATATGCATAACATACCTTCACCTATTGCATAATAGTTAATTGAGTATGTGTGCCTTACCAACCAAACACGTCATCTTCGTGCAGGAACTATGTGCTACTTATCTTAGGAGACTGAAAGTCTCACATAGAGCTCTCCAAACATACAGCAAATCTATTAAGTCAATGAATGATGGGAATGGATCACATAAATATCATTCTGAAGTTCTATTACATTATGAATTACAACAAAAAACAAACTATATGTTACTAAATCATAAAGTTGATAGATTAGAGAAATGCTATAGAGATATCATAAGGCCTGAATAAAAGACTAACAAAAATGTTCCATGCTATCCTTTCAAATAGGGATAATGATAGGTGAGCAGGTTCACAGTGGACTTAAAATTAATAAACCACTGGAAGACAAAGAGAGAATCTTGAAGGCAATAGGAGAAAAGTGACCCATCATACACAAGGGACCCTCCATAAGATTAACAGCTGATTTCTTATAGGAAAGCATGGAGGTCATGCAGCAGTGGGATGACATATAAAAAAGTGCAAAAAAAAAAAAAAAAAAAAAAAAAACCTGCAGCCAAGAATTCTATATCTGGCAAAACTATCCTTCAAAAAGTGAAGAAGACATTAAGACATTCCCAGAAAATTGAGGAGTTTGTTGCTCACATGCCTGCCCTAAAAGAAATACTAAAGGAAGCCTTTAGGCTGAAATGAAAGAACACTAGACAGTAATTCAAGTCCACGTGAAATAATAAAGAACACTGGTAAAGGTAACTACATAAGTAAATATAAAAGACATTATAAATATCGTGGTTTTTTTTTTTTTTTTTTTTTGTTCTTTTTTTAATCCTATCTGGTTTAAAAGACAATTACATGAAGCAATAATTATAAATCTATATGATGGGTACACAATGTATAAAGACGTAATTTATACAATACAGCATAAAGAGGGGGCAGAGCTATAAGAAGCAAAGTTTTTGTATACTGTTGAAAATAGCTTGGTATTAATCCAAATAAAATTGGTATAAATTAAGATGTTAATTGTATTCTCCAGGATAACCACTACTTATATTCCAGAAAATATATATAGTTCAAAAATATATAGTAAATGAAGAACAAGAGATTTAAAACCATACCCTACAAAATATTTATTTGATGCAAAAGAAAGCAGTAATCGAAGAACAGAGGAACAAAAAAAATCAAAGACACATAGAAAACAAATAGTAAAATGGCAGATATAAGTCCTACTTTATTATAATTACTATAATCAATTTATATGAATTAAATACACCAATTAAAAAGCAGAGATTGATTTTAAAAATACATACGATCCAACTATATGCTATTTACCACAGATGAACTTTTAAAATCTAAGACACAAATGGTCTGAAAGTTAAAGAATGGAAAAAATATACTACGCAAAGAGTAACCAATAGAGAGCTGGTTATACCAGTATCAAAAAAATAGACATTACCACAAAAACTGTTACTAGAGACAAGGAAGAATACTTTATAATAATAAAAGGTTCAATTCATCAAGAAGATACAACCATTATAAACACATATACCTCTAAAAACAAAACCCCAAAATACATGAAGCAAAAATTGACAGAACTGATGGGAGAAACAGACAATCAATATTAATAATTGGAGACTTCAATACCCCATTTTCAATCGTGTATAAAACAACTAAACTGAAGATCTGCGAGGAAATAGGAGGCTAGAATAACATTATAAACCAAGTTAACATAACAGACATCTATAGAACACTTCAACCAATACTAGATGATTACACATTCTTCTCAAGTGCAATATAGAACATTCTCTAGGACAGACCATATGTTAGACCATAAAACAAGCCTCAATAAATTTAAACAGATTAAAATCATACAAAGTATGTTCTCTGACCAAAATGGAATGAAACAAAAAGTAACAGAAAGAAATTTGAGAAACTCACAAATACATGGAAATTAAATACCATCCTCAGTACAGAACATCTTGACAGAGGATAAATAAACAGAGAGCTTGAATAATATGATAAATGAATGAGACCTAACAGTCATCTATAGAGTACTGTACCCCAAAACAGCAGGATATACATTTTTTTTCAAGTGTTCATGGATCCTTCACCAAGAGATATTGGGTCACAAGTCTCAATATATTTAAAAAGGCTGAAATTATACAAAAAAAAAAAAAAAACTTTCTCTAATCATAATGGAATGAAGTTGGAAATCAATAATGGAAGGAAAAAGGAAAAATCCATAAATATATGGAGATTAAACAACACACTCTTAAATAATCAGTGGGTCAAAGTAGAAATTGCAAGAGAATTCAGAAAACATCTTGAGATGAACAAAAATGAGAACACAACATATCAAAACCTATGGGACACCACAAAGGCAGTGCAGAGAGGGAAATTATAGCCCTCAATGCTTACATTAAAAAAGAAGAGATAAAATTGAAGATCTAACTGTACACCTGGAGGAATTAGAAAAAGAACAGCAAACTAATCCCAAACCAAGCCAAAGGAAAGAAATAGTAAAGAGCAGAGCAGAAATAAATGAAATCAAGAACAAAAAGACAATAGAGAGAATTGACAAAACCAAAATGTGGTTCTTTAGGAAGATCAATAAAATCAACAAACCGTTAGCTAGACTGACAAAGAAAAAAGAGAGAAGACGCAAATAAATAAAATCAGAAATGAGAGGGAGGACATTGCCACTGACCCCACAGAAATAAGAGCGGTCATAAGAGGATATGGTGGACAACTGTATACCAAGAGCTAGACAATGTAGAAGAGATGGACAAATTCCTAGAAACACATGAACCACCTACACTAACCCTAGTAGGAATAGAAGACCTCAGCAAACCAATCACAAGTGAAGAGACTGAAACAGTCATCAAAAACCTCCCAAAGATAAAAAGCCCAGGAGCAGACGGCTTCACAGATTAATTTTACCAATCATTCGAAGAAGATCTAATACCAGTCTTGCTCAAGCTCTTCCAAAAACTTAACAGGAAAGAACACTACCATACTCATTCTATGAAGCCAACATCACCGTAATACCAAAACCAGATAAAGTTACTACAAAAAAAGAAAATTACAGACCAATATCTCTAATGAATATAAATGCAAAAATCCTCAACAAAATACTTGCAAACTGAATCCAAAAGCACATGTGGATTTTATCCCAGGTATGCAAGGATGGTTCAACACAAGAAAAGCAATTAGCGTAATAAACCACATTGATACGTTGAAGAAGAAAAATCACATGATCCTCTCAAATGATGCAGAAATGGCATTTGACAAAATATAGCACCCTTTCTTGATAAAAAAAAAAAACACTCCTAAAGACAGGAATAGAAGGAAGCTTTCTCAATTTGGTAAAGTACATATATGAAAAACCTACAGCTAGCATTGTAGCCAATGGTGAAAGATTGAAAGCTTTCCCTCCGAGATCAGGAACAAGACAAGGATGCTCACTCTTACCATTATTATTCATTATTGTGCTAGAAGTTCTAGCTAGAGCAATTAGAGTAAATAAAGAAATAAAAGTCACCCAAATAGGAAAGGAAGAAGTAAAACTTCCACTATTTGCTGATGATATGACCCTATATTTAGAAAATCCCGAAAAATCCACCACAAAGCTACTAGCATTAATAAACATGAACAGCAAAGTAGCGGGATACAAGATTAATACACAAAAATCAATAGCATTTCTATACCCTACTGATGTGCAATCTGAGGAGGAAATCAGAAAAAAAATTCAATTTATAATAGTGACTAAAACAATCAAATATTTAGGAATAAACTTAACCAAGGACATAAAGGACCTACATTCAGAAAACTACAAAATACTGCTAAAAAGAAACAGAAGTAGACTTAAATAAATGGAAGGTTATTCTGTGTTCATAGGATGGAAGACTAAATATCATTAAGATGTAAATTCTACCCAAACTGATTTACAGATTCAATGCAAACCCAATAAAAATCCCAACAGCCTTTTCTGCAGAAATGGAAAAGCCAATAATCAAATTTATTTGGAAGGCTAAGGGGCTCCAAATAGCCAAAAAGCTCTTTAAAAAGAAGAATGAAGCTGGAAGACTTTCACTTCTGGACTTTAAAACATAGCTACAGTGGTAAAAAACACTTATGGTACTGGCATAAAGACAGACACATTGAACAATGGAACTGAATCGAGAACTCAGAAATAGACCCTAACATCTACAGGCAAGTGATTTCTGACATGGCCGTCAAGCCCTCCCAGCTGGGCCAGAAGAGTCTATTCCACAAATGGTGCTGGGAGAACTGGATAGTCAAATCCAAAAAAAGAAAGAAGACCTATCTTTCACCTCATAAAAAATTAACTCAAAGTGGATCAAGTACCTAAATATAAAAGCAACGAACATAAAACTCCTAGAAGAAAATGTAGGAAAGCATCTTCAAGATTTCATGGTAGGTGGTAGTTTCTTAAACCTTATACCTAAAGCATGAACAACAAAAGAAAAAATAGAGAAATGGGACTGCCTCAAAATTAAACATTTTGATACCACAAAGGACTTTATCAAAAGGATAAGGAAGCCAACTCAATGGGAGAAAATATTTGGCAATCGTATATCCGATAAGGGTTTAATATCTATGATATACAAAGAGATCATACAACTCAACAACAAAAAGACAAACTACCCAATTTAAAAATGGGCAAAAGACTTGAAAAGACAATTGTCCAAAGAAGAAATACAAATGGTGAAGAAACACAAGAAAAAATGTTCAACATCACTAGCAATTAGGGAAATGCAAATCAAAGCTACAATGAGATATCATTTCACACCTATTAGACTGGCCGCTATTAAAAAGTCAGAAAACTGTAAATGTTGGAGAGGATGTGGAGAGATAGGAACGCTTATTCATTCTTGGTGGGGATGTAGAATGGTACAGCCACTGTGGAGGACTGTTAAGCAGTTCCTAAGGAAGGTAAATATAATAGACTTGCCATGTGACCTGGCAATACCATTACTAGGTTTATACCCAGAAGGACTGAGAGCAGAGACACGAACAGACATCTGCACACCGATGTTTATAGTAGCATTATTCACTATTGCCAAAAGTTGAAAACAACCCAGGATAAACAAATTGTGGTGTATACACACGATAGAATATTATGCAGCAGTAAGAAGACATGAAGTCGTGAAGCTTATGACAACATGGGTGAATCTGAATGACATTATGTTGAGTGAAGCAAGCCAGACACAAAAGGACAGATACTTTACAAGTGTGCTATTATGAACTAAATATACTGTATAAGCTCATGGAGTTAATAATTAGAATATACGTCACCAGAAAATAGGAGGAGGGTAGAGAATGGAAAGCTGATGTTTAATCTGTGCAGAATTGCTTAAAAGGTTGTGTGTAAATCTTTGTAAATGAATGGAAATGGTGACAGCACATCATGGTGTTTGTGACTAGCAGAGCTATTGTATGGGTATGAAGGTTGAAAGGGAAAGCTAAGGACATTTATATTACTAGAAGGAAAGCTAAAAAATGTAACAAGGGACTGTATAACATAGTGAAACCTCATGTAAAATACGAATATGGGTGATATTGCATATATAAGACTGTTTTTACCAAATACAAATACACATAAACTAGAGAGAAGGAAATAGAATATCAGCTATGTATGGTAGCAGAGGCATAGAGAGATTAAAAGGTGATGAATTTTGGTTGGTTGGTTTTTGATGATGATGATGATGATGATGATTTCTGGAATCAAGAAAATGCTCTAAAAATGACTGAAGTGATGAATGCACAACTATGTGATTATACTGAATACTTTTGATTGTACACTTTGGATGGGTTTATACTTTATTAATATGTATCAATAAAATTGATTTGTTAAAAAAAAAAAAACTGATTCAAGAAAAACTAGAAAATTTGAATAGACCCATCACAAGTATAAAGACTGAATTAATAATCAAAAGTTTTCCACACACACACCAAAAAAAGTCCACGACTAGATGGCTTCACTAGTGAATTCCATCAAATGTTTAAAGAAGAGCTATCCTTTTTTCACAAACTCTTCTAAAAAACAGAAGAGGAGTGTATTAGTCAGCCAAAGGGGTGCTAATGTGAAATACCAAAAATGGGTTGATCTTTATAAAGGGTATTTATTTGGGGTAGAAGTCCACAGATACCAGGCCATAAAGCGTTGAGTTTCTTCTCTCACCACAGTCCATTGCCACGTGTTGGAGCAAGACAGCTGCCGGCGTTTACCAGGGTTCAGGCTTCGGGGGTTCCTCTCTTCCCGGGGCTGCGTTTCTCTCGGGCTTAGCTCCTGTTTCCTCCACAAGGTCAGCTGTAGATGATCAGGCGAACGGCTCACTTCTCCTGGGGCCTTCTTTCCAACATCAAAACTGCTTCTCAAAAGACTGCTTCAACTCTGTTCTTTGCCTTGCCTTTTATATTTGATTCCCCACCCACCAAGGGGTGGGGCTCAACGCCCTAATCATAACCTAATCATGCCCAGATTAACAGACCAGTTTACAAGCATGATCCAATTATATTTTTGGAATTCATAATCACATCAAATTGGCCAACGGTTACAAGGAGGGAATATTCCCCATTCACTCTATGAGGCCAGTGTTCCTCTGTATTACAAAACCAGCAAAGACATCACAAGAAAAAAAAAAACTACAGATCAATATCCCTTATGAATACTAATGCAAAAATACTCAACAAAACACTAGCAAACCAAATCCAGCAGCTTATAAAAAGGATTGTATGCCACAACTAAGTGGGATCAATTCCAGGAATGCAAAGTTGATTTATCATATGAAAATCAATCAATGTAACATGCCATATTAATAAAGGGCAAATCTCACATGATCATCTCAACAGACAACAGGAGAAGCATTTGATAAAATCTGACACCCTTTTATGATTAAAAGAAAAAAAAAAAAAAAAAAAAACACTCAAACTAGGAATAGAGTGAAATCCATAGCTAGCATCATACTTAATGGTGAAAGGCTTGGAAGATTTCCCACTAAGATCAGGAGCAAAACAAGAATGTCTACTCTTGTCACTTCTACTCAACATCATACGACAAGTCAAACCAGGGAATTTAGGCAAGAAAATGAAATAAAAGGCATCCAGATTGGAAAGAAAAAAGTAAAACTATCTTTATTTGCAGATGTTATTTTGTATATAGAAATTCTAAGGAATCCACAAAAAAAACTAATAAACGACTTCAGCAAGGTTGTTGGATACAAGATTGACACCAAAAAAATCAGTTGTATTTCTATAAACAGTTATGAACAATCCAAATATTAAATTAAGGAAACAATTCTATTTGCAATAGCATCAAAAATAATAAAATACTTAGGATAAATTTAGCCAAAGAAGTGCAAGACTTGTACACTAAAAACTATGAAACATTGTTGAAAGAAATTAAAGACCTAAAAAATGGAAATACATCCTATGTTCATGGATTGGAAGACTTCATAAGACAGCAATACTCTCATCGGCCTACAGATTCGATGCAATGCCTATCAAAATCCCAGCTAATTTCTTTGCAGAAATTGGCAAGAAATTTTCTGTAATATGAAAATTCAAGGGACCCAGAATAGCCAAAGAAATTTTGAAACGAAGAACAATGTTAAAGGAGTCACTCTTCCCAATTTCAAAACTTACTACAAACCTACAGTAATCAAGAGAGTGTGGTGCTGGCAGAAGGGTGGGCATACAGATCAATAGAACAGCACTGGGGGTCCAGAAACAAGCCCACATGTCTATGGTCAATTGATTAGGCAACAGTGCCAAGAAAATTCAGTGAGAGAAACAACAGTCTTTTCAAAAAATGATGCTGGGACAACTGGATATCCATATACAAAAGAATAAATTCAGACGCCTATATCACACCATACACAAAACTTAAATCAAAATGGATCACAAACTTAAACGTAAGAGCTAAAACTAGAAAACACTTAGGAGAAAATACAGGTGTATATCTTCATGACCTTGGGATAGGCAATGGTTTCTTAAATATGATCCTAAAGCATAAGAAACCAAAGGAAATATATATGGACTTCATCAAAATTAAAAACATTTGTGAGTCAAAGGACACTATCAATAAAGTGAAAATATAATCCACAGAATGATAGAATATAATTATAAATCATATATCTGATAAAGAGCTAGTATTCAGAATATATTTTAAAAATCTTACAACAACGATAAAAGGACAAATGACTCAATTAAAAATGGGCAAAGGATTTGAATAGACATTTCTCCAAAGAAGATATACAAATGGCCAATAAGCACATGAAAAGATGCTCAACATCATTAGTCATTAAGGAAATACAAATCAAAACCAAAATGAAATACTACTTCATACCCACCAAGATGTCTATAATCAAAAAATGGAAAATAAGTGTTGTCAAGAATGTGGAAAAATTGGGACCCTCATACATTACATCCTTCCACTCATATGAAAACCCACAGATTGGTGGCCGCCATTGGCTGGGGGAGGGTGCAATGAGTAATGGCTGTTAATGGGCGCAGAGTTTCTTTTGGAAGTGATGAGAATCTTCAGGAATTAGAGAAGTTTATGGTATGTGAATTATATCTCAATAAAAAAAATAGTTGCAGTGCCAACTAGCAATGCACTTGGAAACTTTGACCAAAAGGAGGAAATAGTAAATGTGAATGAGTTTTTACGGTATAGAGATTTTGAAGTGAGTCGGGAGGTCATTCCTTACTACCCGTATGCACATCTCAGAAAGAGCTCACTGACTGCCACAGTCAACAGTGCCTCAAGCAGAGGAGCTCTAGAGGGCTCTAGAGACATCTGCACACTATAGGCAAGGCAGACACCCCATGGGTGGGCCTTCCTTGAAATATATGTTAACCTATCCATGATTTCCCTATACATGGGTCTTCTGCCCCCTATATTGAACCTATAATTAGCACTATGTCTGTTAAATATGTGTCCCAGAGACTTAAATCTTTGGTCTGTTCATATGCCCTGAATCTCAGCAGAGTTGTAGCCAACACCTACTATCCAGTTCATTGGACTTACCTAGGACAACTAAAAATAGGATGATGATGGACAACTCCCATCCCAAAAAACAGAGTATCTACAACTGCAAGCAAGACATTTCCATCTGTCTGTCCCATGAGATCTAAGCCCCCTCTCAATCTGAAGCACAGTGGGCATCACCATCCAAAATCCTCAAGACTGAGGAATGAACAAACATAAGGGTGGAATACAGCTATGGACCAAAGTAGACTTATTATTATTATAGTAATGGAAGAACTTGTAACTTTGATTAAAGATAGTAGACACCAGAGGTTCTGAGGGGAGAGAGAGGGAAGAATAGGGATAGCATGGGCATTTAGGGGACATTGGAATTGTTCTGCATGATATTGCAAGGACAGACACAGGCCATTATACATTTTGTCAAAACCTATAAAATTTTACGGTGCAAAGTGTAAACCATAATGTAAGCTATAGACCATGGTTAGTAGCAATGCTTCAATCTTTGGTGATCAACTGTAAAAATGTACCACACTAATTAAGATGTTGCTAATGGGGGAAATATGAGAGGGGGAAGGGATGGGGTATATGGGAATCCCCTATATTATTTTCTATGTAGCTTTTCTGTAATCTAAAACTTTAAAAATAATGAAAAATAGTTGCAGTCCATTCTCTAGTATTTTTGAGTGTTTTAAATGATCACATTCAACCTCTCACACGGAGGAAATGCTATACCTTACCTAGAACCTTGTCTGTAAATCTGTTTCAGAAATCTACCCACAAATTCTTGTACCTTACAGTGTTGGCTTCTTGTTTCCATACCAGTCACCTCCAACACTCCTGGGCCTATCCAGCCACATCTCCTTTCTGCCAGGTCTCCTGGCTCTGATACCTCCATCTCCTGGAGCACCCAGTCATTTCTGTCTTTCCTCCCTAACTGGCAGACCCTAGCAAATTAAAAATTTTGACTTCCAGCCCTCTCTAGAGCTGCCAAATCTCCCCCTTTTCCCGAGCTCCTTCTATTCCTGGCCTTGCACTCCACAAGCACTCTATTCCAAACAGGCTTAGAGAGGCCTTCTCAGTACTAACCCATGCTCTGACTCATCCCTTCTTCAATACCTGCCTCGCCATCACCCTGCGGCTTACTCTCTCAGACACCCACTTGGACAGGCTACTACTATGTATATCCAGAGGATACCGACCACAAAACTGTGCAATAGTAAATTCTCAAATATGGGGCATGATCCTTCCAGTTTGTATTCTTTGCCCTGAAATATTGGTGGCCTCAAAACCTTCTTTTTTTGCTTGTTTGTTTGTTTTTACTTTATTTTGTACATTTAATAATTGAAAATATAAACAATTATAAACTAAAAAGTAAACACAGATGAATGAATATATACATTTCTCAATTAAAAGTACTAAATACATATAAAAATATTTTTTTGAATCAAACAATATGTTACACAATATATCGGGTTCATAGTAACACATTCATACAGTATTTGTCCTTTTGTGTCTGGCTTTCTTCGCTCAACATAATGTCCTCCAGGCTCATCCGTGTTGCCATATGCTTTACGACTTCATTTCTTCTTACAGCTGCATAATATTCCATCGTGTGAATAGACCACAGTTTGTTTATCCATTCGTCTGTTGATGGACACCTGGGTTGTTTCCAACTTTTGGCAATGGTGAATAATGTGGCTATGAACATCGGTGTACAGATGTCTGTTCGTGTCACTGCTCTCAGTTCTTCTGGGTATATACCCAGTAGTGGTATTGCAGGGTCACGTGGCAAGTCTATATTCAACTTCTTTAGGAACAGCCAAACAGTCCTCCACAGTGGTTGTACCATCCTGCATTCCCACCAACAGTGAAGACGTGTTCCTATCTCTCCACATCCTCTCCAACACTTGTAGTTCTCTGTCTTTTGAATAGTGGCCATTCTGATAGGTGTGAAATGCTATCTCATTGTAGTTTTGATTTGCATTTCCCTAATCATGACTGATGTTGAGCATTTCTTCATGTGTTTTTTTGCCATTGATATTTCTTCTTTGGAGAAATGTCTATTCAAGTCTTTGGCCCATTTTTTAATTGGGTCATTTGTCTTTTTATTGTTGAGTTGTAACATCTCTTTATATATCCTGGATATTAAACCCTTATCAGATATGTGATTTCCAAATATCTTTTCCCATTGAGTCGGCTGCCTTTTCACCCTTCTGACAAAGTCCTGTGAGGTGCAAAAGTTTTAATTTTGAGGAGGTCCCATTTATCTCCTTTTTCTTTTGTTGCACGTGCTTTGGCTGTAAGGTCCAAGAAATCACGGCCTACTACAAGGTCTTCAAGATGTTTCCCTACATCTTCTTCTAGTAGTCACAACCTGCTTTTGATTCAAACCCTTAGAAAGGAG
The DNA here is from genome assembly GCA_026826555.1 of Tolypeutes matacus. NCBI lineage: Eukaryota > Metazoa > Chordata > Mammalia > Cingulata > Chlamyphoridae > Tolypeutes > Tolypeutes matacus. The sequence goes on along the minus strand of JAKSZT010054464.1, from coordinate 278,947 downwards.
CCTATAGTTAGTGGTTACAGATGACAGCATAGTTGTCTTTCTGAAGAAGTCTACTGAGGGTGGCAGAAGAAACGGGGTCGACATGCACAGACCTCCTCTAGACCTGTGGTTCTCAAATGTCCTGCAGGGAGCACAGGAGTTCCCCAGATGCCTCCAGGACATGACAGGGTGAAAAGACAGGAGGAGCAGGCAGGGTTCCAGGACAGCACCCCTGCATCCATCAGAGTCGTTCCGTCTTCATGATTTATATCTATGGGGTTTCACAAAAGGTTTTATTTGGTAAAAAAAGGGGGTTTACTACAAAAAAAGAAAGTTCAAAACCCTTTGTTTTAAACCAAGTTAGGAAAACACTCCCTAATAAGATAATCTGATGAAAAATTTTTCAGGTTGTAGAATTCTGCAGAATTTTTTACAGAGGTTCAGGAATTTTTGCAACATGAGCTAATATTGTTATTTGAGATTTAAGACACTGATGGGGAACTGTTTCCTGACCACATCAGGAACATATCTTCATAGTCCACAGGATAGAAAATGGAAGAAGAAAGAGTTATTGGACCACTTCCCTTCTTTCTTCCCCTCCCTACATTTAGATCTCTACATCTACAATCTGAAACTCCAAAGATCATGGGGCTAGTGTTCTTTCTCAACTAGTCATTAAGACATCTTTATGCGAATATTCTCACTGTCCTTCTGATAATCAGGGTAGGCTAAACATTCGCTATATTAGAAACCATGCATGTGTCCCCAGACCTACTTTTTCTCCCTAGGTCTGGTTGTTAGAATGCTGGTGATAAACTAAGCCTGATTTATTATATGACCATCCTGTATGGGAAAAGGCTGTAACTTTGGGTATCTTTGGTCAACCTTAAGAGATAGAGCAGGGGATGGATGTGGCTCGGGTGGTTGGGCGTCCGTCTCCCATATGGAGCGACCTGGGTTCGATCCCCGGGACCTCCCGGTAAAAATTTAAAAAAATAAAAATATAGAAGGCATGTGAGCCACCAGGTCCCACGAGCCACGGCAAGACGATGACGTAACAGGAGGATGACACAGGGGAGAGCCAAGATGAGACGCACCGAAAAACCAGGAACTAAGGTGGTGCAGGCGGTAGGATGCCTCTCCCCCACATCAGAGGTTCCGAGGATCAAATCCCAGCGAAGACAGGAGGAGAAGGATGAGAAGAGTGGGCAGGAAACGGACACAGAGAAATGCCCAACGAATGGACACAGAAACAGCAAAAACGGGCGGCAGAGGGGGCCCAGGGGTTAAAAATGGATAAAAGTATAGGAGAGGAAGATACGGACTACAGGGAGTAGTATATTTTGACTATGCTGTTTCATGATTTGTTAACAAATGTTTCACAACAATGCAGGGTGTTTGTGGGGGGTGATGTGTGGGAGCCCTGTGTGATGTTTTGCATGTTTGTTTTGTAAGATCACAATGTTTACTGAATACTTATAGTTTATGCATGTTCCTCGATGAATGATATACTTCAATAAATTGTTTTTTAAAAAAGACATCTTTGCTATTTTTTTTATTGTGGTGACATATATACAACAGAACATTTCCCATTTTAACCACTTTCAAGTATACAATTCAGTGGTATTACATGCATTACAGTGTTGTGCTACCATCACCACCTTCCATTACCAAAACTTTTCCATCACCCCAACAGAAACTCTGTACCAATTAAGCATCAACTCCCCATTCCCCGCCCTCTCCCCAGCTTCTCATACCCTGTAATCTTCTTTCTGTTATGCATTAAGTCTTGAATGCAGTCATTCAAACAGTTGTTCACTCAGGAATGATTCTCTCAAACATTATCTGATCAACTACTATGTGCCAGGCATATGAGGAAACACTGAGCTCCTTCCATCATGGAGCTCAGGACAGAAGAAGAGATATGTAAACAAATAAGATAATTACAGGTCATCTGTGCAGGCTGCGAAAGAAGCAAGAGCAGGATATCCTAGGGACACAAGGAAGGAAATAATCTGCTGATGACTCATCTACCAGCCAGCCAAAAGTAAAGTATATGTCACTTCAGTTACAATTTTAAAAGCTTAAAAAAATTATTCATTCATTTTACACATATTTGTTGTATTCCTATTAGAAGGAAGCTAAGAAATACAGGGACATATGAGAAATGGCCCCAACCTTCAAGAAGTTTAAAGTCTGGTATTAAGATAAAACATTTATTATGTCAACATTTACTGGCACCCATAGGAATGGATTAGATTCGATTTTAGAACATGTTTTCTGGGGTACATACAGCTCCAAACTATCACACTCAACTCTCTGGACTCCAAAAAAGACATGTTCTTTCTATACGCAAAATACATTCATCCAATCACAATATCCCAAAAGCCTTAAGTCATTTCAGAAACAAGGCTTAGAGTACAAAGTCTCATCAAAACTGTTTACAGGTGTGGTCTGTCCTGGGGCACAATTCACTTCTGTCTGTGGACTTGTGAAATCTAGAGAACAAGTTATCTGCTCCCCATATACAAAGGAGGGATAGGCATAGGATAAACATTTCCATTCCCATAGGGAGAAGTTGTAAGGAAAACAGAGTTCACAGGTCCCAAACAATTCCGAAACCCAGCAGGGCATCCTCCACTAGGTTTCAAGGTATGAGCATGGCCTATGGCCTGGTGCTGTGTCCTGTGAGCCTGATGACCAGGCAGCCCCACCCCTGCCCAGTGCTTGCTCTCCCGGAAGGGAAGGCGGTGTGAAGGCCCCACCCTCTCCACGCATCAGGATCAGGATGGTGGTCAAGCTCTCAGCAAACGCAGGGACACAGGCTCCGCCCTGTCAGAGCCCTGGGCCGGCTGCACTCTTCCTGAACAACAGGGCAGAAGGTCTGCCCGCTCCAAGCACAGGGGCAGACACCCCCTCTCCACACACAGGTGGGCCCACTCTCGTGGGCCAAAATGATGTCTCCAGGCCAGACCTCAGTTTCCACGGCTCTGCCCTTCAAGCATTTTTCCTTCTTTTGTCCCCTTCTCTGGCCCTTTGAGTCCAGTCTGGCAGTAGTTCCATTCATACAAGTTATGCAAGAAACAGGTTGGTTTTGCATGTAGTACACGGGGGTCCAAACCATGAGACAAAAGAACTTCTCACAGACCCTCTCTGGTAGCTGCCTTTCCAGTCCTGGCTTTCCTGAAGTGAGTGACTGGCTCCATGCTCAGTTAAACCTTCACTTGGAGCACCATTCTCTGGGGACTCGCTTTCTAGAAGCTCAAAATTTTCCAAACCATCAATTTCTGGTTACTCTGTGCCCAGGAGTTCATTCTCAACATATCCCTTTCCACTCGCATTTTACTATAAGCTGTGAGGGGAAACCAGCTGTACTTTCCACACTTAGCTTGGAAATCTCAACTAAATATCCAAGTTCATTTCTCTCAATTTCTCCATCCAACCTCAGGACTCAATTTCCCCAAGTTCTCTGCCACTTTAAAACAGGGATTGCCTTTCCTCCAGTTTCCAACAACACGGTCATCATTTCCATCTAAGCCCTCTGGTAAGGATGTTTAGCATCCATGCTTTTACCAACAGTCTCTCCAAAGCAATCCCGGCCTTTTCTATCAAGCACCTCACAATACTTCCAGCCTCTACCCTATTACCCAATTCCAAAACCATTTCCACATTTTTGCATACTTGCAATAGCAGAAGCCCACTTTCCTGAAACCAAAATTTGTTTTAGTTTTTTAGGCTGCTTAAGCAAATACGATGAAATGAGTTGGATTAAAGAGTGGGAATTCATTCGTTCGTGGTTTAAGGCCAGGAAAATGTCCAAATCAAGGCATCACCAGGGGATGCTTTCTCCCCAAGACTGTGGCATTCTGGGGCTGGGCTCCTCTGCCACATGGCAAGGCACATGGCCGTGTCTCCTGGCCTCTCCCTTCTCTTCCAGGAATTGCTGATTCCAGGTCCTTGCTTCCATGGCTTTCTTCTCTCTCTTTCTGAAGTTCATACTCTTATAAAAGACTCCAGTAATTAAGCCCCGTCCTGATTGAGGATCAAAAGTCCTACTTACAATGGGTTCACACCCATAGGAATAGATTAGATTTAAGAACATATTTTCTGGGGTACATACAGTCCCAAACCACCACCCTAACTATACCTCAACACAGAGACACAACAATTAAAATATTTATTTACATATACTGCATTCAAGGCACTGTATTAGACCCAAAAGGGGATACTAAGATGATAATGACACTGTCCCCACCCCCGACAAAAGATCTTCAGTCTTTTTCTTCCAGTTGCAGAAACAGGACATCTACCCGGAAATAATAGATATCATATACTGAAAAGTGATTGCCAAATAAATGGGCCGGATGACAGGCATGATAAAGTCTGGAGGAAGGGGCACTACGGCGGCCTCCTGGGGTGTCGTGCTAAATGGGACCTTGACGGGTGAGTGGAGGCAGACAAGAGGAGGAGCTGGGAGGGCACCCCTACAGGGGAGAAGCTGCAGGCAGCGAAGCTGGGGACAGGCCAGCAGTCACCTGGAGGAAGGGCAGAGCGCCCAGGGCAGCGGAGGGCAGACTGGGAAGGCCGCTCCTCACGCTCCAGACATCCGCGCAGCATGTTCACCATGTCTGCCATATTTAAAAAGACTGCTTAATATTTTAAGACTTACTTCTTTTTGCCTAAATTAATTTTTCAGGGAAACCTTCTATTACAGCTATAAAAGGAAAACCAGCATCATTTGCCAGAAATAGAAAGAAAGTGTAAAAAGAGATGTGATTAAATTCTCAAAGCCTATAGCCACCTCTAGGCTTGAGGCCTGTCTCTATTAAAGTGAGAGGTTAGCAAGTGTCGGAGAAGGCTAACAGCATTCTAACACCAAGGGGTACTTTCCCCTTGCTACAATCAGAAGAGCTGAGAGGCAGTGGGAAAAGGGACCGCAGTTCTGACTATCGGATTCACGGTTACTTAATCCCCTGCCTTTGGCCCATCTAAAACCACCCAGTGCTGAGATTCCCACCCCTGGGGAAATGCTGCTCTCCAAAAGAGAGCGACAAGTAGAACAGTAACTGGCTTGTATTCAGCACTTAGTAGGCGCCGGACGCGCTCTACAGTTCTCCTTTCATGTCGTCTAATCCTCATAGTAACAATACCTACCTCATCAGGTTATTATAAACCCATTTCTCAGGCAGGGCAAGTTTAACTTGCCCAAGGTCGTGCACTGACTCACTGCAGAGCGGGGCGGTCTCCAGGCTGCGCACCTCAGCACGCGGGCCGGCTGCTGCTCACGTGAAGCGCACGTTAGGAGGACTTCCCTGGCTCTGGTGAACCCTAAATTAGGCTACCCATAGGCCTTCATGGCAACCAGAGTAACGGAGAAAAGAAAAGTTTCCCACTGTCTCCTAAGTGTCCTATCTGACAAGCACACCCTCCCCTCCCTTGAACAATCCTGCAAGGACATCTCAACCCTGCAGCTGTGCCCCAGGCTATCAGGGCGTTCTGTGCAAAGGCTAGCTAACTGCCAAAATCCCTTCTGTGTATCCCACTTGCTTGGAAACTGCGACAGCAACCCCCTATAAAAAGGAGCCATTTTAGAACCTGGGGGCTGCAGTTCTCTCCTGCATGAGAGGTGCTGCAGACACCCGCGGGCTTAGCTCAATAAACTTCATAAAAGTGGTGAAAGTCTGAGTGTGGTCCATCTCCTGGGTTATAACAGCTCTGGCCTGTTTGACGAATGAATGAAGAGACCGGGAGGCTAATCGGAAGGGCCACTGCCATTTGCTTGGGCAGCAGAGGGCAGCAAAGGGCCGTGGAGCAAGAGCTGGGCCAGGCCCGGGCCTGGGGACACCAGGGTCCACAGGAAGTCAGAAGGCATCTCCTGGGAGTCGCAGTGCGGAAGGCACAAGGCCGGGCAGCCAGGCTGCTGGAACACCAGCCCTGCCCGAGCCACACAAGAGCCTCGCACACTCTGGCACTGCGAAAGTTCTTTCACAGTTCACTTCCCAAACGAAGAGGTGATATAACGGCGCCCTTTTTTTTTGGTAAAGGATTTCAGATCTTTCAAGGGTACAAAATTTGCCCATACACTGGCCAAACCTCCTCTTTTAAATTCAAAATATTCACGTATTACCTAATTCTTAGAGAAAGTATTTTAAAATTAAAATTGAGAAATGCATTTTAATGCTCTTCCCAAGCTTCTGACAGGTCTGAGACACGGTGAATGCAGGCTCCATTCATCCACAGACATCAAAATTGTTTTAGTACTTTAAGTCCTCCAAAAGCATTGTTTGAAAAGAAAACGGGATAGCAAACTGTCAGAATAAGGGGAAAGAAAAGAAAAGCTCCTCTAAGAAAATTTCCTATGCATGGTTTTCAAAGAAAGACTCAAAAAATTTAAAACAAAAATAACTGATCTGGAACTTCACAGTTTAATACTTAACTCAGACTTCTTCAGATAAGCAAAAAAAAATTAGACATTGTACTTTTGTGATTTACTCTTGGAAAAACGTGATTTCTTATATCCCGGGAGAAAAGCTTTAAGAGCATCAATAGATTTCTGTGGATATCAAATATTTTTCCATTATTGTGAGTAAATTATATTTGGATCAAAATCAGATGGATTAAACTTCCTTTAAAATACTCAAGAGATTTTTTAAATACAAGGAAATGTGTCACATACCCAAAAACAATATTTCATGCTAATACCCCCATGGAAATTTCTCCCCATTAGAATAATTATCCAGAAAACAAAACCTGAGCTTTAGATTTTATCAAATTCAGAAGAACTTGCTGAAATTCGATTGTCATTTGCTGACGCTAAAACGAAGCTCATAATCCTTGGTGGCCTTTTAAAACTCTCTGAAAATATGGCTTTATGTTTTTATTTTAAATATTGAAAAACTGTACGTGAATTGGTGATGACCTGGATGAGAGGCATGATTTTAAATGCCACCAACCCAGGGCACTGGCCAGGGCCCCCGAGCACCAGCTCTGCGCCTCGGGCGCCAGGGCGCAGGGAGGAGGGGAGCCCCGGGTCGGCGAGGGAGGGCTCCGCCTCCCCACCCAGCTGAAGAAATCCTGAAGAAGGGTGGGGTGCCGAGGCAGAGATGTGGAAGGCCGCTGCAGACCTGGAGAGGGCATCAGCAGAGGTGGGAGCTGTAAGAAAAGGGGGCACGAGGATGCGGGACCTGAGGTGGCATTAGAGCCTCGGGGGAAAGGAGACTATTCTGGAAGCAGTAAAGGCAGCGCTAGCACAAACGAGGCGCCTGAAAAACCTGGGCGGCGCCTTCCCACACCCCTCACGGGTAAGGAAGGGGCCTTGGGCGCCTGGGGGGCCCCCGAGGGCCTTTCCCCGCGCTGGGGAGGCAGCGCCCGCCGGCAGTGGGGCCGCCGAGGGTCCTGCGGCGATTCACTTTTTAAAAGGCCCAGTAAGGAAGGCGAGGGAAAGCTTTCCTTCAAGTAGCGCTAACCAGCCAAGCCTGACACCGTGATAGTGAACGGGGGAGCTGGCCAAAGCTGTCTGTTATACCAAGCACCTGCCCATCTTTACGCCTCATCCCGTCTCAGGAGGAAGACAAGCATTGCTGCTGCTGCTTTCATTTTTTCATGAAGTTATTTCTCTAAGAAGAAACCTAAGTGCTAGATCATGAGCTGAGCCAGGGCCTGCCCTTCACCAGGTTCTCGCTCCCTAAACGCGTGTGCCCGGGAGGAGACGCTGAGCCCTGCGGGCAGCCGAGGACACGCAAACCCACAGGCTCCAGAGCACGCTGCGGCCTGCGCTTTCCAGGACGCAAACGGGCAGGACCTTTAAAAAGGGCGGTGAAAAGTGGAATCCAAGCGCCTGGCAGCTGTGCCCTGTCATGGCCTGCTAAACGTGCCTCCTGTGAGCAGCTAGCTCGAGAGCACAGGTGCACACCTGGTGAGTCCCACTCCTTCCATTAAAGACAAGCCTGTATAAGGAAGCACCAGAGTTAAGGGTAAGGAAGAGCCTTGCTCTGACTTTGGTCACAAGTGACAAAAACCCAACTAGAAACGGCTAAACCAAGAGAGAGAAACAGATCGATGGAAAACTTAGGGTTTTTTTGTTTGTTTCAAAGAATCCAAGGTGTTGAACAATGAAACTACAGGAGGGGCAGGAATGCAGTCAGATCTCAGGAACAAACAGAATGAGAGATGTGACATACAGCCCACGCCGTCGACCACTGCTGCCTCCTTTGGCATGGAGCTTCACCCTCTCCTGTGGAAAACACACTTTCAGAGGGCAAAAAATATGGCTGCCGTCAGTTCCAGATTTTACAGTTTTTACTACTGTCTCTAGTGAAGAGGCACAAAGGCCCTGGAAGGGAGAATTGGCCCAGAGAGGGTCAGAGCCTACCAAGGAGTGATCAGCACCCGGGACAGTCGCAGTCAACTATTCTAGCTCTCACAGGAGCCTGTGAAGGGGGCTGAAGCAGTTCCCAGACAAGGGTGCCAGCAGGCAATCCCAGGTGGGTAAATGGTACCTGCCCCCATCACATCTCACATGGTAACATGAGTACACATCAGTATATGCTTACAGAAACTATTCACACACACAAGTTCCTATTTCAGCTTCCATTCTTGTCTCCAATATGGTCTCTTACCCTCCATATCAAACTGACCAAGGAGCCAAGGAGGAGAAGGGGGTGGGGAGAGAAAGAGGAGGAGGGGAAGAGAAAGGAGCAGGAAGAGGAGGGGAGAGGGAGAGAACAAAAGAGGAAGTTTCAAAACTGCAAACATCTTAATTGTACTTAGCTCTCCTCCTCCAAAAAACAATTGTTACCAAATACTTATTGGGAAAGAGTAAATTTTCCCACATCGGCTTTGTATTTGTTCTGAATTAAAATTTATTTTGTGTGCTTAATTTCTTAAGCTACGTGTGCTTGACAGAAACTGAGCTTACATCTCAAAACCTTTATAGAATTAAGCATAAAAGTGAAAATTTTAATAACAGTGAAGGTTGAATATAATGCCCTGAGATATATCTTAACCCATATAAATTATGTGATGATAACCTATATGTTAAAGTAAGGATTAACATATAGCCGAGGATGGATGAATGGGACCAATGAACAACACAGGCCGCTGGCTACGAGGAAATCAGAAGCTGCCATAACCCGGCTCCCAGGTAATAAGGACGGTATCCAAAAAGGGTAGGAGTGTAAGAAGTCCATTAATAGAGAGGTTTCCCGAGATTGTGGGGAGAGGAAGGGAGGGGAGGGGAGCTGTGAGGAGAAAGAGTGAGAAAAGGGAGAAAGAAAACAAGAGAAAGAGCAAAAGAAAGAATGAAAGAAAGAAAAGAGCAAGAAAACAACCATGAAATAAAAAACAAAAGGGGACCAGCAGTGGTGGTAAGAAGATAAGAATCCACATGCAAAATCACAAACAAGCAGCACAATTTGATTTCTTCAATATCCTCCCGTGTCTTTCCCCCTCAGAACACACACGTTTAACTCTCTCCCATCTTTAAAATCTATATCCTGTTTGAACTTAACTATTGCCCCGTTTCTCTTCCTTCCCAGTCAAGCTCTTCCTTCCTTATTAGAGAAGCTGCGGGTTTACAGAGCGATGACGCATAACACACAGCTCCCCGTACACCACCCTATTATTAACACCTTGCCTTGATGCGGAGCACGTTGCCATGGAAAGAACAGTTTCATACTGTGCCATCAACTGTGGCCCATGGCTTACCTCAGAGGTCACTGTTGGTGTTGTGCCGTGTGGTGGAGTCACCTACGTACAACCTAACACTTCCCCCTTTTAACCTAGACCTTCAGACGTAGAGCTCAGTGCTGCTAATTCCATTCACAGGGCCGCACTGCCACCAGCACCTTCATCACCAGAACATTCCGCTGTGCCAGGTGGGAGCCCTGTACATTTTAAGCCTTAACTTCCTATTTCCTATCCCCACCAGCCCCCTGGTGACCTAATTCTAGATTCTGACTCTCCGAGTTTCTCGCCAAGCTTTTCTGAAAGAGAAGATGGAATCAGTTCTGGTCTCCCCTTCCTCATCACCTGCTTACTCCCTAGCCTAACCCACAGTCATCGGCTTCAGCTGCGGTCAGCAAGGCATCCTGATTCTGTCAGATCAAATGGGTACAGCTAACTCTTCCTTTCTTCTTGCTATTCTCTCCTCTCTGTTTCCTGAACACTCCTTTTTCTTTTCTACTACTCTTTCTGCCTATGCTTAGTGGCTCTTCTTCCTCTTAAATGTTGAGCCTCCACCTCACTCCATTCCTGGGCCTCTTCTCGCCTCTTCTGATGCTGCTCACTCAGTCAGGGCTAAGTGAAGGCACGGTGGGGAAGGACAGTGGGCTCTAGAGAAACTGAACACAGAGATGGAAGGCTCTCTACAGGCCAAGCCTGCCACCACCACTGCTGGTAAGGCAGTGCAAACACCCCAGTAAAGGCGCAGGCAGCCTCTGCCTGAGCTCCTCTTCACCAGGACCTTACCGACACACAAGGCAGTCGCCTGCGAGGCACTGGAGTGACCGGTGAGGAAGGATGCCATCTTCTGGGAAGGGGCACTGAGTAAATGCACACACCACGCTGGCTGCCAAGAGGCTCCCCAGAGGCTTTCCCTCGGGGAGGTGAGAGGGGCACAGACGGGTGTGAGTAATGACAGGTCTCCTGCCTCGAGGAGATCCAGAGGCCCACTCTGACAGGAGGTGAAGTCGGGTTCAAGGCCAGTGAGTGTGTGGCCCGCTGCCCCGGTCGCAGCTCTTTGGTGAGTGCTGTGCTCTCATACAAACATCAGCCATCAACCGCCCCGGGCTTCTCCGCTGGATACGTGGCATTGCTCTCTCTCCATCATCTCATCTACTCCCACAAGCATCCGCGGGGGGCAAGTGCCACTGTTTCTGTCTTACGAATGAGAAAACGGAGGTAAATTTGGTCAAGGTCATGCAACTAGTAAGCACATTCAGTGAGGCTCAGACTCACTGCCATGAAATGGCTGTGCTTCCCCCCAAACCAGAAAATACAGGTCTGAATGCTGCCTGCTTATACTGAGACAGCAAACCCTACCTACAGCCATGAAAGGCCCTGTAGAGAGAGAGAATAAACAGGCATTCACGTCCCAGCATCACACACCGCAGCACAAATGAGTTTCCATATCTTTGTGTTATGTCGAGAGAGGAAAGTGGTACCCTCATGAGAAAAATATGAATGATACTAAAGGAACACAGAAAACTCAATAAATCCAGAGACTAATATTGCCGTGCCATCTCTGAGGTAGTTATGCTGGTACAGATAACCTTATAAAAGTTCTTTGTGGAACTGGTTAAATCATAAAATCATCTCTTGATTCTGGAACATAAAACAATGTCTTTTTTATGTAAACACAACCTTGGGGAAACTGCAGATAACTGCAGATCTTTTTAAGATATTTTCTCCTGTCACACTGGGAGCCATTTCCTTCACTCACCAATATTTTTACATATTTGTAAGAAGATTTCTCTTCCATAAACATTAAACACAAATCATAATGTAAAAACTAAGAGCTCAGATCTCCTCTAATAACTATTTGGAAAACCAGCAATTGGGCTCAAAGAGGCAGTCATAATCAAATTTCTAAAGATGGATATTTTGTGCTAGAAGGTAAGTTAAAAACATAGCATCCATTTATTGACATTCATTCATATTAATATGCATTGACCTGCACAATACTAAAAGTACTTTATTGAACAGACAACTTCCAAACATAATATTACAGACTATAAACTCAATTTATTCACTCCTTTATTTAATAATTATTGTGTAACATAAATATGCATAGGCACTTTGGGATACAACTAAGCAAATAGCCCTACTAAGCTTCCAATGTAGTTGCAGAGAAAAAAATACACATACATGAAAGTTAAATAACTATTATAAACAATGATAAGACAATACAAGATGTCAAACAATATGATTACGTGCCAAATGAATAGTTTAGGAAATAAATGCTAGGGATTCATAAGAGAGGAGGATCAAAATGGATTGGAGAGGAAGAAAAGACATCACTGCTGGAGGAGACAGTAATTGGTAACAGGAAGCTTGGCAAAGAGGAGAGAGAGAAAAAGAAGGGCATGTCCTGGTGAGAGGATATCAAGCAAGCTAGGAAACAATGTCTATGTAGAGATGCAGGACATAAGATCTCTACCAATTAATAATCAATAAGCACAAAACCACAACGGTTTACTTTTCAGCAATCAAAGGAGCATATTCACCTATTTCATAACTTAAGGACTCAGGTCATAGTTTCTCCAGCTCCTAATGTGCAGCCAAAGCAACAAACTTGCCAACGTTAAAAGAGCTTGCACCCATTTGATAATAGGAGAGAGGAGGAACACAAAGAAGAGGAAAACACCTGACAAACCAAGAGACAGATGTTATAAAACCACAGCGGGAGAGAGAAAACCTTTTCTGTAAAAGGCCAAATAGTAAATTATTTTAGGCTTTGAGGGTCATAGGGTCTCTGTCACAACTACTCAATTCTGGCATTATAGTGCAAAAGCAGCCGCAGATCATACATAAATGAATGGCATGCCTGTTTTACAATAAAGCTTTATTTACAAAAACAGATGACACAACACCCGTTCATGATAAAATCTCTCAAGAAGTTAGGAATAGAGGGGAACTACCTCAACTTAATAAAAAGCATCTACAAAAAACGTACTGCTAACATGATAGTTAACAGTGAAAGACTGCCTTTCTTCCAAGTTTGGAAACAAGGCAAAGATATCCACTCCCATCACTTTTACCCAACATAGTAATAGAAGTTCTAGCCACTGCAATAAGAAAAAGAAATAAAAAGCCAGCAGATCAGGAAGGAAGAAATAAAACTGTCTCTGTTTTCAGATGGCATGGTTGTCTACATATAAAATCCCAAGAAATCTACAGAAAAACTAGAACTAGTAAGTGAATTCAGCAAGGTCAGAGATACAAGATCAACACACAAAAAGCAAGCACATTTCTATATATCAACAATGAATATGTGGAAACAAATTTAAAATGCAGTACTTTAGGTATAAATATAAATATGTATAGGATCTGTATGATGAAAATCACAAAATGCAGATGAAAGAGGCCAACCTAAATAAATGGAGAGACATACTGTGTTCATGGATGGGAAGATGCCACATTGTAAAGACACCAATTCTTCCCAAATTAATCTATAAATTTAAATGCAATTGCTAACAATTGCAATATCCTAGTGAGGTTTTTTGTAGACAAAGAAAAGTTTAATCTGAAATGTATAAGGAAAATTTTTTAAAAATAAAAAAGAATCAAATTTATAGAGAAAGGCAACAGGTCTTGGAGTAGCTAAAACAATCTTGAAAAAGAAGAATAAACTAATAGAAATCACTGCACCTAATATTAATATATAGCAACAGCAATCAAGACAGTGTGGCATTGGCAGAGGGAATATATATCAACGGAAGAGAATAAAGAACCCAGAAATATGTCCAACCAATTTTTGACAAAAAGTGAAAAAGCAACTCAATGAAGGAGGGATTTCAACAAGTTATGCTGGAGCAATTGCATATCCGTAGACAAAAATAGGAACCTCAACCTAAATATCACACCTTAAACAAAGATTAACTCAAAATGAATCATGGACTTCAACATAAAACTATAAAATCTCTAGAAAAAAATAGGAATCTTCAGGGTCTAGGGTTAGCCAGAAAGTTTTCAGACTTAATGCATGATCCATAAGGGGAATTGGTGAAGTGGATTTCATCAAAACTAAAAACACCCACTATGCAAAAGGCTCTATTAAGAGGACAAAAAGACAAGGTGCAGACTAGTACAGATATCTGCAGGCCACATATCTAAAAAAAAAAAAAGTCTAGTGTTAGAAAATACAAAGAACTCACTCACACACACACACAAAAACTCCACAATATTCACCAGAGACATTTCACCAAAGAGGGTACACAAATGGCAAACAAGCAAACAAAAAGATGCTCCACATCATTAGCCACTAGGGAAATAAAAATCAAAACCACAATGAGATGTCTCTACACACCTATCAGAATGGATAAAACAAACAAACAAGAATATCAAATGCTGGTGAGGATGCAGAGAAACTGAATTATTCATGCATTCTAGTAGGAAAACAGTTTGGTAGTTTCTTATAAAACTAAGCATGCAACTACTATGCAACACAGAAATAACACTCTTGGACATTTATCACAGGAAAATAAAAACTTATATTCAAGTAAAAACTAGTACATGAATGTTCACAGCAGCTTTGTTTGTAATAACCAAAAACTAGAAATGATCCAGGTGTCCAACAGGTGAATGGTTAACCAAACTGCGGTGCATCATACCATGCATTACTATTCTGCAATAAAAAGGACAAAGTAGTGATACATGCAACAACTTAAGTGAATCTCCAGGGACTTGCACTGAGTGAAAACACCCAACCCCAAGGGGTGACATACTATATGATTCCATTTATATAACATTCTTGATATGCCAAAATTATAGAAATGAGAACTGCTTAGTGGTTGCTAAGAGTTAAGAACAGGGTGAGGAAGGAGGTAGCTGTGGCTATAAAAGGACAACTTGAGAGATCCTTGTGATGACAGAACTATTCTATATCTTCATTCATTCACTGTCAATACCCTGGCTGAGACATTATAGTACAGCTTTGTAAGATATTACTGTTGGGGAAAACTGGATAAAGGGTACACCTGATCTCTCTGTATTATTTCTTACAACTGCATGTGAATCTACAATTATTTCAGAACAAAAATTAATTTTTTTTAAAAAGCAGGTGGCAAGTCGAATTTGGCCCATGGGCAATATTTTACCAACTCCTGGTTTATAGCAAAAGTGCAAAAATTTTTTAGTCCAGTTCATCAAATGTGACTGGGTTATGACTCTATATGCAAATTGACCCTTAGGTTCCCAGAACAAACAATACCACAACCAAACCTGGTTGCCAGGCTGTATTTAGAAACCAATCCAAATGTCCTGAGAACTATGAAAGGCCCACAGAATAGGTTATGCTTCACAGATAAGGTGGTAGGCTTCTGTCTACCTGAATCTCTTATTTCCCCCTTCCCCAAAGTATGTATCATCACAGAACCTCTATTCTTTCCATTTTCGTTTTAGTCCAAACCCTTTGGCTTGGCCTTGAAGACATTACATAACCGAGCACCAACTTTAGAGCCCTTGGACAGATTTACAAAGGAAGTATCCATAACTGCTTTCCATGCATATACCATGTGCCATCACTAATAAATATATATTCATATTACTGAGCCAAACACTCAAAAACTGCCTAAGAGGTTGGCTTTGTTTGGTTGGTTTTATTTATTAACTGTGGTACTTACGTACCATGGAATACTACATAGCCATTAAAAGGAACATACTAAATATTTATTAGTTGACTTGTAATTATTTCCATGATATACTATTAAGGGAGAAAAGTAAGATACAGATGACAATGTGATCCATTTTTATAAAATATAGACAGTAAATAGCATGTATATGTTTGTATATGATTATATGAACATGGAGAAAGGGATTGAAAAATGCTATTTTCATTGTGAACATTAGTTACTTGGTAGGGTAGGAGAAATGGATAAAAATGACTCATAACTTCAGATTAAACTGAGTAATAACATAAATAAAATCTAAGCTTTCGCCAATGAGAAAGGAGCTTGCTCCTCTCAGGAGCAAGGAGGAGCCACTCAGTACAGACTGTAGGCCCAGTCCATGGGAGGTGGCGGGGAGAGGTTACTGCCAGTCCCATTAAGAGGAAGTGGAGACCGACAGCAGAAACCACTTGGTTCCTTTCTAATTAGCGTGATATAACTATACAATAGAGTCCTCATTTCAAAAATTATATCAAGTTGTTTAGCAACCAAAGCAAGTGTATATATACAATGAAACACAGGCTTCAGCTTCTTAATGAATCTCCTTATTCTGAAAAAAAATAATTTGGGAGTTATTAAAGAACCAAAATAGCTAAGGCTTAAGTTCCATTATTATATTAACAGAAATTCCTTGGTTCATCCCTTGGACCCAGAAATTCATATTTAAATTTACACAGCCTATGCCTTAAATCAGGTGTGTTTTTCCCCCAAAAGTACTGCAGCAAACAGCTGCCTAACCTCATTCATCCAACTCCTAACTTCTGCCAGAAAAATAGTGATCCTTTTTTATTCCACATAGTGAAATAAATCCACATAGCTTCTTAATATGAGCATAATCCTGAACAAGAAATGTGCTGTTGCTTTTTCACTTCTTTTAAAAAGCTGTCTGCAATTTGGATTCCTCAAATCTCTCTTACATTCAGTGGGCTGGCAACTGGGTGACGTTTCGAGTCTTCCTGGCACGCCGCTGCCCAGCACCCTGCGCCGGGTCGTCAGGGAGAGACCCCGAGTGCACCCAGACCGTGACCGGCCCCCTGCAGGCCTCGGGGAGCTTGGGCAGCCCCTCTTCCCGCCAGGGCACACCTCCCAGGGTGTGAGGGATGCTGAGGGGTTAGCCAGAAGCTCCAGGGGTCCGTGCTGCCCAGAGCTGGCAGCTAGATGACGTAGCTCTTCAGGAGCCGGGAAGAACAGACAAGGAAACAGAGGTTTTCAGCAAAGCAGTGTTTTCTCAGGAGCTCTATTTGACAGCTGGCTCTTGCAATTCTACAAACTCTAACATAGTATTCTTTTCATGGGCTAACTATAGTACATTCAAGTTTGTTACTTTAGGTTTTGTTTTCTTCAGTTTGGAAAGCTATGAATTCCCTTGAAGTATTTTATTTTCATGCCTCTTGCCTTTTGGGTAAAGTTTGTTAAAATCTCAACATTTTCAACTGACCAAAGAATAATTTTTTGGCCTCATTCGAACAATCTTTCTTAATTTTCAACATTGCATTTGACCTAAGCAAACTATAGTGTAACAAACTATTACCTAACAGTAAACATTACCTAAAAAAAAAATCTTCAAAGGGGTAAAATAGGAAAATTTTACAACAGAAAATTCAACATTAATATTACTTTACATGGTAATATTTTTTTAAAGAATTAATGTTATATATGTACTCTGGGAAGACATTCAATGTTCCTAAATTTTAATCTCCATTGTTTTAAATGTAATGATAATATATTCATTGAAACATATTGAAACTCTGCATTTCTTCCAATTTCACTATTACCATTCTTTGCTGTATTATAATGCAAATTTAATACATTTATTCAACAAGCTAGTGGATCAGAAGCATGTCCTGCTGAGAAACACTGTAGATACACTCACACTAAATGATAGAGAGTCATAGAGAAAAAGGGAAGGAACCATGACTGTCCTTACGTAGGGCGATAGCCTCACGTCCTCTTTCATAAGAGGTTCCAGCTGACACACAGGACACGGCGGTCTCCAGTCAAGGTAAACTAAGCAGGTGGCATCAAGAGTCAACGTAGTCGAGAATCTCCCCAAACGAGAAGAGCATTTTGATGGGCCATCCAGGAGGAAGTTACCCAGACTGCAGTTTAGCAGATGCAAGCCAAGCACTCTGGTCATGCAGCAAGGTGCAGTGACCAGACAGGAGCTCGAGAAACACAAAGGAAGGAAACAGCAATCACAAAGCACCAACACAGGAGAGGAGCTCCACCTTCGCCTCCCTGGGAAGAGACACCGCAGGGAGGGCGCAGAATAGGGGTCCAGGACCCCAGCAGTCTAAGAACAGCCTACGCTGAACAGGCTGCATGGGGCTGGAGGAAGCTGAGTCTAGCCTTGAGAGACCCAGGAGGATTGACTAAGATAAGCTGCGAGGGCGCGCCAAGAACAGGAGGCGGCCTCATGCGTACACCTGGAGGGAAAGGTGAGGTGGGCAGCAGTTTACAGTTCCCGCTCCAGGCTGAAGAGTGTGCTCACACAAGCGTTTCCTAAGCTGCGAGACCGTGAAATGCGGTTTAGGCAGGCGCCTGGCAGCGGTGCCTAGGACCGACTGGACTGATTTCAGCCTCTGGCCTGCAGGGCTTTCTCTCTCAGCTTCCGGGGGTTTCTCTGTGCTCCTGTGGCCTTCTCTTTCCATATTCATCCATATTATCCCATTTAGAAAGGACCCCAGTAAGAGGAGTAAGACCCACTCTGGGTCACAGCCTCCTGAAGGAACCTAATCAAGGGCCCCAGACGATGGGGTTGGCTCTAAGGACATGATCTTTTCTAGGGTCCATAAAGGCCTCAAACCAGCACAAGGGCCTGGAGAGCACTCACGCTCCTGCAGCCGACCCCCAGCCCACGTGTGCCCACCTCAGTCCTCACTCTCTTCCCTCCCACTCCTTCCCTCTCCTACCTGAGGAGGCCAAGGCCCCACCTGGATTGTGCTGAGGATAACGCCCTTTTCCCCATTCCTCCCGCAGTTTCCTAGCAAACCGCTGCTCAGAGATTTAAAGATTAGGGGCTCCCCATCATTTATCCTGGCTAGCAGAAAAGTTTACCACTTGTCACAAGAGAGCTTGGGGGACGTTTTGAAAATATCATCACAAATCCATCGCCACTAAAGGGAAAACACTTTACAGTACCTATCCCACGGACAGGGTCATTTGTATTAGCTGCTTCTCTGTATCATGTGGTCACCAATGTAACCTAAAAGAACTCCTTTTCTGCTTTTCGTTTTCAGCTGATGTTTTAAAATATTAATTATCTTTTATTTCTGTAGCATACAAAAGGTACAAATATGACTTATGTAAAACGAATCACCTGCACACTCACGCAAAAAGCACATGAAGTTGTGGGATAAATCTCTCCAAGCCGGAGAGAGGAGGAGGAAGGATTAGGTCCAGTGGCCCCACTGTGGGCTCCCCCTCCCCTGACACTGCCATGTGCTGCAGCTGGAGCTAACTAAGCAAAGAGCTTTCTGTTCCCACAAGGGTGGCTGGCAGGCCTTACATCAGGGCTGTGGGTGGTGGAGGTCTGAGGGGCCTCGGGGCGCTTCTGGAAATGAGGCACTCGATGGCCTCTGCCTGATAGCAACTAACCATGATGAGTGCCTGATGAGGCCAGGGCCCTTTGCCGAGTGCTATACACCAGGGGATAAAATAAGCAGAGACCACAGACCCTCCTTTCAAGGGCCTCACCATCAAACATAGATCTGATAACTCCAATAAGAACAAAACGTCTAAGTAGCAATGCAAGGTGCCAATGCAAAGAATTCATAAAGTAGTCCGTAATTATTTGCTCCAGGAGAAGAACGGGCTCATTTCAGTTGGAGAGGAAAGGGGTGGGAGAAATGGAACTCAAGCAAGGAAAGTTTTCAGAAATGGGGTAGGATAAGGACATGTGGAGAGGCTGGGAAAACACAATCCCTTACCTAAACAGGCGTTCAATAGACATTCAGTTTATGACTAAACAAAAGGATTGGAGTGTGGATTCCACATGAGCAACTGCAGAAACAGAACAGAGAAACATATGTTAGCCAGAAGGTGGGGGCTTATAGGGGCACAGAGGGAAACAAGGCTGGGAAAGTAGGTGAGGATCAGATGGCGGGAGCTATGAAACACCCTATCCCAGGGACTTGCGGGAAACACTGAGGGTTCTGGAACAGTGAGGAAAATAATCAGAAAGATTTGGACTAGAAGCAAAAATGAGAAATAACAGCTCTGTCTTCCACAATTTAGAAATTAATCACATACTGGGGGAAACTTTTCTAAAAGGAAAAATGTTTTCTATCATTTTCTTTTAAAAATCTATATATGTCACTCAAAATAAAAGAAATATACATAATGTCTTCTACATAATAGTGGAAGGAATTTGTCCCCAAAGATCTGTTCTTTGTACAAAACGATGCCACCGCAATTGATGTTTCAATAAAAATGAATATTTATGAAATGTAAAATGACTTGGATTAACTTATTCCAATTCTACTCTCTAAATTTAGATTTTTAAATCACTCCAAATGTAGGTTTTGATTACAAAAGCAAGTTGGGGGGAGGGGGAAAAGATCTACGTGACAAGAAAAAGAGAGTAAAAAATTTTTTTTAAAAAATCACTTGAAAGAAGTATGACAAAAGATGATAGAAAGGTGGTCAATTAAACTAAAAACAGCAAAGCGAAATCATATTCAGAGTGGGGTTATTTAATTCAATAATGCAGTCACATTATAAGAATCAAAAGTTATCAAAAAAAAGCATGCAGTAAAAAGTCTGCCACCCATGCCTCCCATCCATCTTCATCTCACTGCACAGCCCTCTCCCGTTATTACTTTCTTAGCTATCCTGTCAATGTTTCTTTATGCACATCTATTATTATTTTCCTCCCTGTTCACAAAAGTTAGTATATTATAAACGCTGCCCTGAACTTGCTCTTTTCACTTAGCTACATCTTGGCGATTTCTCCGTATCCATTCATATAGATTTTCCTCACTCTCTTTTACACCTGCATGATCCATTGTGAGCGTAAACTATAGTTTATTTAACTAGCCCCTATTGGTGGGCCTTTGGGTTGTTTCCAATACTTTGCGATTACAAACAAAGCTGGAGTGAATAACCTGGTACAGTCATCACTGCAGGATGAATTCCCAGAAATTGAATTCCTGGGTCAAAAGGTATATGCAATTTAAATTTTTGATAGATACTGCCAAATTGCCTTCCATAAGAGTTGAGCCAATTTACACTTCTGCCAATAATGTATGAGAGTATCTGTTTCCTTAAGGATTTACCAGCAAAGCATATCAGCAAACTTCTGGATTTTTGCCAATCTGAAAATGAAAAATGATATTACATTCTCCTCATTGTGAATGAAGTTGAGCATCTTTTTATATGTTTAAGAACCAACTGTACTTTCTTTTCTGTAAACTGCCCATATCCTTTGTCTATTTTTTAAAGGGATATTGGTGTTTTACTTATGAATTTCTAGGAGCTTTTATATATTTGGGAGATTAGTCCTTTACCAATGATATGAGTTGCAAATATTTATTCCAGTTTTTCTTTTGACTTTGCTTACAGTGCTTTTGACCATGCAGAATTTTCTTTATTTTGATATAATCTATCAATCTTTTAAGCCTTGTGAACTTTAAATCATGATTAGAAAAGCTTTCCTCATAAAGGAACTCTCCTCGCCTCACACTTACAACTCTTCATTTTTTACATTTAAATAAATGGAAAAACAGTACAGTAGTTAAGACTACAAACTCTAGAGCCAGATTGCTCATATCCCAACTCTACCACTTACTGGATACGTGACCTTGGATAAGTCACCCAACCTCTCTGGGCCTCAATTTCCACATCTCTCGACGGGACTAATAATAGTTACCACCTTATAGGGTTATTGTGAGAATAGAAAGTAGTTATTACAGTGCCTGGCATATAGTATGAGCTCAGTATATATGAGCCATTGTTATCATCATATATCTGGAATTTATCCTGGGTTAAAGTGTGAAGTACAGATCCAACTTTATTTTTGTTTTTGTTTTCCCAACACCATTTATTGAATATTCGATCTTTTCCCAAATGATCTATCACCTTTATTATATGCTACATTCCCAAATATATTTAAGAATTTCTCATCTTTCCATTCTGCTCCATTGGTATGTCTATTCATGCACCAATACCACACAATTTTAATCGTGAAGCATTACTTCTACTATCTAGTAGGGCTAGCTCTCCCTCTTTGCTCTTCTTTTATAGAGTTACCAAAACTAATCTTGTTTATTTTTCCATATGAGTTTTTTAATCAGTATAGCTAGCTCTAGAATATAATAAAAATATCAGTAATATTTTTATGGAAACACTAATTTTATAAATTAACTTAGGGAGAACTGATAGATATTTGTTGTCCAGGCTTCCTTTCTAAGAATCATCTGGCATACATTGCCATTTTTCATGTCTTCTTTTGTGTCTTTCAGTAGTGTTTCAAAATTCTCTTCATTTAGGTCTTACATCTCTCTTGCTAAGTTTATTCCTAAATTTTTATTTATTGTTTGCTGTGGCAGTTTGAGATTATTTATGAATCCCAAAAAAGAAAAAGATTATGTTTGTAAATAATCGATTCCTCTTGGTGTGATACCCTTTGATTGCATTAAATTCAACAGAGATGTTTTTTATTAGACTACCTGTTAAAATTAGGCTTTTAGATTTGACTACAGCAGAGGGTACGACTCAGGTTGAGTCCCCCCACCCCCCTCCCTTGCTGGGTCCGATGTAAAATGGACACTCACTCAAGAAGACACATGAGAGGAGAGAACTTTGTCATTTTTTATCCTGCCATGTGACAGAAAGGAGAAGGCTCAAACACTATTTGCCAGAGATCTTACAGCTAATCTTGGGAAGATTGCTGCGACTGATTTAGGAAGCCCTGAGAGACAAGTCCTGTGCCAGCCTACAGGTGAGATTGGAAAGAAGCTGGGCCCACAGAGCCTCAGAGGAAGAAGAAGCCCAGAGGCAAAGGCTAAAACCCAGCAGAGATCGCCCGCATCCTGCTTCAACACATGGCAGCTGACTTTGGTGAGAAAGTACTTCTTATGGTACCCTGAGTTGGACTTTCCATTGCCTTGGAACTGTAAGCTTTTACTCCCAATCATCTCTATAAAAGCCAACAGATTTCTGGTACTTTGCATGGACAGTCCTTTGGCAGACTGATACAGTTACTATTACAAATGGGGTGTTTTCTTCTATTATACTTTCTAACAGGTTGTTGTTTGCATAGACTAAAGCTATTGATTTCTGTTTGTTAGGTGTAAAACCTGATACCTTGTTGAATTCTCTTGGTTCACTTAGATTTTCCAAGAAAATATAAGCTTCTCTTCTACAAATGGTATTAGTTTCACCTCCTATTTTCTAATACATACATATCTAATTGACTTCCTTGTCTTTCAGCATTGGCTAGTACACACAATTTGTAACATTAAATATATTGGTAATAATGGGCATCCTTATCTTGACTTGAACTTTAGTAAGACTAATGTTTCTTCATTAAGTGTGATATTGGTCTTTTGGCTAAAATAGATATATTTTATCATGGTAAGGAGGTAATGATCTAGTCTTACTTTGCTGAGCATTACTATAAAGAATAGTTATTAAATTTGGTCAAATAACTGTTCCTCATCAATGGAAACAGTTATATCATTTTTCTCCTGTGATCAATTATATTAATAGATTGTCTAATATTAACCCACCCTCGCATTCTAAGATTAAATTCCCATTGCTAGATTCTGTATGTTAATACTTAAGAGTTTTGCATCAATATTCTTAAAAGAGACTGGTGTGGTTTTCTTTTTTGTGGAATCTGTCAGGTTTGGTGTCAATGTTATACTTTCTTCTTAAAAGAATGTGGATGTTTCTTTCATTTTAGATAGTATCGGGATTATCTGCTTTTTAAATATTTGGGAGCAGTTCACTGTGAAATTGTCTGGACCTAAAGCACTAAGAGGAATTAACTCTTTGAAAATTTTATTTCTCTGGAAGTTGATCTGTTTAGACTTTTTTACTTCTTCTGGGGTCAATTTTGGTAAATTATATTTTCTTAAAATTTATCAATTTCATCCAAGTTTTCAAATTTATTTTCAAATAGTTGAGTATTTATTTAAATAATTTCATGATTACTTGAATTTTCTGTTTCTGTTATTTCCCTTTCTCAGTGCCTATTTTGTGTATTTCTTCCCTTTTTTCCAGATTAGCTAATAGTGTGTAAATTTTATTTTGCAATTTATTTTTCAAAGAGCCACTTTTTGGATTGGTATATTAGTTCTTCCGTGTTTCTATTTATATTATATGAATATGAAAAAGAAAATGTTGGCCTATTTCTACAACTTTTGTTAATCTTTTGCCAAAGTGTCATTTATATATTAGGAAGACTTCGACTAAGATAAGAAGTCTTTGGTCAGTTTTGATCTTGAACTAATTTGGAAATCTGATCCAGTGGTTTTTGTTTGTTTTTCAGGTGTCTGGCACAGCATACCAAAGATATTTTAGCATGTAAAGAGGAAGTATAGTGCCAAGCTGGGGAAGTTCAGATTTAGAAAGTACAGCCTTTAAATGTCCATTTATGAATAATGATTTGTAAAGAAGAATTTGTTTTCAGGATAAATTTAGATAAAATTAAGGTAATCTGGATTCTTTTTTCAACACTTATTGGCTGAATATGAGTCAGGGCTGGGGACAGCCGGCATAGGGGTGAAGGTGAAGTGATGGGGGAGGTAGGGAAAAGAAACTGCTAGCTAGTGCAGGTGCATGGGATACGGCCACATAGCATCAGTTTCCAAACTACCTCAAATCCAACAAACCTCCATCTTTTCTAATCTCACAGTTGGCAAAAACCCTCAGCCTGACATCCTCCTACATGCAACAACTCTGTAAGAAAAGGAAAATAGAAGAAACCAGGAAAGTTTTAGATGCCGGTATAAAAAATTATTCACCAAGCAACCTCCAAAGGGTCCTAAGGCAATGGCTTACAAACTTTAGCCTGGAAGGCTGGTTTAAAATACAGACTGTTGGACCCAACCCCAGAGTCTGGATTCAGTAGTCAGGGGCAAGGCCGCGGGGCCACTCTGGGGCCACCCTCTGAAAAGCACTGTCCAGCGCAGTCCTGCTCAAGGGCCGGTTCTCGGGCTGGGGAGCAGCGCCGTGTGTGAACTGCTTGTCACCAGTGTGAGGCGGTGAAAGGAAGCGTCTGAAAACCTTTATGGCAGTTTGACATTTCTGAAACATCCGAGCACATAATCAAATATTTTTCTAGGAATTCACTTTTTATTTTCCAAAGTATTGGTATGTGGTTGACTGGAAATTACACACACACACACACTTCCACACTGTCTACAGCCACGTCTGCGAAGCCGCTGGCGGGCCCCCTGGCCCCCAGGCTCGGCAGCGCGGGGCCACGGGCAGCTCGTGGCCACTGGGCCCTGAGGCGGCGAGGGGTCGAGGGCAACTCCTGCCTCCACAGCACTGGGCCGCAGGCAATTTCACAACTGAAGCTCGCTCGCATTCGCGTTTCCCACAGCACGGCACTGCCAGCGCCCGGAAACACAGGGCCCCGCGCTAGAGAAAAGGCGGGGAGTCGGAGCAGGGCTTCTCCTGTCCCAAGTCTAGAACCGCCAGGGTATCTGCGCTCTGGACAGTTACAGCACCTTACTGGACATTTCTGAAGTGCTTTGTTTTGTCTCAGCTGAAAAATTAGTAAGTTAAAAAAACAAACACGCAGGCCTGGCTCGGGCCCAGGCCCTCAGGCCCACTCCCGCGCCTCCTGGCGCCTCCCCGCGCCTGCGCGGAACCGGCTGCCCGCCCAGCCCCGGCGGCCGGCGTTCTCCTTCCGGAAGCGTCCGAGCTCGCGCGCATGCGCGGCGGCCGCGTCCTTACCCGCTACGGGGATCGGCTCTTGCCGGCCGGCCAAGGCCTCCTGAGGGCTGACCATCCTGGAAGCGGCGTCTCCCATTCCGGGGCGGGCGGGGAGGCTGCGGGAGAGCTGGCTGAGGCGCCTGGCGGCCGAGAGCATGGGCAGGGCCGAGAGCGCAGCCGCCGCCCGCGGAGCCCGTGGCGCCCGCGTTGGAGCCCGTGGAGGCGGCGGCGCGCGGGACCGGCGTGCACTGGGCCCCGGTGCGGGCGGGCGCGGGTCTGACGAGGCCGCCCCGGAACCGAGATTGCCCAACGCGCGGGGCCAAACGGTTCACGAGCAAGGGCGTGTCCCTTCCTTGGACGCGGTGCGCGGCGAGGCTGGTGGCGCGTGCTGTTCGCGGCCGTCGAGGACAAAGGTCGCGGGCAGAGGACAAGCGAACCAGCTGCGGCGCGAAGGGCGGGCAGCTTGGCGGGAACCTGGGTGGAAAGTTCTGGCCCGGCTCACCTCCTCCCTAACAGGTGCTCGGTAGAGCCAGCCAGGTTTAGGAGAACTTGCCTGATTGCCGGCTCCCTGGAATGTGTAGCTCTAGGTAGATCGCCACGGCAGCCACTATAGGGATGAATTAGCCATAGGGTTAGTGTGTCCAAAATGGAGCCGAGGCACAGCATCCAGAAAGCTCGGACGAGGAATGATGTCAACACATTTTACAGGGGAACATGGAGGAGCGAGGCACTAAAACCACTCTGACACGGTTTCGGTGAATTAAATGGGATTGTTGGATTGTTCCTTCTCAAATTATGGGAGATAAAATTTGTTCCTTGAAAATTTTTTCACCTAAGTGATTTGAGTGTTCAGTATATGGAATTTTTACAAATGTTCTGTCAAAGTAGGCAGACCACCTCCAAAGAGGAAAAGAACCTCAGATTAGTGCCCTCAGACATGGGCACTGATCCAGTCTCCCCTGGGTTCAGTTACCTCTTTGTTTTAATGTGGTCTGGACAGTAATTTAGGAAGAAAAGGATGATTAGCCCTACTATATTGTAGAATATTGCCAAACAAATAACATTAAGCTTAGATTAAAATATTTATTTTGTAGTTCAGATTTCCCCTGGGCGAATTAGTGCTTCAATTTTTACTTTTTTTTTTTTTTAGGAGATAATACTTTTATGATAACACCCCTCTGTCATTTCTAGACTTGTGAAAGCATGGGCACTGCTAAGCATTTGCAAAAATAATGCCATTCTTAAGTCAAAGGAAATACTCCATGCTTCTTCAAAATCACTGCCTTTTGATACATGATTTAAATTTTCTGTGTTTCCTAGTTGATTGAAGTAATATTCTGCAATGAAGAACTGAGGAGTTTTTAATACAAAGGAAAGTGTTTATATGAAGTTAACTGAAAAGCACAATAGAACTACAATATGATCACCACATAAAAATGCATTTACACCCATTTGCACACTCACTTAAGAAACACTAGGAGAAATAAAAACAGTATTTTGTGGGGTTTTGTTCAAGGTAATGTGTTAAAATGTGCTACATTGGGAAGCGGATGTGGCTCAATCACTAGGGCTCCCGTTTACCATATGGGAGGCCCTGGGTTCGATTCCCGGGGCCTCCTGGTGAAGGCAAGCCAGCCGGTGCGGCTTGGTGAGCTGACACAGCAAGATGATGCAACAAAGGGAGACAAGTAGACACAGAAAAACACACAGCAAATGGACACAGCGAGCACAAGCAGCAAGGAGGGATAAATAAAATAAATAAATAAAATCTTAAAAAAATAAATAAAATAAAATGGATAAAGTAAGTAAATAAATCTTTAAAAAAAAATGTGCTACATTATTCAGTCTCAATTGTTCCAATCGCTATATACTTTAATAATTATAAAAATAAACATTTTTGAAGAAAAAACTATTATAAAACTGGGGTTTCTTACATCATTTACTAGGTAGAATAGTAGCAAGAAAAGTTACCTCAAATCTGTGTCCCCCCACCCCACCCCCACAAGGGAAGAGTTCAGTATTCCACCCTTCAACCATGCTATTTTCACCACTGGGAATTCCTTTTCTTCAGATTCTCCATCTAATTCCTTCTGAGATTTCTACACTGAGATAGTCTTTTTTCTTTCTTTTTGTCTCTTATCTCCCATCTGATACACGCTGATGTGTTGTTTTTGTGATTATGCTCTGTGCTCTGGTTTCTTCAACAAATTCTAACGATGTATATTTGTTATCCTCTTTGGCATAACAGACCCAAAATTACAGCAGTTTAAACAAAAACTATTTCTCATGCAACAATCTATAAATAGGTATTTAAGCTGCTGTGCAGTACCTTGTCTTTTCTTTCCTAATATCTCCTATAGTATTGGCTCACATTGCATTCATTGGTTATGAATTGAATTTAATTGGGCCGAAACCTTGACTTAGATTAGCAAAGGTTTCTTTCCCATTTGTTCAAGAGCAGCTCTGCCTTGCCCCTTAGAGACAAGGATATTTAATGCTCTAATCCAAAACTAGGCCTAGGTTTTAGTTGAGATACAGATTAGGTTGCTTTAACAGAGACTCAAAGATATATCTGAAACAATGATCGTTTTTCCTCTCATGTAATTGTCCACAGACTGGTGGCCCAGTATTGATAGAGCAACTCTGCCATCCTCAATATATGAGTTCCACTCCTGGGTCCAGAGTAACAGCTTCAGCCCCTGCCATCACATCTGCATCTTAGCCCAGCAAAAAGGCAGAAAGGAAAAGGGGTGCACACCCCAATATACTTAAGGGTGTGTCCCAGAAGCAGCATACATCACTTCTGCTCATTCTGTTGGCCTGATGAGAGACATAGCTACATCAAACTGTTGGGAAAGTAGGCCTCCGTGCATCCAGCTAATACTTGGCGGTTTGGACAGTTTTAGTACTAAAGGAAGAAGATGATAATGTACCTGGTGGATAACTCTAAATATCCATACAAATCCTTCTTCAGACACAGAACACATCCTATCCCAAGGGGAGAATGAAGGAGATTCATGGGCCCAGTGCTGGGCCTGGCAGAATAGGCACGCCAAACTAGGCTGGGAAGGAGAAGAGGCTTTTCTGGTCAGTGGAGGACAGGAGATGTGATCAGTCTCAAATCTGCCTCCACATTGAGGGAGGGGGCCGATTACAGCTTTTATACAGGTTTGAAACAGATTTAATCAGACATGATGTGAAACAAAGTTAATCATAGACTTACACCCTTGGGAAGGGGTTGGGGAAGCTTTTCTAGTTTTCTACTCTCATAAACATAAGCTACATATCGTGCCTCGTGCCTCTAAGCTAAAGAGCTCATCCTTACGCTTAAATGCCCTTCCTTTTCCTTCACTCGGCTCTTGCCTGGGCCCATCTCTCGTGTGTTACGTGACGGCAGCGCCCTTGCACCCAGCTTTGCTTGGAAAGGCACCTCCTTAATTCGGCCTTCACTGCTCGGCTGGCTTCACTGTCTGGCAGAGGACACTTTGATGGAGGCCCTTGAGAAGGGCTTTGGGCCACGTATTTGTTTCCTGCTGTTGGGGTCATAGTAGCCCTTGGCTTTATCAAAACTTCAAAGCCCTAAACAATCCCTCTGTCAATTTGCATGGCAGACTGCAGACAGAGACCTCCAGTCTTTTATTGAGCAGAGCTTTATTTCCTTCCATCTCTGTTTACAAAATGGCTAGGATTTACTCAAGATCTTCTTTCTCAAAGGACTTTGCTAAAAGTAGAAAGCAGCAGCTAATACTGTCTCACTGGACAGAGAGCTATCTCTCCAATCATTTTCCCTGCAGCTATAATTTAAGAGCATATACGCTGCCTTCCAAGGTATGGAGTTGGCAAATTTATCAAAAGTTTTGTGGTGGCACAAAAGGGTCACCAGCTTTCCACCCTATAATAGCTTTATCTTTCTTGTCTGCCTCTTGCCAGTTAAACCAATCCCACATAGTTTATATAACATTATGGCCTCTACAGAAAAACTACTAGAATGAGTACATTCATTTAACAACATTGCAGAATACAAGATCAATATATGAAAATCAATTGT
Organism: Tolypeutes matacus; assembly: GCA_026826555.1. Lineage (NCBI taxonomy): Eukaryota > Metazoa > Chordata > Mammalia > Cingulata > Chlamyphoridae > Tolypeutes > Tolypeutes matacus. Next base: position 249,646 of record JAKSZT010054464.1, on the reverse strand, counting down.
ATTTTATACTAGCAACAATAAAAATGGAAATTGACATTTTAAAAATACCATTTACAATAGCATCAAGAATACTCAATATTTAGGGATAAATGTGAATAAAGATGTATTACACCTGAGCATAGAAAACTAAAAAACATTGCTAAGAGAAATTTTGAAAGACCTAAATATACCATGTTCATGGATCGAAATACCCAATATTGTTAAGTTGCTAATTCTCCCCAAATTGGTCTATAAATCCCAGCAGGCTTTTTTTTTTTTTTTTAGAAATTGGCAAGCTAATTCTCAAACTCAAGTGAAAATGCAAAAGACCTATAGCCGCCGAAAACTGCAGAGTCTGGCTGGCTCCAGGCCAAAATCCTATGTGTGCTCTTTCAGGCCTGCCCTGAAAATAGGCATTTACCAAGGCTTTGCCTGGTGGGTCTCATGGGGGAACCTGTCCTCCCCACGTGAGGCTTGGTGCACAGACTGAACTGCAGTCTCTGGAGAGTTCCACATAGCAAGGACCTTAGGCCTTTTCCAGCAGCAAGTGAGTCGGCAGTCCTGAGGCAGGAGCTCCTCCAGCTCCCACCAGGATTTTAGAAGATGTCTTGTCTGCAACCTGAGCTAGAACCACCCAGCTAATCTGCCCCCAAACTTCTGACCCACAGAAACTCTGAGATTATATTTATTTAAAAAAAAAAAAAACAAAAAAAAAAACCTTTGTATTTTAAGGTCATGATGAGATAGTGAGACAATATTCTGGAAAAACACACTTATGGAGGAAAAGGGTTTTCTCAGAATTCTCAAAACTGATTTTACAAAATAAGAGCCAAAGTATGGAGGGCCCCTTAGAATAAACCTAAGGTTAGAAAGGACTAGTCTCAGTATAAACCCTAGACATGACTTAGATGAGAGAAAAGGCCAAGTGTTCTCATCTCATCCTCCCCACCTAGGATGCACCCGGAGATGAAATATAAAAACATCGACCTGGATTAGAGGAGAATCTGAAGACTTGGGTGCTTCACAACCTGGAAGACAGCCTAGGACAGTGAGGTCGGTGAAGAAATCAGATCAGTGGGTTGCAGCAACCTATGTTTGAAATGATTTAAAGCAGACCAAGACAGAAAATATCAGAGTGCATCCACAAATACTAAGGGTAAATATAATTTTGGGAAACTTTTTACCCTATTATTACATATGTGTGCAATATATGTGCACTATGTCTACATGTAGATGATTTCTTTTTTATCTTTATATTCTATATTTTTTTATTTTCTTTCTTTCAATGTGTACAATCAATGGAATTTGTTATAATCACATAGTTGTGCATTCATCACTTCAATCACTATTAGAGCATTTTCAAAAAAAGACAAACAAAATCACCCCTTAATAATCACCTCTCAATCCCTCTCTCCTTTCCCTGCCATATATAGCTGCTATTCTGTTTCTGTCTTTCAAATTTATTTGTATTTATATTTTGTATAGATGGAATCAAACAATATATAGTACCTTTTGTCTAGTTTCTTTCACTTAGTATGTTTCTTTTTTTTTTTTTACCCTTAATGGAAGATTATTAATATATTACTATATACTATTGTCCACAGTTTGCTTTGATTATGTTTTTGCCTGATATTAATATCTTGTAACATTAGTGTACATTTGTTCAGTTTCAAACAAAAATAATCTTATATATGATATTACCCAAACTCCTATTTTATGTGAGGTTTTGCTGTGATATACAGACCCAAGTTACATTTTTTAGCTTTTCTTTTAGTAATATACATGACTTTAGACTTTCGCTTTCAACCACTGTCATACTCATATACTAGCACTGCTAGTTACACACACCGTGAGGTGCCTCCACCATTTCTATTCATTTCATAAGACTTACAAACAACCTTTTTACCAATTCTGCACAGATTAAACATCAGCTTTCCATTCTCTAACCTCATTCTATTTTCTGGTGACCTATATTCTGATTTTTAACTCCATGAGTTTACATAATATATTTAGTTCATAATAGCGCACTCATACAGTATTTGTCCTTTTATGGCTGACTTGCTTCCCTCAACATAATGTCCTCCAGGTTCATCCGTGTTTTCAAATGCTTCACAACTTCATTTCTTCTTACTGCTGCATGATATTCCACCGTGTGTATTAACCATTGTTGATGGACATCTGGGTTGTTTCCATCCTTTGGCAATAGTGAAAAATGCTGCTATGAACATCGGTGTGCAGAGGTCTGTTTGAGTAACTGCTCTCAGTTCTTCTGGGTATATACCTTATACAGGTATTGCCAGATCACATGGCAAATCTATATTCAACTTCCTTAGGAACTGCCAAGCGGTCCTTCACAGTGGCTGTACCTTTCTACATTCCCATGGACAGTGAATAAGCATTCTTATTTCTCCACATCCTCTCCAACACTTGTAGTTTTCTGTCTTTTTAATAGTGACCATTCTGATAGGTGTGAAATGATATCTCACTGTAGCTTTGATTTACCTTTCCCTAATCACTAGTGATGTTGAACATTTTTTCATGTGTTTTTCACCATTTGTATTTCTTCTTTGGATGCATGTCTATTCAAGTCTTTTGCCCATTTTTTAATCAGGTCATTTGTCTTTATTGTTGAGTTGTAACATCTCTTTATATATCGTGGATATTAAACCATTCTTGGATATGTGGTTTCCAAAGTTTTTCTCCCATTGAGTTGGCTGCCCTTTCACCCTTTTGACAAAGTCCTGTGAGGTGCAAAAGTATTTAATTTTGAGGAGTCAACTTTTGTTGTTTGTGCTTTAGGTGCGAGGTCCAACAAACCACCACATACCACAAGATCCTGAAGGTCTCGAATATGTTTCCCTACATTTCCTTCTAGTAGATTTATGGTCCTGGCTTTTATATTTAGCTCTTTGATCCATTTTGAATTGATTCTTGTATAGGGGGTGAGATAGGGGTCCTCTTTCATTCTTTTGGTTATGGATATCCAGTTCTCCCAGCACCATTTATTGAAGAAACTGTTTTGCCCCAGTAACGTGGACTTGGTAGATTTGTTAAAAAGCAGCTGTCAATGAGCTAAATGCCGCCCCCACCACAATTAGCAGATGCCACAAGCCAGCAGATGCCACAGCCCATGGGGAGTGGATGTGGCTCAAGCTGTTGGGCACTCGCCTCTCAGGTTGGAGGTCCTGGGTTCAGTTCTCGGTGCCTCCTAGAGAAGGTGAGCAAACAATGAGCAGACAGATGAGAGAACCACGGGGGAGGGGGGGATAATGAAAGAAAGAAATATAGAGTAAATAAATAAATCTTAAAAAAAAAAACAGCTGGCTGTAGAGGTGAAGATCTATTTCTGGGTCCTCAATTCTATTCTACTGATCAGTGAGTCTATCTTTATGCCAGTACCATGCTGTTTTGACCACTGTAGCTTTGTAATATGTTTCAGGGTCAGACAGTGAGAGTCCTCCCATATCACTCTTCTTTTTTAGGATGTTTTTGACTATTCAGGTGCCCTTTCGCTTCCAAATAAATTTGGTAATTGTCTTTTCTATTTGTGTAAAGTAAGCTTTTGGAATTTTGATTAGTATTGCATTGAGTCTATAAATCATTTTGGGTAGGATTGACATCTTCATGATATTTAGTCTTCCAATCCAAGAACATGGAATGTCTTTCCATTTGTTTAAGTCTTCTTTGATTTCTTTTAGCAGTGTTTTTTAGATTTCTGAATATAGGTCCTTTACATCTCTGGTTAAATTGATTCCTAGGTATTTGAGTGATTTTTGTTGCTATTGTAAATGGATTTTTCCCCCTGATGTCCTCCTCAGATTGTTCAATACTGGTGTACAAAAATATTACTGACTTTTGCATGTTGATCTTGCATGTGGCCACTTTGCTGAACTCATTTATTAGCTCAGTAGCTTTGTCCTAGACATTTCAGAATTTTCTAAATATAGAATCATGTCATCTGTGAATAGTGAGAGTTTTACTTCCTCTTTCCCTATTTGGATATCTTTAATTTTTTTTTTTCTTGCCTAATTGCTCTGGCTAGAACTTCTAGTACAATATTGAATAACAGTGGTGACAGTGGGCATCCTTATCTTGTTCCTGATCTTCAAAGGAGAGCTTTCAACCTTTGCCCATTGAGTACAATGTTAGCTGTGGGTTTTTCATATATGCTCTTTATCATATTGAAGAATTTTCCTTCTATTCCTCTTTTGAAGTGTTTTTATCAAGAAAGGATGCTTTATTTTGTCAAATGACTTTTCTGCATCGATGGAGATGACATGAGGTTTTTTCCCCTTCAATTTGTTAATGTGAAGTATTATATTAATTGATTTCCTTATGTTGCATACCAGGAATAAATCCCACTTGGTCGTGGTATATAATTTTTTTGATGTGCTGTTGGATTCTATTTGCAAGTATTTTGTAGAGAATTTTTGCATCTATGTTCATTAGACAGATTGAGCAGTAAATTTCTTTTCTTGTAGTGTATTTATCTGGCTTTGGTATTAGGGTGATGTTGGCTTCATAAAATGTGTTGGATAATTTTCCCTCCTCTTCAATTTTTTTGAAGAGTTTAAACAGATTGGTGTTAATTCTTCTTGAAATTCTTGGTAGAAGCCATCTGGTCCTGGACTTTGATCGTTGGGAGATTTCTGATGATTGATTCATTCTCTTTAAATGTGATTGGTTTGTTGAGTTCCTGTGATTCTTTGTTGAGTCAATGTAGGTTGTTTGTGAGTTTCTAGAAATTTGTCCATTTCATCTAGGTTGTCTAATTTGTTGGCATATAGTTTCTCATAATATCCTCTTATGATCCTTTTTATTTCTATAGGGTCAGTTGCTCTGATTTTATTCTTTTGCATCTTCTCTCTTTTTTCCTTTGTTAGTCTAGCTACAAAATAGATTTCTTAATGTAACTCCTAGTCAAAAGTTTTTGAAAGCCATGGTCTAGTGAGATTATAAATCTTGCAGAAGAGGCTTGCACTTGGCAGGATATGCTAGGTGGTGCATGAGCAGAGGAGGTGCAACAGCTGGGGCAGAGCCACGGTTCGTGGACCCAGGGCAGCTTCAGGGCAGCTTCAATGTCGTCCTCCATGTGAAGAGAGGAGAGGAGCATTCCCAGGCCACCCAAGGAGAAACCCAACCTAATCTCCAGTGAAGTCTGGAGGTAGGATACTGTGACTGGAGGCAATAACAGAGTCCCTGGCCCTCGGTAGCCAAGCCAGCGTTATGCACAGAGGACCAGTGGGAACAGCTGTGCCTCAGCAGTGCAGGAGGTCAGGCCACACCAATGCAGAAACAGTGTGGGCGGAAGCCAAAGCCAAGGGTGCCTCAGTGGAAGGCCCCAGCGCCAGGAGGGTATGTCACCTGCTCCCATAACCCAGAGGCCATCATGAAAAGGAGGAAGGAGAAGGAGAAACCCTGGAGACAATTCCAGAAGACTGAGAAGTTTTGTAAGGAGGCTGGTTTAGGCTGGAAGACATCAAGAAGCCACTTTTATCTGACAAGATCAAGTATTTTCCTCCACCATTAGGAAGGAGATCCACAATGGCAAGATGAGAGGAGAAAAAAGAACTGTGAGTTTTTCGTAATGTCAAATATACTCAATTTGGAGCACAATCCCCTTTATTATAAAATAATATACTTCTGACCTTTCTGGTGTTAAAATGTCCTTCCACTTATATTGCAGTGATGATAGATGACAGATGGGCCTTTAAGGCCTTTACTTGGCAAACAGAAAACTGACAACCCTAAGTTGGTTCCCAAATTATATTGTCAAATTCTGTTGGCCCTTGAAATCCAAACGTGTAGAGATCACTGAATTAGTGTATACGATGGCACCTGGCACAAAACAGGCACTCCATCAATATAGATTCCCTCCCTCCCACCCGCTTCAGAGATCAGCGCTTAACAAACAGGGCCCTCGCCCTCTCAGCTTTCCTAACCATGCGTCGTCCCAAACTGCAAACCCCGAGCAGACTGGAGAGAGCAGGGCAGCTTCCGCCCCGTGAGCTTCACGTGGCCGGGGCTAGTGCTAGCAAAGGGCAGGGCGGGAAGAGCGGGTGGAGAATTATTCCTTCCCTGTGTGTGCCAGGGGAGTTGTGTCAGCACTCAATTTCTAATCTCCATCATAATATTAGATTATATACATCACTGATAAAATGAGCCTAATTCCAATAATGAAACCTTTCGATAAACTTAGAGACTTCAATGTCAGTTAATTGGTTTTATTTCATAAAACCATGTATGTGCTAGGGTTACTGAAAATGAACTAAGGGGGAGCGGATGGGGCTCAAGCAGTTGAGCACCTGCTTCCCATGAGGGAGGTCCTGGGTTCGGTCCCCAGTGCCTCCTAAAAACAGAAAAACAAACATGCAAACAAACAAACAAAAAAACAACTCAGGGAAGCTGCTGTGGCTCAGTGGTTGAGCGCTGGCTTCCCACATACGAGGCCCAGGGTTCAATCCCCAGCCCTGGTACCTGAAAAAAAAAAAAAAATCACTAAGGAAGAAAACCACACTCCTTGAAAAATCAGATAATACATGAAGACATTTTAATTTAGTAAGAATTAGGATACCCAATGTTCTATAAGGTAAGGACGTAATATTTAACTAAAGTAATAAGAACATACTCTGTTTTACAAATGCTAAAAGATTTCTTGGTATATTGCTTCAAATATGTTTTTGTTTGTTTGTTGTTTGTTTGCATTGCCCCTACGCCTAGGATCTGCTGAAATCATCTGTTTAATAAATACTTAGTGAGCTCAAGCCAAATGCAAGGCACCAATGGATGGCACCACGGAAAGATGAGCCTTGGCCCCGGGCTCCAAGGTGGGGAGGGCCCACAAGCAGTCAGCCAAAGCGCCACGCAGGGAGACCAGAGGGTGCCCCAGCACAGTCTGCACAACACGGCCGAGGGGCTTTTGGGGAAGAAAGACCAGACCCTCATGCGCCGCAGTTTTGAGTCGTAGCCCTGAAGGATCACACATTAGGACGAGGATGAACTCAAGGACAGACTGGGCACAGGCAAGGCTTTCCTCCTCAAGAAGCATTTCAGCTCAGCTACATTCTTTATTAAACCGTGGATAACCACGGGGATGCCCTGTCAGCCTCAAGCTGAGATAAGTCCTTTTGGGCCTTTTCCATAAAAAGTCACTCAACTAGGCAGAGAGGCATCCTTATGAAGGAATCAGCAGAAAGCTCAAGGTGACACTTTACACAGGCATGCTTACCACTTTGTGGTCTCAGTTACAGTCTATCCTTGCAAGATACGAAGCACCTTAAGCAGTTTAATTAAGAACCCGGTTTATTTTACTGAATTTCAAGAGGAAAACAGAAATAGCAATAGCAACAGCAGCTCCCATTTTGCAGCACCTAGTGCCAACCAGTCGCCAGGCTAGGGCTTCACACGCATTATCCAAACTGCTATCATGGTCACAGAGGAGTGAACTTGTGCTCAGAGACGTGCCCAAGCCAAGAGAGCCCAGCGTTCCTAGCTCCCAGCTTCAAAGTCACCCCTTTACAAAGGCGGAGTTAGCTCGACCTTACTTTGATAAATCTTCTGCTCTTAAACAATGACTTAGAAGTTTGGGTCGGAATAGAACAGAGTGATCTGGGCAAATTTCCTTCAGGGTCCTTTCTAAATGACTACCAGTTACCTACCAACATCCGATCTCTCCACTCTGTCAGTAACAGAACCCCCAGGTCTGCTACCAGGTCAACAGGACATTTCTCAACCTCCTCTACAGCTAGTGTGGCCGTTACTGGGTTTTGGTTGTGGGATCAAGCAGAGAGAATGTGTGACTTTAAAGGGCAGGGGCCTGCTCTCCCGCTGACCTCCTCCCTTCCCACGGGCTGGACTGTGGATGGGAGAGCCGGAACGGAAGAGCCGTTCCAGAGCACGGATGGAGCTGCGATGTGAGGACAGCGAGAGCCTGTGTCCCTGGCATCACACAGGTGTTATTGCACCCCGGGCTGCTTGTGTGTGGCCTCATGCATCAGTGAGGTCTGAACTTCTGTTTCATTATGCCACTCTGGCTTTGAGTAGCTGAACTTGTGTTTTCTAGCTCAGTGGCTGTCAAAGTTCAGCATGCATCAGAATCACCTGGAGGGCTTCCTAAACTACAGGTGACTGGGAAGCGGCTGTGGCTCAAGCAGTTGAGCTCCCATTTACCATGTGGAGGACCCGGGTTCCATCCCCGAGACCTCCTGGTAGAAAAGAAAACACAAAGGCGTCCGAGACGGGCATGGAGAGGCACAGGCCCCCACACGGTGACGTGGCACACCAAAAAGATGACGACACAACGAGATAGAAGAAAAAACAACACAGATTACTGGGCCCCGGCCCAGGGTTTCTGATTCCACAGTCTGGGGGCGCCTAAGGCTTGTAGCCTTTCTAGCCAGTTCCAGGTGATGCAGCTGCACCTGCTCCAGGCACCTGGTCTGAGGACCACTGCTGCGGCCAATCCCCACATCCTCTAGCCCAGCCCTCTCCAGATATGCCTCCAGAGCCCCCGGCCACCAGCGATTATACTTAATTGCCCTCACTCACGCCTGGTTGCACACTGAGTCCAAAACTGAAACTTAGCTCAGCTGTAAGTACTGCACCTACAACAATTTGGAACATCCCCAAAGTCACGTGAAGACCTAGAAAATACAGTGTATCCAATAGCATCTGATAGAATCTGATGGACCCCCAAATCTAGATTCCAGAAGCTAAAGATATTAAAACTTCTCTTTAGAACCATCTATCATTTTCAGGAATTCCAACTGGAAATTTAATAAACATTTTTAAATCCATGCATATTTGTTATACATCAAATTAAATTAAGCTCTGATATTCAGTAGTTCACCTTCCTAGACCAGCACATTACTGAAGCAGATAAAAGCTGCAGAGACCCCAGGCCCCATGCGTGGGTGCGCCACCAGGCCCCGCGAGCCACGCAGCAAGATGATAACACGGCAGGAGAGTGAGGCAAAGGAAAGCCAAGAGGAGATGCACCAAAAAAAACCAGGAGCTAAGGTGGGGCAGGCAGTAGGACGCCTCTCTCCCACATGGGGGTTCAGAGCATCAAATCCCAGTGAAGACAGGAGGAGAAGGATGAGAAGAGAGGGCAGGAAATGGACACAGAGAGTTGCTCAGCGAATGGACGCAAAAAATGGGAGGGGGGTGGTAAAGATGGATAAAAGGAAATAAATAAATAAATAAATCCTTAAAAAGAAATGTATAGGGGAGGAAGATACGGACTGTAGTTAGTAGTAATACTCTGACGATGCTCTTTCATGATTTGTTAACAAATGTTTCAAAGCAATGCAGGGTGTTTGGGGGGGGTGATGTGTGGGAGCCCTGTGTGATGTCATGCATGCTTGTTTTGTAAGTTCACAATGTTTGCTCAACACTTATAGTTTATGTAGGTTCATGTATGAATGATACACTTCAATAAATTGTTTAGAAAAAGAAAAGAAAAAGCTGCAGGGAGGGTAAGGCACATGAAACAACAGCCAAATGGCTGAAAATGGAAAGTAAAACCCCCATGGAGGAGTCTTAAAATTTTGAGTGGCAGCAGCGCTCAGCAGACAACTCAGGTGGTGACAAGCTGAATACTTGGAAACCAGAACCCATAAAAGATGCTGTAAGTCATGTGCATGATTGTTTTGCAAGTTCAAAACCTCTGTAATAAAAATATATTTTTAAAAGATAGGGTGGGTTGGGGGAAAAATACACCAAATGTGAGACAGGGACTGTAGTTAGTGGTGATAGTTTGAGGATGCTCTTGCATAGTTTGTGACAAATGTTTCACAGCAATGCAGGGTGTTGGGGGGGGGGGATGTGAGGGAGCCCTGTGTGATGTCATGCATGTTCGTTTTGTAAGTTCACAATCTTTACTATACACGTATTGTTCATGCATGTTCATGTACGAATGATATACTTCAATAAAAAATATATTTAAAAGAAGCTGCTGTAAGAGATTGTGCAGGTCAGCCTCACTGGAAGCAGCTCGTAGATAGCTCGAGCTCGCCTCTTGTCCCCCCAGCTGCCCCCATAGATGCCAGTCCACCGCTGCCACCACTGGGACATCTGACACTGCTCACCCCAGTACTCCTGCCGCCCTCTGCGTTTTGGGGTTCACAGCGTTTTTATTAGGTTTGCCTGTGGCTAGCCTGATGCCCTTTATCTCTGAATCCCATTTGAGGAGCTCAAGCTGGGTAGAGAACAATTCAGGACACAGTTCAGGACTGTGCAGCCTTTGGCACACACGAGGCAGTGAGTACTTAATGAATGTTCATTTCTCACTCGCTTTCCTGTTAACAATTAACCCATGCCCCAAACCTACACACTTTCAGTACTTCCCTACCCCATGGTGAGGTCCCCCTGTTAGTGATGATATATCTCCGTGAACCTTTTCTTCATCGCTCTTATAGGAAATATCATTTGGGACAAGAATAGTAGCACCCATCTCATGCTCTTTTTTGTTTGTTTTTTCTTGTTGAGGATTAAATAAGTCCATATGGGAAAATGGACTGACACACAGGAACCCTCAAGAAATACCAGCTGTAATGACTAGTTGCATGTGTTTGTGTGGTCGCTTGCAGCCTGTCTCCTCCGCTGGACAGTAGCTCTCTGCAGGCAGGGACTATGTCGGGTTTTTGCTTCTTTTGTGTTAGGCACCGCGTCAGCACTCAGTGTTGGCCGAGTGGAGGCAGGAAGGGATCCCGGCATGCCCTGGCCAGGGCTGCCCAAGTGGGGCCTTCAGCCCTCCTCTCCCCTCTCCCCAGACGGCCACTGGGTCTTGACACCAGCAGGACTCCTTGTCTCTTATTTCCTTATCTGAGCATTTCCTGGTTAGTAAACAAATTGGACTCCTTCACACATACATCACAGAAGCCCCCAAAAAGTCAGGAAGAAACTTTTTAGTATCATAATTTGTCAGCATTATCTTCTCCGATTACTGAAAATATATGACTGTTAAGCAAGATAATCCAAGTGAAAACACTTAACAGAGTGCCTGATGCCTGCTAAGTGTTATTGTTTTTGTGATAAGATGTGACAAGCCCAGACCACTGGATGGCCCCTGTAGGGGCTTAATAAATATTTGTTGATTATGAACAAGTGGCATGATGAGTGAGCACAAAAGAGGACGTCGGGAGCGTAGGCCTAGTTTTGGACTAACTAGTTCGGTGACCTTTGACAAATTATATGCTGTCTCAGTTCTTCTCATCGTGAGGTTGAGGGGGTGGGAGAGAGGAAGCACAAGTTCTCTAAATGCACTGAGTCACCAACTTTTTAAGCTGCACGGGCGTTTGGCAGACCTGTCAGTTACCGATGCTCACTGAGTCCCACATAGCCTTAGAGGGGTCAAGTCTCCAGGCTCGAAGCACACTGTCTGGTCCTCAGGCCAGACAGCGATGGCCCTGGCAGCACAGCAGAGTCTCAGTGAGTGTGTGCGAAAGGGGTGAGATGGTGAATGGTATGCTCTGACCTAATTTAAAGCTGCTTTGCATGGACTGTTTTAAAGCTTAATTATCAGATAACTTATTTATTTGACTATTAATTATCAAAGCTAATTCAATTAACTATTCACATGAAGATAATTCAATTAGCTAATCATATCTTTTAGGGGACATTTTTGCCCCAAGAATACATGTACAGCACATCTTTTTCTTCTTCAACTTGTTTTCCTCAATGTATTATTTTAACAAATAACAGTTACAATTTTATTACTTTAAATGTGTGTGTGTGTGTGTGTGTGTGTGTGTGTGTGTGTGTGAAAGAAAGAGAGAGAACAGAAAAAATGACTGGGATAATACGTCCAGGGTGCTACAAAAGTTATCTCTGGATGGCAGAAATATAGGTAATTTTCACTTTCTTCTTTATTACTTCTTTCATAATGAGCGTATGTATTTTTAATTCAGAAAAAAATAACTGTTTTGAATTCATATATTTAATTGTCTGAACTTAGGGAGTGTAAGCGTGGCTAACTAGCTCTCTTTGCCTTCTAATAATAAAAGTAATAAAGTTCCCTGAGGAAAATTTGAAATATGCCAGAAGTATAAAGAACATATATGCAGCCTCACACTCTACTAGGTCATATCTGTCTTCCCTTATAGGTATCTGGAGGGTTTCCCTCGACTTCTGCTCATTTCCAGTTATTAAAATCTCAGTCCAGTTGATCCATATTTAAAGACTTTAATCATGTACGCTTTAATGCTCACTTATTCCCCTTCCCACTCCCAGGCCAACCTGGACACAGCTTCCTCCCAAAGGACAAGAAGAGAGAGAGGGCATCCACTTTTCACTCTTCCTTCTCCTCCCTTCTCTGCGATCAAGCTTGTTTGGAACTGGGCACTGGGAAGAAGGACGGAAGAAACGGGCAAGCCCCTTCCTTAGAGTGATTTTCTGTAGGTTTCTCTATCAGCTTCTCAGGCTCGCACCGCTGGCACCGGAGCCCTCCGCACAGCAGGTGTCCCTTGTAGGCTCTCCTCTGAAGGCTCAAATGAGCCTCCCTGTGGCACGGTATCCTGCGCCACCGGAAGCCCCTTCCAAGCACTGTCCTGCTCCTGCCCAGTGTCTGGCTGCTGGGATCCCTTGCTCTAGGAAGCCTCTTGGGTGTTGTAGAGGTGGCTGAGTCAAGCAGCCTCCGCGATGCCTTCCTGTCCCAGGAGGAGCTTGTACATACCTACCTTGCCAAGTGGTGGGAACACTCTTGTCTCTACCCTGCCTCGCCTTTCCATTGTCCCTTCCCTGGAAGGAAAAGGATGGAGCAGATCCACAAGTACAAGGTTTTGGAAAACATTCCTCCAGGGGAAAACACGAAGATTTCCCATTCTTGAAGACCTTCCCAATCTGCGTGGGCAATTTATTCACTTTAGCTTTGGAGGGAGAGGAAACGGAGCCCTCTCCAAGGGGCTGGTCGCTTAGAACTCTGATCTATGTCCCTCTGTACCTCCGTTTTGCTTATATACACTGGAGAGGTTTAGCCATTTCTTAATAAACTTTGAGTGAGGGGTTTTTAGACCATGGGGTACTTGATGGTTCTCTGCCCTAAGCTTTGGGACCTCTTTGCCAACTCCAAAGAAATAGGTAAGATTTATCTCAACATCCAGTTACATATGTGTCAGATTTGGAGCCATGGGAAAAGAACAACATCAAATAACCCAAAATGTCAATAGTGGTTATATCTTTGTAATGGGATTGTGGGTATTTTTTTATCTTTTCCTTTATACTTTTCTATTATAAAATTTCCTAAAGTAAGCATGTATCACTTTTACAATCATAAAGTAAATGATTTATTTAATTAAAAATTACTTATTTAATAAAACATATTTTATTCTTTACATTCCAAAAATGCAAAGGTGAATTGCAGATTGATAAAAGAAAAATTAAGTAACCATCTTAACCAGTTCAATTTTTTTTTTTTTAACCACAGATATTGGTTTACTCCATTAAACTAAAATGTTAGCTCCTTTGGCTTATATCTAGGTCATAGTCTGGAAAGTAAGATAAAATTTCTGCTATATCAAAGAAAGAAAACTTTCTTTCTATACTTCAGAAGAAGTTAGTGCTTTTATAAGTTAATTGTTCAATTTTAGTTTATATTTGAAAAGGTGCTAGTTCCCTAGTTTATTGGGCTTCTTTAATTAAATTTTCATTAGCAAACAAATATTTTAAAATTGCTAGCCAATAATTATAAAATGTGTTATGCCTTGCATCAAAGGACATTATCAAGAAAGTGAAAAGACAACTTACAGAGTAGGGGAATATATTTGGAAATTATATATCTGGTAAGGGTTTATATCCAGAATATATAAAAAAGCACTACTACTCTACAACAAAAAGACAAACGACCAAATATAAAAATGGGATAAGGAATTAAATAGACATTTCTCTGAAGAAGATACACAAATGGCCAAAAAGCACACAGAAAGATACTCAACATCATTATCCATTAGGAAAACTCAATTCAAACCTCAGTGAAATACCATTTCACACCCACTAGAATGGCTGTTATATTTTAAAGAAGGAAAATAACAAGTATTAGTAAGGATGTGGAGATATAGGAACCCTTATTCAATGTCGATGGAGACGTAAAACGGTATAGCTGCTGTGGAAGACAGTTTGACAGTTCCTCAGAAAGTTAAGAATGGAATTACCAGATGACCTGGCAATCCCACCTCTGGGTATATACCCAAAAGAACTGAAAGCAGGGACTGGGACAGATACTTCTACACCAACATTTATAGCAGCATTATTCACAATAGCCAAAAAAGTAGAAGCAACCCAGTGTCCATCCATGGAAGAATGAATTAAAAAACTGTGTGTGTGTGTGTATATATATGGGATATTATTCAGCCATAAAAAGGAATGAAGTTGACACATGCTACAACATGGACAAATCTTAAAAATATTATGCTAAGTGACATAAGCCAGACACAAAAGAACAGATATTATATGATTCCACTTACATGAAATATCTAGAATAAGCAAATTCATAGAGTCCAAAAGTAGATTAGAAGTATCCAGGGGGGCATGGTCACAGTGGGTGGAGAATCACTGAGTAAATGAGAGAATACTGAATTCCCAGCCTGGAGAGCTCTGCCACATTCTCCAAGGGAGCAGCAACAGTCCCCCAAGTGCAGGGGCAGTGTCTGGCAAAGGAGGATGGTCCACTAATGGGTTCTTATTATTGATGACTAGCCTTACGAGTCTTTGTTCTTATAATTGAAACTTAGCCTACTGTTATGGGGTGCCTAAGGGTTGCCAACTGAGACCCTCCTTGTTGCTCAAATGTGGCCTCTCTCTAAGCCAAACTCAGCATATGAATGCATTACCTTCCCCCCAGTGTGGGACATGACTCCCGGGGATGAGCCTCTCTGGCAACAAGGGATTAATACCAAGTGCCAACTGGCAATACGACTGGAAAAAGACCTTGAATAAAAGGGGGGAAAGGTAAAGACAAATGAGTTCATATGGCTAAGAGACTTCAAAGAGAGTCAGAAGGTCATCCCAGAGGTAATGCTTATGCACACCTCAGTAGGCTCTCATAGAACACCAAAGTGGATATCACCCCACACAGAGGGGCTCCTGAGGACTCTGGAGACACCCAGGTCCTATATAAAGAGGATAGCTCCAGAGATTAATGCTTTATCAGTGGGCTATACTTTGGAATCTATGCTACTGAGAGTGACAGAGTTGGACTCAAATAAGTCCTCCCTGCACATGGTCCATCAGTCCCTTCTATTCAAACCTATATGTGGTGCTGGAGTTTGTAGGTATACTTCCAGAGACTGGAGCCTCTGGCTTGCCTATGTGCCAGCTGTGCCTGGAATCTCAGTGGAGCTGCAACTCCTACTCTACAGCTCAATGGACTCACCCAAGTCACCTGGTGAGGAGACGATGATGGACAACGGTCATCCCAGGGAATGGAGGGAGCCTGCAGCTGCAGGCAGGATAATCCCATCCACCGTATCCATGGGATATAAGACCCCCCTCACTTGGAGGTGGACAACATCATCCCGAACTCCTCACGATTCAGGGAAGAGCTATAGACTAGAGTGGACTTAATGGTATTCTGTTGTAGACATGATGTGATTCAAGCAATGGAAGAAATTACAACAGTGAGGTGGAGCCAGTGGCCACTGACGCTTTTGGGGCAGGGCCGGGAAAAGCAGTTGTAATACAGGTGCTTTTTCAGGACTTGGGGATTCTCCTGAGTAACATTACAGTGACAGATATATGGCATTTTACATCAGCATATACCATGCAGAACTGTGTGGGAGAGAGTGGGGTCTACAATGTGAACTATGGTCCATGCTTAGTGGCAAAGTCCCAAGTTGTGTATATCCATTGCAGGTGATGAGCCACACTGATGAAGGATGTTTATGTGGGAGGGTGTGGGAGATGTGGGATGTGGGGAACATGGAAATCCCTGTAATTGTTGTGTAACATTTATGTAATCCAAGCATCTTATAAAATATGAAAGGAAGGAAGGAAGGGAAGGAGGGAGGGAGGGAGGGAGGGAGGGAGGAGGATGGGAACACTTCAAAAAAAAAAAAAGAAAGAAAGAAGCAGCCAGGGCTGGGGGAGGGGTAAAGAGGAGTTAATGCTTAACGGGCACAGACTGTCTGGGGTGATGGAAAAGTCTTGATGATGGATGACAGTGATGGGAGCACAACACCATGAAAGTAATTAATGCCACTGAATTGTACACTTAGGTTAAAATGGCAAATTTTGTGTTATATGTGTCACCACAATTACAAAAAAAAATTTTAATGCAGGTAGGCCCCACCTTACCATTAATCAAAAGTAAATAAATAGCCTTTATGGGGAATGAAAATAACCCCCACACACAAACACACACACATGAAGTCCAGAAAAGACTTATTCTTAACTATTCAAAATAGGTTTCTTATGTAACAAAATACTTTTATAAAATGATTTTTTTAAAAAAATGTGCTATGCCCCCGGTGTAATGCAGAAATCTTTGCTGAATTCGTTTATACCTACTTCAACTTTGGCTCAGAAGTTTAAAAGTGATCTGATATTGAATATTTCCAACAGCTTTCTTAAATATATATGTTTAAAATCAGACATTGCAGATTGATCTTTATTTTTTTAATTGTCCAATAAGGTTACAAAGCTTTACTACCTCAAGTTCTAAGTGGAAGTTAGGATCTCTAATCCGTGACTTTGAGCTGTGACTGTCTTCAGTGCCTGCCCAGACTCGATATTCAATGTATATTTGTCAAATAAATGAATGGTTCTGGAATTATCTTTAACTTTATATTTAGTTCTTTACATTACAAAATATTAAATATGTGCTTCTTCCTAAAAGTTCATACAGTACAGAGCATTTTCTGAGTAAAAAGTTAAAGAGCCACTTCAACATATTCCTCTGATGGTATATATCCTCCCAGATCCTTTGCTGTATAGATTTCTTTCTAAATTGCCTCATTAAAATGTTTTAATCGATTCTAACCATTTCCAGTCTGATTTTGATATACAAATACCATATAAAATCCATTTTATATATTAATACCATAGTTGTTTTTGTTTTGTTTTACTTTTTGTTTGTTTGTTTACTTTTCAGCCTGAAGACAATGGACAAAAAAGTCCAGTTCTTTTTCTACAAACACTTCTCCTTAAAGCAGTAAGAAGCAGTCGGGCACACAACAGGGGAACAGTCAGCCTTATTTCTAAGGTGCCATGCGTTTGCCCTGTTTAGCAGTCTGTGCTTCACGTGGCGTATGCTTCCCTAAGCCTCGTAAGGTTTAATTAGGACCTGGGAACGTAATAGATATTGGCTGAACTGGACTGAATTCCAGTAAATGTTCAGTGACTCTAAAGCACGTAGATATTAGAAGGTAGAAAGATAACACACAGTCTCATGCTTTCACTTTGAAGGTCGCAAAACCTCTGCAGACCCAGGCCTGGAGTCAGTTGCTACTAATGGCTGGGTTTTTGTGGTTTGTTTGGCGTTCAGTACAAAGAGCCTTTTGACCCCCTTCCCATCACTGCATTTCCTGGTCTCAGATTTCTAGACTAAAATCTCATTTTGAAATAAATTCATTTCCTTAAGCCGCCTAGTGGCTTCCACTTGTAACTACAACATGAACTAATTGCCACACACAGAGCTGTGACGCAGGGACTATCATTTTCTCCCTGCATCTCCTACAAGATGTGTCACGATGAAGTGATACCCAAGTGATGTGTAGGAATGAAAAGTCCAGGAGAAATCTTCACGGTTCTGACCGCAGGGCCACTTTCATATCAAGAACAGCACAGTAAGGGCCTTGGGCAATGGGGTGACAAGCCTCATCAAGCAGCCACAGTGTGCTGAGCAGTGTGCCTAAGCTGTGCAGCTACAAAAACTAATACGGGGGGAAGTGGAGGTGGCTCAAGCGACTGAGCTCCTGCCTACCACATGGGAGGTCCCGGGTTCAGTTCCTGGTGCCTCCTAAAGATGACAGTGAGCTGGCGCAACGGGCAGTCACAGCAAGCTGATGCAGCAAGCTGACACAACAAGATGACGCAACAAGAGACAGAAGAAGAAAAACATAATGAGAGACACAACAGAGCAGGGAGCAGAGGTGGCTCAAGTGGTTAGGCGCCTCCCTTCCGCCTCGGAGGTCCCGGGTTTGGTTCCTGGTGCCGCCTAAAGAAACAAGGAAGACTAATAGACACAGCAAGTGCAAACAACAAAGGGGTGGGGAGAAATAAACAAATAAAATAAATCTTTTTAAAAAAAGATCCAGATTCTGAAAAAAACGGAAAGCTAATATGGGGGGCAGATGTGGCTACAGCTGTTGAGTGCCTGCTTCCCACATGAGAGGGCCCAGGTTCAGACCCAGGTGCCTCCTAAAAACAAACAAACAAAAACAAAAGCCAAACGACAAGCAAACAGACAAAAACGACCAACTCAGGGGAGCCGATGTGGCTCAGTGGTTGAGCGCCGGCTTCCCACATACGAGATCCCAGGTTCAATCCCCGGCCCCGGTACCTCAAAAAACAAAACAAAACAAAAAACCACACCTAACATGATACCCTGATCTCAGGGAATACAGGGGAAATGCATGAACAAACACAGCACAACCTGGCAAGCTTTATAACAGGCATGTTGAAGTGGAGACGGGGAGACCTTGACGTGAGTGTAGGGTTCCTGTATCCTAAACGAATACCTGGCAATGACCACTATTCCCTCCTATAATGTGTAAACTACCTGGAAACAGAATTAAAGCTCTTTTTTGGAATTCACTCACAAGACAATGGAGCCAAATTTTTTGTGTAATTTTGTATCTTACCTTGTGCAGAGACCAGCAGTATTCATGCCTTGAAGTGATGCACAGCTCTCAAACTCAGGTTTGCTCCAGTGGGATTACCCCAGGGGACCCAGGGACCCAGGGTTAGTAGATAAACTCCTACGTGCCTGTTGGAGCTTAGCCAAACGCCCTTTCCCACCCCCAGCTCTTGAAGGAGGTAGGACAGAAAGAGGACGCAGATCCTGCTTGCTACACTGTGCATCTGCTAGCTCTAGTGCTACCCTCACCTCCCCTGAACAACACAGTGTTCCTGGAGCAAAGAGAGGGAACATTCTGCCTGGAAGAGCAGAGAAGGACCCTGAGACGGTGTGCGGTTTGAGCTGAAGGGGGTAGGAATTCAGCAGAAAGAAACAGGCGACAAGGCCATTGCGCTGAGTGGGGACACACGTGGCGATGGTCTGCTGGAGAGCTGCAGGTAGCTCGTGTGGCCAGAAAGGACGTTGTGAAGGGGGAGTAGGGGAGCTGCAGCGGGGAGGGAGGGACATGCCAGCTCAGGGACGGTGGTGCATGCCAGCCAAGGAGACGCGCCCTCGCCCTGCTGGTAACGGAGGCCCCTGAAGGATTTTCACAGGGCAATGATGGAATCACTGGCGTTTTAGGAAGACCACGGTGGCGGCGAAGTTGAGGTTAGGTTGAAAGGATGCTCGACAGTAACCAGGAGGCCAGCCAGGTGGCTGACTCCCCAAGACATTCCTTATGAGGGTTTCCGGATGAAGTGAGTGGTGATGAAGATGGAGAAGCAAGGATGCACTTGAGAAGTAGTTAGCAGGTAAATCAGCAGGATGGAAGGGATGGGACATGGAGAGGACTCCAGGATTCCCAGATTTCTGGCTTACAAGCCTAGGGGAGGATGGGTGCCAGCACTGAGCTCCACAGGAGGGGGAAGAGCAGGTTCAGGACAGGCAGCACAGGGAGTTTGGTTTTGGAGGTGTCCCTGGTTAGTCGTGTGGGAGAGCGTTGCTGGTCCTCGGGCAGTAGGAGGCCCAGCTCTGAACAGGGCGAGGACTTGGACCTGGCCAGCATCCGGGCTACGGGGAAGGAAGAGGCCGTTCCTGGCGCGTATCATGGTGCCCAGGTTCGGAGGAGATGTGTTAAATAAGTGTCAAATAAACACGCATTCCCACACATACCGAAGTGCCCACGGATAACCTGGCGGGCTGAACAGGAGAGCAGCCGAGCACTTTCCACAGAGCAGTACCTGGAAATGAGGCTGCCGGAGGTGGGGTAGGTGGAGGCCTAAGCGTGAAGCGAGCTCTGCTTTCACGAAAATGTTTTGGAGAGTTCTGAAAATAGGAATGTCCACGGAGCATGTCTATCCGCGTTGATAGCCTCTAACTGGAGGCACAGTGCCATGTCATCCTCGTCCAGGAGTAGCTGTCACCCCTTACCTTCACTGACCAGAGCCCTGCGGGGAGGGAAGAGGGGCCGTCCAGGCAAGCCTGCGGCTGGGAGCCTCTGAGAAGCCTGCGTCTCCTTTCCCAGCCGTCCCAGGCCAGGTGGAAATTCCAATCAAAGTCCCCCTGGGGGAATACAAACATTATCCATCTACCAGAACTTTAAATTAAAAAGCTACCTAATTCTTTGGGGAGAAAAATTGTTTCCCCTTCCATCAGTAAGTCAATTTGCCCCTCTCATCTTCCATCCTATTATATTTTAGAAGAAATTCTTTCCAGTTAATATGAAAATGAGAAGCCAGAAATTATGAAAGATGCTTATAGAAGCAGTTCTAGAGATTCACGGAGCTGTCTGGTAATCTTGGTATCAATAATGCACTTATTTTTCTGTCACTTGAATGGTCCTCAGAATCCATCTGCTCTTGGAACCAACTTGAACATCCGAATATCAGAAGGAAGGCAGTAATGGAAAGACACTGAGCCCCTTCGCCAACATTAAACGTCCCTTTCGGGGAGTGGGGGGGAGCCACCTAAAGGAGGGACGGTCCGTGCAGGCTAGCCTTGGAAGGAGCCGGCAGCGCAGCTCCGGCTGAGACGTCCAAGAGTCCCGGAGGTGCCCGTGTCACCGCGTCTGCTCAGACATCATTATCGCCTTTACCTTACCCCGGGCGGGGCGGGGAGGGGCGGATTACTCAAATGAAGCGGCGTGCTTCCCATGAAATGTTTTCACATCTAGTTAGGCAAGTTGCCCTTGGTTAATAATCCTTTTCAAAATTACTTTGGTTCTTCTTTTCCATTCACCTTTGTGATAGATTTTGAATGAATTTGTCAATTTCCCCCAAAATCCTTTGGGGTTTTGGTTGGAATCTTAATAAACCTATGTCATAAGCTAGAGGAAACAGACATCTACTCACCATCTTTAGTCTACCCATCCAGGAATGTGGTCTGTCTCTCCATTTATTCAAATCTCTTTTCTGCCTCTCTGAGTTATACCACTTCTTTATGTAGGTCTACACATTTCTTAAGTTCATTCATAATTATTTTACAGCAGATTGTTGCACTTAAAATGTGTCCAAAACTGCAAGCCAGGGTAGCATATTTACCAGGACATTTAAGGAACTGAAATATTTCTATTATTGTATTTTAAGAAATCACAGAAATGAAGAAATGGTTCATTTTGCAAATTATATTCTGGTTGCTTTATAGAAATAGGCAACTTGCAAACACCTCCAAAATCACAGTGTGGCCACAGCAAATGTGATTTTTTGAAGAGCACATCCCATCACATCAGTCCAATTGTTTTCTAGAACAAGGTAGCTGACTTTTAGAAAAACAGTAAAGAAATATATGTGACGATGGAATATTATGCAGCAGTAAGAAGAAATGAAGTCATAAAGCATATGGCAACATGGATGAACCTGGAGGACATTATGTTGAGTGAAGCAAGCCAGACACAAAAGGACAAATACTGTATGAATGCATTACTATGAACCAAATATACTGTGTAATATATTGTTTGATTCACAAAAAAAACAAAAACAAAAAAACAAACAAAAAACAAAACAACAAAAAATTTACATGTATCCATTACATGTAATTGAGAAATATATATATTTATTCATCTGTGTTTACTTTTTAGTTTTTAATTGCTTATGTTTTCAATTATTGAATGTACAAAATAAAGTTAAAAAAAAAAAAGAAATATATGTGAAATACTGGATTTCAGAAGTCTTTATTCTAATGAATATGATTCCACCACAAAATCAATGTATTGAACATAGTCTGGTCCTTGCTGCTCTGTGGGTAGAGGTCACTCTTGAAAAGGGGGTGTCTTTTCATCGCTATTAGGCTGATTTTTATTAAATTAAAAGGTAACCAGGGGAAGCAGATGTGGCTGAAACAATTGGGCTCCCGCCTACCACCCGGGAGGTCCCGGGTTCGGTTCCCAGTGCCTCCTGGAGAAGGCGAGCTGGTGCGACCGGCAGGCGCAGTGAGCTGGCACAGCAAGATGACACAACAAAGAGACAGAGGAAAACAATGAAAGACACAACAAACCAGGGAGCTGAAGTGGCTCAAGTGACTGAGCGTCTCCCTCCCACATGGGGGGTCCCAGGTTCGGTCCCCAGTGCCTCCTAAAGAGAAGACGAGCAGACACAGCGAGCAGACGGCGAATGGACACAGAGAGCAGACGGCGAGCACAAACAACGAGAGTGGGGGGAGACAGATAACCAGGATTTATCAGGGTTCATGGTAAACATATAGGAGAATTCAAGCGGCGTTTTCAGAGTCGTTTTTTCTCTTTTTGAGGCAGTACCAGGGAATGAATGCAGGACCTTGCACACAGGAAGCAGGCGCTCAATCACTGAGCTACACCCACTCTTCCTGGAGTTGCTTTTGATCATAGATAAAAAATGAATTTAATTCTCTCGGTTTATTCACGTGGGAAACATTTGCCTAAAATTCCAACATTCAGCTGTAGATGTTAGACCACAGGATGTCAGCTGGAGATCAGAGGAGCACGGTTGTAAAACTCCACGAGGGCATGAACTCTGCTCTTTCTATCCCCGTCGGTTTATTTAGCATCTTATTCACACACAGAAGCCAAAGACCAAAGGAGAGATGGTCAGGAGGTGGGCTTTGTGGACAAATATTAAGACCCTTACAACACACTCATCCCTCCACTAGTTTTAAAGGTGTG
This sequence comes from Tolypeutes matacus, assembly GCA_026826555.1. Classification (NCBI taxonomy): domain Eukaryota; kingdom Metazoa; phylum Chordata; class Mammalia; order Cingulata; family Chlamyphoridae; genus Tolypeutes; species Tolypeutes matacus. The sequence goes on along the minus strand of JAKSZT010054464.1, from coordinate 226,763 downwards.
AACCGACAACCAAGGCTAAAACAGGAGACGATGGACGGAGAGCAACCAGAACTCTCATACGTTGCTGGGAGGGAGTCAAAACAAGCAAGCATTTTGGAAAACAGACAGCATCCTAAAACCTAGGCACTTACCCAGGACTGGCCATGTAATTTGTGGGGACCAGTGCAGGATAAGCAGGCAGGGCCCCTGTTATAAAATCACCAAGGATTTCGAGGTGGTGACATCAGAGCACGAAGCCGAGCCCGAGGCCCTGCCGGGCATGGGGTCCTGTGGAACTGCACAGGCTGCTCGTCCACGAAGGCAGCCCTGCACTCGCCCAAGAGAAGTGAAGATGCACGCCGACACAAAGATTCACCTGCCACTATTTATGTCTGCATTTTCCACAGTGGCCAAAAACGGAAACAGCCCAAACATCCATCAACTGATAAACAACTTGTGGTACAGCCATGAAATGGAGTACTACTCAGCAATCAAAAGGAACAAAATACCTGAATCATCGGGGATGATTCTCAGAAACTTTACACTAAATAGAAGCGAGACACAGAGACAATACTTTACGAATCTCATCGTATGAAATTCTAAACAAGACAAAACTATAGTGTCAGAAAACAGGTCAGTGGTTGCCTCAAGGGTTGGGAGAGGGACTTGACCCCAAAGGGGAAGGAGGAAACTTTTTAGGATGATGCAAACACTGTATATCCTGTGTTATTGGATGTTATTGTATGTCAATTATACTTCAATGAACCCAGCTAAAGCAAGAGAAAGCTGAGTGTACATAAACAGAGTTATATGTCGCATTAGTCCAAAACACTCCAAGACGTCCATAAACATCGTGTTGCATGGCATTCCGGCATAACTGGAGTGATAGCAGGAAGGGCAGTGAGTAGGATTATTTTAGTCAAAACACGTCTTTGCAATTGTCACCTTCTCACTTTAGTGCATCTACAGGCAGCCTCAGTGTTGAGGGAGTTTTCTCACACAAGGTCCAGGATCCGCCGTAGCGCGGTGTGCCCCCCCAGCTCTGTGTCCCGGCTGCTCAGGGTCTTTCTGAACCTCCCTGGCCTTCCATGTGACGTCCAAAGGTTCCCTGCTTCCTGTCTGCGGCGTCCCGAGTGCCTCCAGGCTTCGGACAGCAGAAACTTGGGACCAGGAGGCCACATGGATGACCGCCCCGAGAATCGAGAGCTCCATTATTGGGCATGGGGGCTCATGGGCAGGGAAGAGGACCCCTCCACAAGAGGCTCTTTCTGCTTTCGCAGAATCAGAGCGTCTAGAGATGGTGAAAAGGGCAGGGGACGGTTCCCAAGCAAAGACAGTGACCATGGACGGGGGCAAGCAAGCCTTCAGCAGGCAAGGGCTGCCCAGCCTTCGAGAGCCCGGGCAAGACGGGCTCTGGGTCTGACAGCTGCCACACTCACCCCTCCCCACCAGCAGGCTCCGGGCTCCAGGCCCCAAAGGAGCAGCAGCTCTCAGCTGGTTGCAGGTGGAAGAAGAGGGCTGCGTGACACATCCTTTCTCAAAAGGTTAAGTCAGGTGCAACTTCAAGGCTTTTCTGACAATCACCAAAGCGTGATTTCAGAAATAATGGCAAATCCCCTAAATTAAAATAAAGCATGTTTCTGCCTGCTTGAGGATGCCTTACATGTCTCTAAGAGGAGGCACAGAGTTGGAAGATTGTTCTTTCAAAGGTCTGGAGTAGATATAAATTAAGCAAGACTCCCTTGCCCTGAAGATAAATCAGCAAATTCTACATGATTCTTTCTGGTTCCAATTGGAGAAAGGGGTTAGAGATGTGGGAAAGGAAGTGCCAAAAGGTGATGGGGTGTGGTGGGTCAAAGAGAATGAAAGCTGGAAGACTGGCTGGATAAAATCATACTTCTTCAGAAGGTGGGCAGGATTTACTTTGCGTTAGACAAAAGGCACGTGAGCGCAGGGCTTCTGCTGAGCTCGCAGAGGCCTGGTTCAGCTGGAAGCAGAGTTCACCAAGGGTCTTGGGCCCTGGGGAAGGCGTGGAGCCCCAGCAACTCATTTCATTGACGCAAAGACTCCGACCCTGGAGGTGGGTGGCAGGGCTGAGTGAGCAGGGTCCTAATCTCTACCTCCAAGCTCCTTTCACCACACAGCATGATGCATCCAAATCCAAAAAGGAGAGGAAAACCCCTATCCCTAGCTCCCTAAATTCTCATCTTTGGCTTCCCAGACTCGAACCATGAAAGCACATTTGGAGAGGTCATTGGAAACTCTGCATGGTGACTTTTCCAAATGGTAGAGGGAAGGGGAGTGCCATGCTAACCTCAAAGTGAGTTGCTTCTCTTCCGAAAAGCACGCAATCCCCTAATGACCCTTCCTCCTCCACCTGCCAAACTCCCCATCCTTCCAGGCCTATCCAAAACCCTCCTTCCTTTGGGAAGAGGGAGAGATGGAATCACCATTAGTTGAGCACCTACTATGTGCCAGAAAGGTTCTTATGTATGTTTCTTTCATTTGCTCTTCCCAGCAACCCTCAAAGGTAGAGTTATTGTCCCCACTTACCAGCAAGTTTCTCAAATCCTTCATCCAAGTGTGTTTTCCTTCCTCCTCTGAAGTTCCTCTGCACTTTGCCTGGTTTTGCTCATTTCTGCCATTATTAGAGTTATTTGTCATCATAGGTTTACAATCTAGGTTGATCACTGTCCCCCTAAAATTCATGTCCACCTGGAACCTGTGATTGTGACCTATGTGTCCAGTGCCTGGTATATAGTAGGACTCCTGGGCAAGCACTGAATGTAGAAGTTAGCTGCCGCTCTGAATAGCCCTCGGCATCCGTTTCTCAATCCGAGCAAGACAGCGGCTCAAAGAAGATTCTGTGTGCATGTCATGTATTCTACAGGCACACAGCACTAATAGAAGGGCTGGAAACCTTGTCCTACTCATTTCTTCACAGTTTATTATGCAGAAAAACGCAAGCCTCCTGTTTTCCTGGGTTGTTAGCTTGGTATCTCATTTCATCTATAAAACTTGCATTAAAAGCCGCCCCCTCTGTGAGTTAATCAGCCATTTAAAGAGCAAAACTGCTTCACAGCATGAGGAACCCTCAGAGCTCACTCCATGAAGGATGACTTCACAGGCCAGGTGAGGCAGAAGGTAATGTTACAGAGACTTAGGAGCTGGGTGCCCTCAGGGTGGGTGGTATGAGACCCACTTCAGCGATGGTATGATGGAGACTCAAAAAGTGTAAGTGACAAGCACAAGATCATTTAGCCAGTAAGGGACAGAGCCCAGTTGTCTCTAACTCAAAGCATTTGATTTTTAGGAAACTCCACTCACACTCTGAGAGTGATAGAATTTAAAAGAAAATAACTAGATTTGGAGTTATTTGTCCACATTTGTGATGCTCTTCACAGTCAGCTCTTGGAAGTTTAAGTAGCAATTCTCATGATGCTGCTTTTGCACATTTCATTTTTTAATTAGAGAATTCATGAGTTTACAAAACAATCATGCATAAAATACAGGATTCCCATACACCACCACCACCGTGCAGTGGTGTGGAACATTTGTTACTGTTGATGATAGTGCTTTTATAAAAATAACTATGCTATTTTTTGACAGCAGTTACCTCTGTTACAATTGATGAAAGATTATTAAAATAGTTCTATCTATTGTCAATGTATTAGTCAGCCAGAGGGGTGCTGATGCAAAGTACCAGAACTCTGTTGGCTTTTATAAAGGGTATTTCTTTGGGGTAGAAGTTCACAGTTACCAGGCCCTAAAGAGACCAACTCAAGGTACCATAAGAGGCACTTTCTCACCCAAAGTCCATTGCCGTTTGTTGACGTAAGATGGCAGACGATGCCTGCGAGGGCTCAGCCTAACTCTCTCTTAAGGCTCTGTGGGCCCAGCTTCTTCTGATCTCAGCTGGAGGCTGGAGGGCTCGCTCCTTTCTGGGCCTTCTTAGCTGCTCAGGGCTCTGGCCTCTTCCGCTGCAAACTCTCAGGCGAATGGCTCAGCCCTCTCCGGGGCCGTGTTCGTGGATCTCTCTCTATTCCCGTGTATCTTCTTCTGTGTGTCTCATGGATTGAGAGTCCATTTCTATAGCCCACAAAAGGGGTGGGGATTCAAACCAAGTCGCCCTAATGACGTGGTCAGAGCAAAGCCCTAATCTTGACACAGTTTTATCAGAGGCATCTCAGCTGAATCTAATACAATCAAAGGGCATCACGCTCAGAGGAACAGACCAGTCTACAAACATAGCCCAATACCTCTTTTGGAGTTCATAAATAACATCAAACTGCTACCGCCCATTATTTACATTTGCTGTATTTCTCCATAAACCACCCTATTGTTACCATCTGGTATTAGTATTTGTTATAAAGCCATGAAAGAGTATTCTTACACCTGTGCTATTAACTGCAGTCCATCGTCGGCAGTAGGGCTCTCTGCCGCGCAGTCCTATGTCTTATCTTTTAACTTTTATTCTAGCGATGTATATCTCCTAAAGCTTCCTTTTTTAACCACAGCCACCTATACAGTTGGGTGCTGTTGATTCACACTCACAATGATGCACTACCGTCAACCACCCATTTCCAAACCTTTACCATCCGCCTAGCTGGAAATTCTGCACAAGTTAAGCATAGCTCCCCAGGCTCTAACTCCTATAGCCCTCCTGGTCACTTACATTCTAGATTCTAACTCTATGCCTTTGCTTTTTATAGCTAGTTCGTATCAGTGAGATCATACAATATTTGTCCTTATGTGTCTGGTTTATGTCACTCAGTATAATGTCCTCAAGGTTCATCCATGCTGTCGCCTGCGTCAGGATTTCATTCCTTGTTACAGCTGAATAATAATCCATCGAATGTACATACCACATTTTGTTTATCCATTCGTTGGTTGAGGGAGACTTGGGTTGTTTCCATCTTCTGGCAATATGATGGAAATATGAACATCGGTATGCAAATATCTGTTTGAGATCCTGCTTTCAGTTCTGGGTATACACCTAGTACAGGATTGCCAGTTCATATGGTGATTCTATACTTAGCTTTCTGAGGAACCACCAAACTTCCACAGCAGCTGCGCCATTTTACATCCCCAACAGTAATGACTGAGTGTTCCTATTTCTCCACATCCTCTTCAACACTTGTAGTTTTCTGTTTGTTTTTTAATAGTGGCCATTCTAGTAAGTGTGAAATATTGCATTGTGATTTTTTTAAAGATTTATTTTCTTTATTGCACCCCCCCCCATTGTTTGCACTCACTTTATGTTCTCTGTGTCTGTTCATTGTGTGCTGGTCTTCTTTTTAGGAGGCACCGGAAACCAAACCCAGGATTTCCCATGTGGTAGGCAGGTGCCCAATCGCTTGAGACACCACTGCTCCCTGCTTGTTGTGTCCCTCATATGTTTCCTCGTTGTGTCTCTTCGATATGTCATCTCGTTGTGTCACCTTGTTGTGTCAGCTCACCGCATCAGCTTACTTTCTTGCTCATCTTCTTTATGAGGCACCGAGAACCGAACCTGGGACCTCCCATCTGGTAGGTGGGTGCCCAACTGCTTGAGCCACATTTGCTTCCCAGCCCATTGTGATTTTGACTTGCATTTCCCTAAAAGCTACTGATGGTGAGCATCTTTTCATGGGCTTTTTAGCCACTTGTATTTCCTCTTTGGAAAAATGGCTATTCAAGTCTTTTGCCATTTTTAAATTTGGGTCATTTGTCTTTTTATAGTTGAATTGTAGAGTTTCTTTATATATCCTGGGTATTAAACCCTTATCAGATATGTGGTTTACAAGTATTTTCTCCCGCTGAGTAAGTTGTCTTTTCATCTTCTTGACAAAGTCCTTTGATGCACAAAAATATTTAATTTAGAGGAGGTCCCATTTATCTTTTCTTTTTTGTTTGTTGCTTGTGCTTTGGGTGTAAAGACTAAGAATTGCCTACCACAAGATCCTGAAGATACTTCCCTACATTTTCTCTCAGGAGTTTTATAGTCCTGGTTTTTATACTTAGGTCTTTGATCCATTTTGAATTAACTTTTGTATATGGTGTGAGATATGGGTTCTCTTTCATTCTTTTGCTGAAGAGACTATTCTCTCCCTATTGAGTGGTCTTTGTCTCCTTGTCAAAACTCAATTGACCATAGATATGAGGGTCTATTTCTGAACTCTCAGTTTGATTCTATAGGTCAATATCTCTCTTTATGCCAGTACCATGCTGTTTTGACCACTATAGCTTTGTAATATGCTTTAAAGTCAGGAAGTGTAAGTCCTCCCGCTCATTCTTTTTCAAGGTGTTTTTAGCTTTTCAGAGCCCCCTATCCTTCCAAATAAACTTGGTAATTGGCTTTTCCATTTCTGCAAAGTAGGCTGTTGGAATTCTGACTGCAATTGCATTGATGCTGTAAATCAATTTGTGTAGAATTGACATAGCAACAATATTTAGTCTTCCAATCAATGAACATGGAATGTCCTTCCACTTATTTAGGTCTTCTTTGATTTATTTTAGCAATATTTTGTAGTTTTCTGTGTACGAGTCCCTTGAAGCCTTGGTTAAATTTATTCCTAGAGATTTGATTCTTTTAGTTGTTATTGTAAATGGAATTTTTTTCTTTATTTCCTCCTCAGATTGCTCATTACTAGGGTATAGCAGTACTAATGCTATTTGCATGTTGATCCTGCATCCCACCACTTTGCTGAACTCATTTATTAGCTCTAGTAACGTTGCTGTAGTTTTCCAGGACTTTCTATATATGGGTGCGACAGATGCTGGGTGGACCCCAGAAAATCATGTTCTCAGAGCTAATCCATTCTGTTGGTGTGAACCTACTGTAGGTGGGAACTTTCTATTAGATTACTTTGGTTAAGGGTCTTTCCTTAGATTACTTCTGTAAGGCACAAGGTGCATCTTAATCCCCTTACTGGAGTCTTTTATAAACAGGATGAATGTGGACACAGAGACACAGGAGTTCAGAAAGAATCCCACAGAAACTGAGAAAAAGCCACGAAGCAAGAAGCAGTGGGCAATGGAGCCTGGGGAAGAGGCAGAGACTGGCAGACACTGCCGTGTGCTTTGCCATGTGACAGGAGTCCAGGATCGCTGGCAGCTGGTCTCAGGGAGAAAGTATTGCATGGTGATGCTTTGATTTCGACACTTTTCTCAGCCGCGGAACTGTAAGCCTGCAAGCTAATAAAACCCCATTGTAGTGCAAATATTCTCGCTGACCTGATTTTGTGATAATCAGGGCAGGCTAAACATTCACTTATATTAGAAACCATGCATGTGTCCCCAGACCTAGTTTTTCTCCCTAGGTCTGGTTTTTAGGATGCTGGTGATAAACTAAGCCTGATTTATTATATGACCATCCTGTATGGGAAAAGACTGTAACTCTAGGCATCTTTGGTTAACCTTAAGAGATAGAGCAGGGGGACGGATGTGGCTCGGGTGGTTGGGCGTCCATCTCCCATATGGAGGGACCTGGGTTCGACCCCCGGGACCTCCTGGTAAAATTTTTAAAAAATAAAAATATAGAAGGTACGTGGGTCACCAGGCCCCACAAGCGGGTGCACCGCCAGGCCCCGCAAGCCATGCAGCAAGATGATGACCTACCAGGAGAGTGACTCAAGGGAGAGCCAAGACGAGATGCACCGAAAAACCAGGAACTAAGGTGGCGCAGGTAATAGGACGCCTCTCTCCCACATCAGAGGTTCCAAGGATCTAATCCCAGTGAAGACAGGAGAAGGATGAGAGAAGAGAAGGCAAGAAACAGACACAGAGAGTTGCCCAGAGAATGGACACAGAAACAGCAAAAACGGGGAGTGGGGGGGGTTAAAAATGGATAAAAGTAAATAAATAAATAAATCCTTAAAAAAACTGTATAAGGGAGGAAGGTACGGACTACAGTTAGTAGTAATACTTTGGCGATGCTCTCTCATGATTTGTTAACAAACCTTTCACAGCAATGCGGGATGTTTGGGGGGGGTGATGTGTGGGAGCCCTGTGTGATGTGATGCATGTTTGTTTTGTAAGTTCACGATGTTTACTGAACACTTATAATTTATGTATGTTCATGTATGAATGATATTTCAATAAATTATTTTTTTTAAAAACCCATTACAAAAGCCAACCCATTTCTGGTATATTGCTTTCGACAACTTTTAGCAAACTAAAACAATAGGATCATGCCATCTGCAAATAGTGAAAGGTTTACTTCTTCCTTTCCAATTTGGATGCCTTTCATTTCTTTTTTTCTCTCTCTCTCTTTTTTTTTTACCTAATCGCTCTGACTAGAAGTTCTAGCACAATTTTGAATAGCAGTGGTGACAGTAGGTATCCTTGTCTTGTTCTTAGTGGGAAAGCCTTCAGTCTTTCACCATTGAGTACAGTGTTAGTTGTGGGGTTTTCATACATGACCTTCATAATGTTGAAGAAGTTTCCTTCCATTACTACCTTTCAAGTGCTTTTATCAAGAAAGGATGCTAGATTTTGCCAAATGTTTTTCTGCATCAGTTGAGATGTATGTGGTTCTTCCCCTCTGATTTCTTAATGTGGTACATTACATTAATTGAGCCTCTTGTGCTGAACCACCCCTGCATACCTGGAATAAAAGCCACTTGATCATGGTGTATAACCTTTAAATATGTTATTGGATTCAAGTTGTAATTATTTTGTTGAGGATTTTCACATCTATATTCATATGAAAAATTTTGTCTGTAATGTTCTTTTCTTGTATCTTTATCTGGCTTTGGCTTGAGGGTTATGCTGGCCTCATACAATGAATTAAGGAATATTTCTTCTTATCAATTTTTGGAAGAGTTTGAGCAGGGTTGGTATTAATTCTTCTTGGAATGACTGGTAGAATTCACCTGTGAATCCGGCTGGCCATGGACTTTTCATTGTCAGGAGGTTTTTTGATGACTGATTCAATTCCTTTACTTGTAAGTAGTCTGTTGAGGTCTTCTAATTCTTCTGGAGTCAGTGGAGGTTGTTTGTGTGTTTCAGGAATTTGTCAAGTTTCTCTGTGTTGTCTAATTTGTTGGCATACAGTTGTTCATAATTTCCTCTTATGATTCTTTTTGTTTCTCTGGGGTCAGTAGTAATGCTCCCCCCCCCCATTTCTGATTTTATTTATTTGTGTCTTATCTCTTTTTTTCTTCATCTTTCGGCCCCTTTTCCCTCCTCTTCTCCTTCTGGGACACCCATGACACACATGTTTGTGTGCTTTGTGCTGTCATTCAAATCCTTAATACCCTGCTCAATTTTTACACATTCTTTTATCTATCTGTTCTTCTGTCTGTAATATTTCAGTTGTCCTGTCTTCTAGTTTGCTGATTTCTTTCTTCTGCCTATGCAAACCTGCTGTTGTTTGCCTCTAGTGTATTTTTTCATCTCTATTGTGCCTTTTCTTCCCATAATTCTATGTTTCTTTTTATACTTTCAAATTCTTCTTTATTTTCACCCAGTGTCTTCATAATATCCTTTATCTCTTTAGCCATATTTTACTTTCATTTCCTTGAATTGATTTAGAAGTTTTGTTTAAACATCATTGATTAGTGGTTTCAAATTCTGTGTCTTCTCCAAAGTTTTAATTTGTTCTTTGACTGAGCCATATCTTCCTGTTTCTTAATATGGCCTGTAATTTTTTACTTATGTCTAGGCATCTGTTTATCTTGATGAGTTTACTCTGAAAGTCAGTTTCTCTTTCTTGCATGGTTTTGTTTGTTTGTTTGTTTGTTTGTTTTTAGGTACTGGGGCTGGGGATTGAACCCGGGACCTTGTCTGTGGGAAGCCAGAGCTCAATCACTGAGCCATATTGGCTCCTCTAAGTTGGTTTTTACATTTATTTGCTTGGTGTTTGTTTTTTTTGTTTTTAGGAGGCACCGGGAACTGAACCCGGAACCTCCCATGTGAGAAGCAGGTGCTCAATTGCTTGAGCCACATTGGCTTCCTTGCCTAGGGTTTTATTGTTGATTGGCTTTGTGTTAAGGCTCTTCTTGGATGCTTGTTTCAACTTATTCTAGACCTTCAGAATAGCACATGTTTAAGTGATCAGATGTTTTTTCAGCTCTTCTTCCTCTGATTCTTGCCCTGGATATGTGGTTCAATTTTTAAGATTGCCCTTTTTGTGCAATTGTTTCACCACCAGAAGAAAGCTTCTTTTCTTCTGTATCTTCTCCAGGAATATTGGTCTGTTCTGTTTGCTTTTGTTTTGCCTCTATAGATTTTTTTTCCTACTTCTTTCATTGTCTCTAGCTGCTCTTGCCTAGAAAGCAAATTCTGGGAAGAGCATCATCCCAGAGAGAACTTTCCCAAGTCATTATTTCCCAGCCACAAGAGGGCCAGGGACTCATGAAGGGGGTGCAGACCAACTCCAAAGTACCCTGGTGAGGGGATCAGGTGGGATGCCAAAAGTCCCTCTCTCTCCTTTTTAAAGATCTATTTATTTATTTCTCCCCACCCCCTCATTGTTTGCATTTGCTGTGTCTGTTTGTTGTGTGCTGGTCTTCTTTTTTTAGGAGGCACCGCAAGCCAAACCTGGGATGTCCCATGTGGGAGGTGCCTAATCGCTTGAGCCACCTCTGCTCCATGCTTTGTTTTATCTTTCATTATGTCTTCCTCCATGTGTCTCTTGTTGCATCACCTTGTTGCATCAGCTCGCTGTACCAGCGTATTGCGTCACCTCACTGTCTTGCTCATCTTCTTTAGGAGGCACTGGGAACTGAGCCCAGAACTCCCAAGTGGTAGGTGGGAGCTCAATCACTTGAACCATATCCACTTCCCTAGCCAAAATTCTCTTTGATGGCTCCCCAAATCTGTGCTTTCCTGGCCTGTCCAGTAAATGCTGTTCCCCACAGTCCTGAGGAAGGACTCTGCCTTTAAATTTCCACTGCCTCCATCCCTGTCCATTGGGGTTGAAACAATGGCTGCCTCAACTTTTGTCCAGGGCAGGTTGAAACAGTAGCTCAGAGCTGGGAGCCAGCAATCCAAATTCGATAATCAAAAGCTGTGATCACTGTCAGCCATGCCCACCCCTGTTCTTGTGAAAGAGGATTTTTATGTCCTTTTCTGTCTGCAGCAGCTAGCCAGGGACTGAACCCCAAGGCAGCCTGCCTTGAGAGTGGGTGATGGGTGCCAGGAGTCACCACCTGGAGAGAGCTACTACTGTTCTCTGCTCTAGCTTATTAGCCTCTTCCTCCTGCTCTCCTGGAGAGCAAGCATTCTTGTGGCCTCCAGAACCCCAGAAGAGTTGTTTCAGACTCTAACAACCATCTTGGTGGAAGGACTGACTCCTTGGGCTCCTTACTCCTTGATCTTCCCTAGAGTCTCTACCTGAAAAAAAAAATGCTCATTTCATTTTGGAATGCTTCTCCTAAGATTTGGTTCTTCAGAACCAGAGAGAAAAGTTCTTAAAAGTTGGCAAATCTTCAACTCAGAAATCTTTCTGAGAAAAGTGTGGGGGAAAGCAGATGGCTAAATTGGGCGCTAATATTTTAGTTCAAAAATAAGGTTGGCTATGAAAATGCAAGGGAGATTTTCTAGGGTGAGTCTGGAGACAGCGTGGATGAGTTCCTGCACGGGGTTTGGAGCTGGGCAGAAGGGGTCTGAAACCTGCTTTGTGACTTACCAATTGACATTGAGCACGTGGCTTAACCCCTCTAAGCCTGTCCCTTTCTCTGTGAAATCAGACAACCACCTATCTCAGAAGGTGATTACGAAGCTTAAGATGAGATAATGCGTACAGAGCAATTGCATAAAGTCAGTGTCTAATGAATGATGGGCATTATTATCAATCAAAAGTGGTTCACAAAAAAGTTTTGAATAAGAATAACATCGCTGAACTTAGAGCCTCAACAACTCAGCTACATGTTAAACTCTGCAGTTTTTTAAATGTACCTAGGCTTAGGACAGGTGGTTCAGAGTGAGCATTTTGGGTCTTGTGCATTCCCATGTGTTGAACGGCGCCACGATTTGCTATGACATTAGTCCTTAAAATTGCTGCTGCAGTAAAATAATGCCATATTCAAAGTCTGATCATTCCTTTTCTGTTTATTATTGCTCCCATAGTGTAACAAGTTTCCAAAAGAAGTGGACTTCTGTTGAAATAAGAAAAATCTACCTTTAATAAGGACTGCATAGCCTTCTCCCCTGAAGCAGAGCTGACTCTGTACCTGAAATGATGGGTTGGATATTTATTGCAGTTTTATGCAGTCAACTGGCTGACGGAGATTCATATCCTAAGAGAAATTTTTTCTTACAACATGTATTTCTTTTTCCATTACACTAAAAATATATGTTCCCTGTAAGAAGAAACAGCTAGAAATTGATGGCAAGCAAAAATAATACTTAAATCACACATATTTCCACCACCCAGAGATAAATTATTAATATTTTTGGTGAGTATTCATTCAAATGTCACTATATGTTATCTATTTTTTACACAAATTGAATCACATTATACAATATCATAGCACGGTTTATTAACTAAGCAATACCATGAACATTTCTCTTTGTCAATAAGTGTACTTGTACAGCACAGTTCTTATCAATTGATGCACAGTCTTCCATTTTAAGAATAACTCATACTTAATCAAGCCTATACCACGGAGCTGTTAAGTTGTTTCAAAGTCATGTTTTTGCTATTAGAAACAATGATATGGTGAGGTCACCCAGGAAGAGAATGTTCCGTGAGAAGATACCAGCAGGGACATAATTGCCCTGAGGACAAGGATAGGTTCCTCGGTATGAAATGGAGCCCAAAGGACAAGAAAGAGCATCCAGAGAGGCGGAATGAAAACCAGGGGAGAGGGGTGTTACAGACGATCACAAAGGAGGGAGAGCTTCGGAATACTGCAATGGTTTCCACAACACTAATAAATGGTTATCAATGCTAGAGGAAAGAAAATTAGATTTTATATAAAATCTATAATTATATCTTCAAAATTTCTCTCACAAAGCCCCTGGATTTACCCCTATGCACACACAAAACGCAGCTGTGACTGAGCCACTTCATCACCCAGTGCAGTTGGTATCCATAGGTAGACTCTAGAGCAGGGGATCTCAACCCTTTCTGTTCCACAGACCCCTTTGCCAGTCAGGTGAAAACCATGGACCCCTTACTAAGTCCACACAATACTGTGTATTATTTAATAATTATGTCACACCCGCACCGACATGTCCCCACAAGAATAATTTTTTTTAAATTTCAATTCAAGCTCACAGACCCCTGGCTAAGAACCCCTGCTCTAGAGCCTGAAGATGCTCTCTGGAAACTCAAGCAGTCACTGATTTCTTGGTCCATGTCAGTGCATGCTGATGAGCACTGACGCCATGGCTCACAAGCAAGCACCCTTTTCTGGTGTTAGAGGCGTGCCTGGCCCCAAAGGACAGAGGCCTGCGCGCTGCCCGTGGCGCACGATACGACCGCACAAAGTGTCACCCATGCACAAACACTCCCCTTCACTGTTGGTCTCATTTCTTTCTTTAAGGGAGTTTTTATTTCTCTTTTCACATATGTCATATTATCCATTAAAAAGTATTGATCGGTTCAGTCACAGCATGTATAAATATTAGAAGACACAAACAATAAAAAAAAAATCTTTCCAGGACCTTCTGTGTTCATGAATTGGAAGACTAAATATTGTTAAGATGTCAATTCCTCCCAAATCCATTTGCATATTCAACACAATCCCAATCAAAATTCCAAGAGACTTTTAGGGGCCCAGAACTCCCGATGCTGTCTTAAAAAGGAAGAGCAAAGTCAGAGGACTCACACTTCCTGGTCTTAAAACTTATTACAAAGCTATAATAATCAAACCAGTATGGTGCTGGCACTAAGCCATACATATAGACCAATGGAATCAAACTGAGAGCTCAGAAATCAACCCTCACATTTATGGCCAACTGACTTCAGGCCAGGATGCGAAGTCCACTAAATTGAGAAAGAATAGACACTTCAACAAATGGTGCTTGGAAAACTGGATATCCAAATGCAAAAGAATGAAGGGGGACCCCTGCCTCACACCATATACAAAAAGCAACTCAAATGGATCAAGACCTAAACATAAGAAGAAAAAACTATAAAACTCCTTAGAAGAAAATAAAGGGAAGCACCTTCAGGATCTTGTGTTAGGCAGTGGTTTCTTAGACTTTACAACCAAGGCACAAGCAGGAACTCAAACAGACATTTGCACGCCAATGTTCATTTAGAAGCATTATTCACAATTTCCAAAAGACGGAAGCAAGATGGAAGTGTCCATCAACAGATGAATGGATAAACTGTTTTCCATAGCAGTTGCATCATTCTACATTCCACTTAGTGTAGCCCTTGAGCAGAGTGACTGGGAAAGGCCCTTCATCTCAGCTCAGTCCAGGATATATAATAGGAGTACGGCAGGAGAACCCGATCTAGATACAGTCAGAGAAAGCTTCTCCGAGGAAGAAAACTTTAACCTTTAAGGATGAGTAGAAATGCAAATTAAAGCTACAACAGACTACCACTTAAGTCCTATTGGATTGAAAAATTTTAAAGTCAAATTATACCAAATGTTGGCAAAGATGTGCAGAGAGAACTCGTTTTCTGTGGTGAGAGTGTGTGTCGATTGTTACCCCAAATCTCTGAATCCCATACTCAGCTCTGTTCTGTTAGGGTTTGGAGTCTGCAAACTGCAATTCCCAGGATCCTTTGCCCGCCGGTTTCCTGTTCATGTCTGCAAGTGGAAGGCTCTGGTGAGGACTGGAAGGCAGGAGGAAGAGAGCCTTCAGCTTTGGGCTCTGACCCTTGGTGGCAGTTGCTGATGGCGTGGGGTGAACCAGGTGCCGGCAGCAGTGGCAGCCCTGGTGGAAGCAGAGCCTCTTCAGCGGACCCAGAACCACGGAACAGCATCTTGCAGCAAGTCCCAGCTTGGGGGCAGAGCCCCAGGGCTTTATCTGAGTCACTTCTTCTTCCTTTTTGGTCCTCCAGTCCCACCTCCTTCCAACCCCTCTGAAATCAATTCCTTGTGTTAAAGTGTTAAGGTCTCTCTGTAATACCTAGTGTGATTTCAGTTTTCCTAACGACAGAGTGTAAATAAGTTCAACCATTTTTTCTTTTCTTTTCACGACTTCTTTTCAAACATATGCATATGTTCCACCAACATTTTGCCACATTTGCTGACTCTTTCTTTCTCACTCCACATATATACCGTTTTGCTGAGCCATTTGAAAGGAAATTGTAGATATCTTGGCAGTTCACTCCTAAACTTTTCAGGAAAGAAGGAAAGGACATTTTCATACATAACTCCAATACCATTCACGTTTTTTGAAATTAACAATAATTCCATAGTGTCATCTAACATTCATTACATATTCAAATTTCCCCATGTCACAAATACGTATTTTACAGCTTTTATTATTCCTAGTCCAAGACTCATGCATTGTGTTGGTTCAGTCATTGTTTTAAATAATTTGGCATTATCTTGTAGAATTTCTTGTATGTATACATCAGAAGACTTTTACAAAATGTCCATAGCAACAGAATTCCTAAAAGCAAAAACTTGGAAACCAGCCATTTGGGAGTGAGGAAAGAAAATGGAAGGCGACTAGGATGAATTCTGCAGATCTGGCCGGATGTCTTGGTGAAATATTGTCCCTCTGCCGCCTGCTTATTCTACAGGTCCCACAGTGGTCTGTTTGCTTTCTGGTTTGAATGTGCCCCTAGTCATTGTCTGTGACCACTCAAAATTCACTTTTTACCTGCTTTGTTCCTCAAAAACCTGCGGAGCTCTTTCATGGCTCTAGTGATTTCTGCCCCTCTCTTTCAGGAAGCCATGTAAGGACCGCCGTGGCGGGCACTGTCCTCCAGTGCTGAAGAATGCTGCTACTGGCCCTCGTTCCGCACAGCCCCGGGTGTCCTCAGGTGGGACCGGCCTTTAATTCCCAGCGGTTTGAAGTCCCCTCCATCACGCAGAAGTCGTTTTTCCTGTGATCATGCCCTGTCCCCCACCAAGAAACTGCCCTCACTCTCCACCCTCACCCCATCCCCTTGCTGCGGCCAGAGTGAAAAGCAGCCCACTTGCTGCCCCACAGAGTTGTACTGCTTTATTCTTTCATCTCTTTTCACACCCATGGGTTGTGTACGCTGCACTGGAACGTTTGCTCGGAGTTGGGTCTGCACGCTTGTCTGCAGCACAGGTGTGGCTGGCCTGAACCTTGGACTGTTGGGTGCCCTGGCTCATGGTGTGTCAGGCCTGCAGGTCATTCTGCTCTTCAGGCTGCCTGGAGAGGAATCATGTACTGCCCGGCGCCTTATGAGGACCTGCTTTCAGCACGACTTCCAGATGCATCGCCGTGTATCAGGGGAGCACACTGCCATTCCCTGAAATCGTTCCCCATTGTCTTGCTCACACCGTGTTCAGCACACCTGGTGCTAGCGCAGATGAATTCATAGGCTAGAGACTATGCTAGGGATCGATCCCAGGACCTCGTACGCGGGAAGCAGGCGCTCAACCACTGAGCTACACCCACTCCCCCGAAACAGGCTCTCACAGCCAAAATACATAAAGGTAGAACAGGCAGGTTGTTTGGCCAAAATCTTTGACGGGCATCAACTCTTTCTTGAGAAGTGACACCAAGATGTTGGTCAAGTGCCTCCAAGTATTTTGCAGTCTTATTCTAGAAGTCCTTCAGAATTTATCATAGGCTTCTTCTGATGACTCAGGTGTTGCTAGTCTCATCTCAGCCCTTTGAGGGAAGTGGTAGATCCTTCTCTGGCCATGGAAGAAGCACAAATGTACTCTTCTGGAATTTCTATATGCAGCATATGTGACAGCATGGAGATGGTCTCCACAGCTGATAACCCCTTGTTGATTAAATTAAGTCTTGCCTGAGTAAAGGGATAGGAGAGTCTTGTATGGCAAGGGTCACTGTTATTCATTACGTGTGATTTTGTGCTTTTCAGCTTCTTGAATCACATATTGCCATGGTGATGCCTGTTTCCCATGCTGGATTAGCCTGGTGACGACCAGCGATCATCTTCACTTTAACATCATTGCTGCCTCTTAATCCCATCCTCTGCTATAAAACCTCCAACGTCTCTCAACACCTCCCCAGTTATTTCTAGAAATTTTCAGGAGCTGTCATATAGGCTAGTAAATGAATTCCCCCAATACCAATGCAATATCTCCAATTTTCATGCTTTTCAGATCCAGCCTGCCAATAATTTCATCTACCCAGAACTTACTGCTCAGAAACCTACAGGAAGCTTATGTTTCCCTACTGCCTCTCCTCCCTGGGGCACTAAGAGAGCATGTCTGTCCATATCCTGTTTACTGTCTGCCCCATGGTGCTCCTAGATGCCAGTCCCATCTCTTCCACTGGTCCTACCAGGATCCAGAACATAGTATTATGCCATAAAAGTTACAAGGAAGACAGTTCCTTTGTTTTCTTGCTTCAACCCCCTCTCACCGTAGACTCAGAGTCCATAGGAGTGGAGCTGGACTCACTCTGAATAAAAGCATTGTTCAAAGGCCCAACCAGTGTGCCCACTTCCCTCTTCTTCCAGGAAGTTTCTTCCTAAGAAGCTGTGAGGTCCATCACACAGCTGGTCTTCTAGCCGGCCCACTCCACCAAGCTTCTGGAGATGCCCAGGTGAGCCTGCTTCCGGGGGTGGACTCAGACCACACAGACGACTGACCTAGATCAGCAGTGAGACTGGCCATCACTGGGGTCTTAAAGACGTGTTTTCTTGGAGAAAGAAAACGTCACATAATCCTCCAGTGAGAATTAATGCTTAACAACCAACATACAGGTCGCAGTGATGTGAAGGAATCTTGTGATACCGAGTTAAAAGCCTGAACAGGAAATGCTAACAAGGGGAGCCCAGGATGAGGGCGACATGTCCAGGAACTGGGACAGGAGCATGTGGGAGGGACGTGACCACACCTGCCGTCAGTCGCTGTAAGTATGTGCTCATGGGGCCAGTCTGCTGTGGAAGGTAAATCATTCTTGCAAATTGAATAAATGGTACTAAGTTTGTACACATGCAGTACATTATACAGATCTTATGAGTGGCATTCCAAGAAACAGCAAGCTTTGGAAGCAAAATAAGCCCTGAAATTGGCAATGGCAGCACATGATTCTGTGCATTGCTGTTAAACCTAATAAGAAATCCAAATGTTACGTTATTTGAATAATGTTTACTGGTGTTTTCCAGTGTTTGAATGTTCTCTACAGACTATAGTTGTTTAATACATATTTTACCAGAAAAAAATTGGAAGGAGAAGAAGATGTGACTGTTGCTGGAGAACGCATCAACGTGAAATTAGAAACTGATCTAAAATCTGATTTAGCAAAAGCAATATTGATTTCAATAGCAAAACCAAACACAGGAAAAGCAGATGTAATGGTTTTACCATTAAAAAAAGGAATGAATTTAAATGAAGCAATATGTACCCTAACATCCAGTCTGAAGATGTTTCTGAATGTACGCCTAACAATTCTACCAATGTCAACATAAAACGGAGGAAATTTTTCTGCATCTGAAATATTTGTCATGAAACAGTGATCAAAATTTCTGGGTAGGACAATTAATATTTAGTAACTTTTTAAATTTCCATTTAAAAATGGCAACTTTTAACTCTTAAATATTTGGATATCTTTCAAACTTATAAATGATTTTTATTTGGCATTTATTTTGTGGTAATGTTCCCTTTTTTTAGTGTTTTATATTATCAAATGTTTATATTAATCAGATGTCATTTTTACATGTTATTGGAAATATATGATCTTTTTACATCCATCAGTTAATACTAATCATAAGCCAGGCATTCATTACATTTTTTTCTTTATAGAAAAACTCCATATAATCCTATCACAGAAAAATGATTAGTGTATTCATCATTATGGTCATTATTTTATTTTTAAACACACAAATAAAGTATTATAAAAATTATAGGATAAGTTATGGTTTGGAGAATTTGTGGGAAATCCCAGGGATTTCAAGTTCTCATTTTTGAATCCTGAAGATGAACATCTGTCAGGAACTTGGAAATACTATTTCCTGTCCATTCATTAATGCCCGCAAAATATCAGAAAGCTTGCACAAAAGTCTAACTCATTAGTTCAGTTGAAGTTCATTTAATGTGGGTAAATCGTGGACTGCATATCTGATGGATTCACTGAGATTGAGAAATTACCTTCTGAAAGGTAGAATTTGTAGAAAATTCCTTCGAGTGTTCAAATACCAGCGCTACTTAGTAATTTAACATAGTAATTAGTCAGACATTATATTTCAACATTTGAGCTTTTGAAGAAGTTAAAGTTTTGCTGATGACTTTTTTCTAATAGTTCAAGCAGTTTTATTCATGGATGTCCTCCGCGACGCGATGGTCTCTCTGATAACAACGAAA
This sequence comes from Tolypeutes matacus, assembly GCA_026826555.1. Classification (NCBI taxonomy): domain Eukaryota; kingdom Metazoa; phylum Chordata; class Mammalia; order Cingulata; family Chlamyphoridae; genus Tolypeutes; species Tolypeutes matacus. Next base: position 207,411 of record JAKSZT010054464.1, on the reverse strand, counting down.
TCTGCTAGCAGGGAAGAACACCCGCTTATTACAGATAAAGTCTGTAGTTTAAGAAATAATCTTATTCAACTTCTAAACACATTTGCTCATAAAAACTAAAAAAAAACAAAACAATGCAGCCGGCCCACGTGATGAAGCCACATCCAGCCTCGGGAGGGTGCTGCGGAGTCGTGTGGCTCCGTGCTCACTGCAGCTTGTCGTGAGTTTATTGTGCCCACTCCCTTACTGGTAATAACTTGAGATAAGTAATTAAATGTTCTATAATAGGTATTGAAGAGTAATATTTCTCTTAGCTGCTATTCAAATATATTGTCACCTCTCTACCTAGGGCAAAACTTCCATAATGGGTAAAATATTGCCTTAGCCCAGGTTCCCTGGAAAACAGAGCCTGAGGCAAAGATTGAGCCCTGGAGCTTCACTTGGCAGGTGCAATCCCGGAGCAGTGGGTGTGAGAGCCCAGGGCACTGGAGCTGGCAGGGTGAGAAGCACTGCAGGACACTGGGTTTCAGCACTGGACCCTGCTCTACAGCAAACTGTGGAGGGCCACAGCTGGGTGCGTGGCAGATGCCCCCACTTGGCCTCACAGGACATCTCCAGACAGAGAAACTGTGGCTTGGGACTCGGGGTTTATCTGTCCTAGGCATTCCCGCCTCCTAGTTCCATTGGTCAAAGTTTCCCCAGTGGGGAGTTAACGCCTCTGCTTCTGGGTTGCATCATCTGGCCCCTGTGACTGCCACTCCGGAATCGGATCCCGCGTCCCACAATGTGGCATTACGTCCAAGTCCTGAAGCAGTGGGAGAAGCCAGAGACTCGGGGCTGCTGACCGCTGGTCTGACTATTCAGCAGCAGGCAGTGGAGCCACTAGGCCCAGCGGTCAGGCGGTCAGAGCAGTGGCCGAAACAGAGAGAGCCGCCAAGGGTCCGAGAGGTGTCAGAAGATGTGCCTGATACCACTACTTCCCGTCAGAGTGCCAAATCTGGTTTGAAAGTGACAGATCAGTAATCAACCAAGCCAAATTACACCGTGGCTTCCTTTCAAACCCACCACTCGTTCCTGTCCCCTGGAGGTCAATTCCTATAGCAGCCAAATTATTAACTCTCTGAATCTTCCAGAATTAATGGGCTTTCTTAATTTTTTAATCAAAATTATAGTCTCCAATAAAGCGTTAGATACGTTGGCTGGTAGAACGCAGCAATATAGTCAGAGAGGCACTATGTGTTTTAATGAATGACTTAGGTATCACGAGGCTATCTGCTCTACAATTATCTTCTTGCCACTTGCTGTGATATAGCGACAATGATTAATGTATTAGTTTGCTGGTTATTGAGATTGTGGAGCAACTTCAAGTCAATAAAAGAAATGAAAAAATAATAGAAATTATGATGTGTTCTACAAAAAAAAAACACCTAGAATTCTTAGAATCTAGAAAGGAAAAAAAAAAAAAAAAAAAACTAGAAAGGCAAAATGACTGAAATACCAAACACTTACATGGCTATGATTAATGTCAACTTTTATACAATTATTGGTTTATTCAGTTCCATTGCTGCTTTTGGGGATAGAAAAAAATTATGTGAATTGAACAAAATCCCTTTACAATGATCAAATATGGGAGACCAAGAAAAGTTACCATGCAGCAAAAAAGAGAATAGCAAACCAAAGCATTGTTTTATTTTTATGCTTTATTGGAGGATTTAAAAATGTCCCAGAAACACTATTTAATTAATCTCACCCCGTAGCAAGGTAAGTATTGCTGTGTGTCATTTCTTCTTCCCCTTCCCCACCTTCTCCATCTCTTCTTCCTTTGGAGAGTCCTGCGCTATTTTTCTCGTGTCTCATGTTTCACACCCTGTTGGTTGCATTTTGTTATTTCTTCGCTTGGACAAGCTGTTTTGAATCGTATCAGTGCTCACTAGAGTGGCTTTGTGGGAGACAGTGAGTTTGTGGGGAGCCCAGACTCTGTCCTCAAGGAAGTCACCGTCTGAAGCGTATAAGCAACCAGAAGTCGGGGGCCGGACCTGGTTAGCGGGCTTACAGCTCCTTCTAACAGAGTCCTCTGGGCAGGATGCCAGCTCGAGAGTGACGTTGACCCCTCCTCCCAGCGACCACCCCTCACCTTCAACAGTAAAACAGATAAGTGGACGGTGGGGGTTAGTCCAATGGAAAACTCTAAGGCAATGAAAACAAGTAAGCTACAGCTGTACTCAACAACGTAGATGAGCCCACGGACACGATGGTGAGCGGCAGAGGCCAGGCCTTAAAGGATCCTTGCTGCCTAGCCCCAGCCACACAGCAAGCGAGAACGGGCAGAACCAGTGGGACTGGCTGAAAGGGGAGTCTAGGGATGTCAATGCCAATTGAAAGAAAGCTAGAGACTAATCTAGGGACTGAGTAACAGTGAGCTCGGAGGTGGATGAGGATGGAGGTTAATAGTACAAATACAAGAATGTCCTTCTATGAGCCAGAACAAATGTCTGTCACTATACAAGGTGGTAAGAACATGGCGGTGCATGGGAAAATACAGTTAATGTAACTTGTGGCCTGTAGTTCACAGCAATATTGTCATAGTCTTGCATCAGTGTCCAAGAAGTTACTCTATCAATGCAAAGGGTCAATGGTAGGGGTATGCCTCGATGACATTGCGGGGACAGACACAGACCATAATATATCCTGCCACAGGCTGCAGAATTGAGCGGGAGAGAGTGTCAGCTACAACATAAACTGCAGTCCAAGCTTAGTGGCAATGCTCCAAAATGTGTTCATCAATTGCAACATCACACTAATGAACTAAGTTGTTAATATGGGGGACAGTGGGAGGTGTGGGGAGTGGGGCATATGGGAATCCCTTGTATTTTTTATGTAACATGTTATGTAATCTAAGTATCTTTAAAAAATAAATTTAAAATATAATCAAATAAATGAGAAAAAATAATAGGGGGTATGGGATCTTTTCTTTTGGACTATGGGAAACATTCAAAAATCTACTGAGGTGATGACCGCACAGCTCTGTGATGAAAGTGCCCTGTGAATGGACTGTACAAAGCAGGGGCTGTGAAACACAGAGACCCCTGTGGTGGAAGGTGGACTGTGGTAAACAGGGCCAGCGTGAGTGTTCTCCCATGAACTATCACAAACGCACAGTACGAGTGCCTGGTGTTAAAGTGGGGGTATGGAAAAAGCACAGCCAACGTAAGCCATGGACCATAGCTGGAACTGGTATTCTGATGATGCTCCACAGCAATGCAAGGTGTTGGCAGAGGGGTGATGTGTGGGAATTCTGCGTGTCATGCATGGCTGTGTCACAAACTCACAACTTTTCTAATTATATGCACATATAAGAAGGTCAGAAGCCGGGAAAGAGGCCGTGTGGAGAAGTCGTGAGTGTTTAGGAGCCCGAGGGGCCTCAGATGCGAGCCTTGCTGTCCCCTCCTGCCTGAGTGCAGGTTAGACCAGCTCAGCTGGTGAAAAGTCCTTGTGCTGCACACATAGACCATGTGTGATTTCTCTACACAAAGTCGTAAAAACACGGTCCAAGCAGGCCACGATACAAAGCCTTCCTAATATTGAGAATAGTGTAGTAGAAATAGATGAAAATAAAGCCTCTTCATGACAAATCTCAAAGAGAGAGGCATTACTTTGTTCAAAATGCTTAAAAGGGTCTCCATAGCTGAATTCTCTTCACATCAGGGCTGGAAGAGGAGATTGTGCGCATAATTGATTTGGTTTTGTATCATTGCCCATTCCAAATCATGAGCTAAAAGCCACAGGAAATCAGAATAAAATAACAAAAACAGTTAAGTCAACTTTCAAAGACAGCCAAGGGGGTGTGGCGGCAAGAACTCCAGTTAGGGTGGAGCCGAGTGAAGTAAATGTGTTTTAAAATGATTTTGATTTGATGGTGGGAAAATGCTCTTTAAAAAACACTCACATCTTCTATCCTAGCACCCATAAAGCAGAGAGATCTGATGGATGCACCACTAAGAGGGAAATGAACAGCTTGTGAATACAAAAAAAGACAATTAAATACCTTGTTTAACACATCCACACAAAAGAAATATACAGAGTCGATTGTGCCAAATTAGCTCTAAAAGAAAAAAAAGGCTCATAAGGAACACCACAACCAAAGCGAGATGATTCCATTTTACAAAATGGAAGAGCGGCTCTATGATTTGAGATCTGTATCTAACTGGTAGAATTGAATGTCTTTTCACTTTTCTTCCGCATATATCTATAGCATATTGTATATAAAAACAGTTCCACAGGTCCAAAATGCAAAAACACAGTAATAATAATAATGGTGTATTATATCAACCAAAAGCAGGCCTCTTAAAAACTGATTAAATGCATATTAAATCATCACATGACCCAGAGTAAATGAGCCCATAGTCTATCTTTGATTTCCATAAAAGGACTTACGAAAATGCTTCAGAGTATAAATTTATGGAAAACATTACAGTACATCAAAGCAAAGCAAGTTTAATTAGGCTTAGTCTGATAATTACTGAAAACAAAGAACTTGCCTCACAGCATGGCTGATGTAAAATCCAGCAGTAAGTCCAGTTGATCCAAATTAAAACCATCCTATCTACCATCCCACGTGACTCCTTTTATCTGAAGGCTGCAGAGAGCAAAGTATTACAATTCAGCTCAGAATTACAGAGGGCCTGTCATTTTTTCATCAAGGTTTGCTTTGGCTAAAACCTAACTACATATGTTTCATTTCTCTATTTTAAAAATATAACACAAAAGGACTTTGAGGTAAAACTCAAGAGACTAACCAATGCCAGCAAAATCAGCTCAGTAGCATTCGGATCCATAGAACTAGTTTCTATTCTTTCCCGCATAGGAGCCACAGGGGAACAAATTTGTAGTCTTGGAGCCAAATTCTTCTCCAAATCGATTCCTTAGATGGGAAATGTAGAAACCAACTTCTTAGGAACATTGGGAGATTAATTGGGGAAAAGTGTTGTTATAGTAATTTTGCAAGGTGGAAAACTAATGGTGAATCAGATGCCAGAGAGGAAGCCAGAGGCGGGGAGACGGACTGCGCTGAAGATCTCGCGTCCTTCCTCTGGTTCCGCCGCCGCGGCCCAGTGGAGGCCCTCGTCATCTCCTCCGGACCCTCTGCGTGGCCTCCTCTCTGCTGCCCCTGACACCAGGCTCCTCTGTCCATCGACCTCCAACACTCACCTGAATCACAATTCTAAAAGAAGTAATACGATCGTGTCGTCTGCCTGCTTACAAAGTTCCACTGATTTTTTTTTTTTAGGAGGTACCGAAGACTGAACCCAGGACCTCACACTCATATGAAAAACATTCAACTTCACTATAAGGATAAAATGCCAATTTAAAAAGCAGTTAAATATCATTTTTGGTTATCAAATGGGCATCAATGTAAAACAAAAATGGCTAGTGCTGGCAAGAGAGTTATGAAAGGCACTGGGATAAATACTTTCAGTGAAACCATCAATCAGTATGACTTTTTGAAAATCATTCTGGCCATATGAAATCAGGAGCATTTAAAAAAGCCCTACACTTTGACCCTACTTCTTAGAATTTATCCTGAAAAATAATCCAAGATTGGGGCAAAGATCTATGAGAACATTCAAGGCAGCTTTAAATTACTGCCCTTAGAAATAATTTAAAGGTGCAAAAAAATTTAAGGTGTCTATAAACCCACCCCAGTGCAGACTGGACACCCCAGGACAAAGTTCTGAGGTCAAGAAAGGGTACAGCAGCACCGGCTGTGCACGCATTGACAGGCGTGCGGAGGCTGAGCAGATGGGAAGGCCATGGATGTGGGAGGAGATGAGGGCAGAGAACGCTTCCGGACTTACCACGCCCTGCAAAGTTGCTGACAATGCATTCAAAAAATAGATTGACTCTTTAATGATGCATATACATAATGAAGAATTCAAGTAATGCAGGAAATACAAAAATAAAGTTAAAACTTAGCCCAAACACCACCACAGGAAATAAATGATGTTAATATTAAAGGAAACATCCTTCCAGACAATTCACGAGGCATATATAAAGACAGGATAGGGAGCGGATGTGGCTCAAGCAGTTGGGCACCCACCTCCCACATGGGAGATCCCAGATTCAGTTCCTGGTGCCTCCTAAATTAAAAAACAGACAGACAACAAGCAGACAAGGAGCACAAACAACAAACAAACAGATGAGGGAGCCTGGGAGGGGGGAGTGAAAAAAGATAGGCTAGAAGCAATACTTTGAAAAAAAATAGGGTCATAAATATGACCTCTGTCTTTGTTATAAGTATTACATTTCATTTTTCCTTTAATTTAACAGAAGGAAAGGAAAATAAAGTGAAACTAAAGGACTTAATAAAGTCTAGATAAATGTTTTTCACCACGAGAGATAATATTTCATAAATTATCCTTTCAAGTTTAAAGAAAAAGGAAGTTGTAGTCATTTCAAAAATATCAATTTACTGTCTATAATGAAAAATAATGAAATTATTTTTCCTCTCACCTCCTCATTTTTGTTAGCTATATTATTCTTTTTCCATGGGAGGTGTATATTATACATAATATTTACAAACAGCTCTTCTGTCAACAGGATTCTCACTGTTGTTTGGTCTTCTACATTTAAATTTATTGTTTGGGGAAACATACATATGTGGTAAAACTATTTTTAAAAATTCATGGGAATGTTAAAAACAAATTTCACAAGAGTTGTTTCTTCTGCTTGCTGGGGGATCGGGAAGGACAGACAACCTCAACTGTGCTGGCTAATGTGTTCGTGCTTGTTGATGTACTTAACTCCATTCGGTTTTCTATGCACACATTTAGAGCTTGTATCTTATCCAAAGTTGGATACTTCTGATATCTTCAAAGTGCCGAGAGAAAAAAGTAACTATCAACCTAGATCTACATACCCAGCAAAACTATCTTTCAAGACTGAAAATGAAATAAAAACATTTTCATATAAACAAAACTGAGATACTTTATAGCAGCAGTCCTTCTGTAAAGGAAGTTCTAAAATAAGTATTTTGTGGGGGGCGGCTGTGGCTCGATCAGTGGGGCTCCCGTTTGCCATGTGGGGGGCCCCGGGTTCGGTTCCCGGGGCCTCCTGGTGAGGGCAGGCCCGCCCGCACGGCGTGGTTGGCTGACCCAGCGAGCACAAGCAGCAAGGGGGGGAAAAGAAAAAAAAATAAATAAATAAAAATAAAATAAAATAAGTATTTTGGGAAGAAGAAAAATATCCCAACTTATTCTTTGAGTGTAAGTAGACCCAGATACCTTCGTCATATTAAAAAGAAAACTACAGGCCACTATGACTCATGACTAGAGATGCAAATATCCTGATGAAAATATTAGCAAACCAAAGACAGTTTATAAGAAAGATCACATATCATGACCAAGTTTGGCTTACCCTGGGAATGTAAAGATGTTTAACATAGGTAAATCAATAAACGTAAACCTCCACATTAAGAAAGTAAAGGAACAAAATCACATAATCATGTCATAGATGTAGAAAAATAATTTGATAAAATTTAATACTTATACTTCCAGCTGCTTCTGACCTCTCTAACTCCATCTCCTACTACTCGTTCCCTTGAGCATTCCGTTTCAGGCACGCTGGTCTCCTTGCTGTTTCTTTTTTTGTTTGTCTGGTTTTTTTTTTCATTGTTGTTGTAATTATTATTGGAATAATGAAAATGCTCCTTGCTGTTTATTATACATGCCATATAAGCTCCCACCTCCTAAAAAGAAAAAAAATATTTATATATATCATTGAATCTCTATCACACATACTTTATAAAACATTCAATTACTGTTGGTTTAAGCACTTAAATGGGAAAGGTAAATAATGCTTTAGAACAAAATATAGGAGACTATTTTTTATCAACTTTGGGGTGGGGAAGATTTCTTAAAGAAAATACAAAAAGTGCTAGCCATAAAAGAAATGATTGATTAATTTGGCTACATTAAAATTAGGAACTTCTGCTAATCAAAGGAAACCATAAAGTAAATAAAAAAGAAAAACCACAAAGCAGGAGAAAATGTTTGCAGTATATATAATAGAGAAGGGATTGCTATCTAGAATAGAAAAAGAAATCCTACAAGTTCAGGAAAAGATAAACAGTTCACTAGACAAAAGAACAAAAGACATAAACTGAAATTTCACCAAAAATGAAACAAAAGATCAATAAACATGAAAAGATGCTCAACTTCATTAATAATCAGGGAAATACATAAGACCACAAGATATTTTCAGCTATTAGAAAGGCAAAAATTAAGAAATCCAATAATATTTAGTATTGATGAAGATGTGTGTCAAAAGAAATTCTTATACATTATCAATGGGATGTGTAAATTGGTACAACTATTTTGGAAATAAATTGGCATTATCCCATAAAATTGAATAGATTCATAGCCTATGGTGCAGCAATTTTATTTCCTGGGTATGTAACCTAGAGAAACTCTTTCCCATGGACTCTTTTTTTTTAAAGATGCTTAGATTACATAAATGTTACACAAAAATTACAGTGACTCCCATGTTCCCTACCTCCCACACCTCCCATAACATCCCACATAAACATCTTTCATTAGTGCAGCTCATCACCTGCAATGGATATACACATCCTGGGGCTTTGCCCCTGAGCATGGACCATAGTTCACATTGTAGACACCACTCTCTTCCACTCAGTTCTGCACGTTATGTGCTGATGTGAAATGCCCTCTATCTGTCGTTGCAATGTCACTCAGGATAATTCCCAAGTCCCGAAAAAGCCCCTGTATTACAACTGCTTTTCCCTCTCCCTTCCCCGAAAGCATCCAGTGGCCACTGGCTCCACATCAATGTTGTAATTTCTTCCATTGCTTGAATCACAATATGTCTACAAGAGAATGCCAGTAAGTCCACTCTAGTCCATAGCTCTTCCCCCAATCCTGAGGAGTCTGGGGTGGTGATGTCCACTCCACCTCCAAGTGAGAGGGGTCTTACATCCCATGAATAAGATGGATGGGATTATCCTGCCTGCAGCTGCAGATTGTCTCCATTCCCTGGGATGACCGTTGTCCATCATCATCTCCTCGCCAGGTGACTTGGTTGAGTCCATTGAGCTGTAGAGTAGGAGTTGCAGCTCCACTGAGATTCCAGGCACAGCTGGCACATAGGTAGGCCAGAGGTTCCAATCCCTGGAAGTATACCTACAAACTCCAGCACCACATATAGGTTTGAATAGAAGGGACTGATGGACCATGTGCAGGGAGGACTTATTTGAGTCCAACTCTGTCACTCTCAGGAGCACAGATTCCAAAGTAGAGCCCACTGATAAGACATCAATCTCTGGAGCTGTCCCCACTTATATAGGACCAGGGTGTCTCCAGAGCCCTCAGGAGCCCCTGTGTGTGGGGTGATATCCACTTTGGTGTTCTATGAGAGCCTACTGAGGTGTGCGTAAGCGTTACCTCTGGGATGACTTCCTGACTCTCTTTGAAGTCTCTTAGCAACATGAACTCATTTGTCTTTACCTTTTCCCCCTTTTATTCAAGGTCTTTTTCCAGTTGTATTGCCACTTGGCACTTGGTATTAATCCCTCATTGCCAGAGAGGCTCATCCCCAGGAGTCATGTCCCACGCTGGGGGGAAGGTAATGCATTCATATGCTGAGTTTGGCTTAGAAAGAGGCCACATTTGAGCAACAAGGAGGCTCTCAGTTGGCAACCCTTAGGCACCCCATAACAATAGGCTAAGTTTCAATTACAAGAGCAAAGACTCATAAGGCTAGTCATCAATAACAAGAACCCATCAGTGGACCCTCCTCCTTTGCCAGACACTGCCCCTGCACTCCGGGGACTGTTGCTGCTCCCTTAGAGAATGTGGCAGAGCTCTCCAGGCTGGGAATTCAGTATTCTCTCACTTATTGAGTGATTCTCCTCCCACTGTGACCATGCCCCATCCCTTGATCATTTGAACAATTTTATGTATCTTTCATGTATATTCAGGTGAACTTCCTCCCATGAAACCCCCATCCCAGACACCCCCCACCAATGATCCTCTCCTGGCCCCATTATAACCTTTCTGTGATCTAAACCTTCCTTGAAGATGAAGTGCATATAATAGCCAAATACAATTAATAGGAAAATGAAATAATAATGATAAGTTTAAGTGTAAGAGATGAAATACAGGGAAACTTAAAAAAAAACACTAAAAATAAAATAAAATTAAAGGATTGGAATATTCAAAAAATAGGAAAAAACAAAAAAAATAATTAAAAAAAAATTTTTTTAACATTTTTCCTTTTATTACTGCATTATCAGGTGTCCAGTCTGTACCCTGGCACCTTCCCCCCTCACTCCCCAGTGTCTCCCAAATTTTCATTTAATTTTAAAAGAAGTTTTAGGTCACAGCAAAGTCACACACAGAATACTAGAGATTCTCATATACCCAACCTCCTCCCCCTTTCCTCACCCCATATTAAAACCTTTTTGTATGTGGATGGTAGCATTGTTATAACTGTTATACAGATAGTGAAACACAGCTACTAAACATTGTCAATGGTTTGCAGTGTAGTTTACAATTTACAAGTTACAGTTTAATAATTTTTGATGATATTTACCATGTCCTTTGTTCATCACTGTAAGATAATGAAAAACATTTCCCATGACCTCTAAATATCCCGTTTGATCTTTTCTTTTCCTTCCTCCCATCCCCTCTGAGGCATATGACACTCCCCTCTCTTCACCCATGGGATGACAAGATTCATAGTTACATGCAACAAGAGGTCTTGACATGCTGATTGTCCTCCCCTATTAGGATCCACCCTTGCTCCTAAGAGACACCACCTGTCTGTTTCTGGGTGAATCAGTCCTCCCAAAAATGGGGGTCCATCTCCTTCCCACCCACCATGTGGGTCTCCACTCCCCGACACAACACATTATGACAGGATGAACACTCACACACTCCCCAGAAACCTGCTCCAGATGCTCCCCATCCTGAATGTCCCTCCAACCTACACCCTAAACCAGTGACACAACCTTGTCATATTGCCATAAGAGCATTCCCAATCCTGCACTTTCAACCTCATACCCACAAATCCCGTGTTCACCTGGTCCCTCTCCCATCTCTCCCCCCAGTATCCTGGTTATTCTAACCCGCCCTTCCTAATCTACCCACCTGCCAACCCTGCACCACCAATCCCAGTAATATCACTACCCACCTGTCCTATCCTTCAACAGGCAATTATACTCTATCACTTTACCATAGATTATGTCCATGTGCCTGATGGCTCACAACTTTCTCTTCTCTTTCTCTCCCTTGTTAACCTATCTTTCAGACAATGGCTCTCAGAGATGCTCACTTTCCTCAGTTCAGATCAGTGAGGTCATGTACTGTTCATCCTTCAATCCCGGCTTGCTTCACTCAACATAAGGTCTTCAAGATTCATCCACGTTATTCCATGTGTTAGCACTTTGTTCCTTCTTACAGCTGAGTAATATTCCATTGTATGTATGTACCACATTTTGCTTATCCATTCGTCTGTTGATGGGCACCGGGGCTGATTCCAACTTTTGGCAATGGTGAACAATGCCGCTATGAACATTGGTGTGCATATATCTGTTTGTGTCTTTGCTTTCAGTTCTTCTGGGTATATACCCAGCAGTGGAATTGCTAGTTCATACGGAAGATCTATTGCTAGTTTTCTGAGGAACCGCCAAACTGTCCTCCACAGTGGCTGGACCATACTGCAGTCCCACCAGCAGTGGATGAGGGTTCCTATTCCTCCACATCCTCTCCAACATTTAGTGTCTCCTGTTTTTTTAATAGCTGCCATTCTGATGGGTGTAAGATGGTATCTCATTGTAGTTTTGATTTGCATTTCCCTAATAGCTAGCAATGTCGAGCATTTTTTCATGTGCTTTGTAGCCATTTGTATTTCTTCCTTGGAGAAGTGTCTTTTCAGGTCACTTGCCCATTTTTTAAATGGGTTGTTTGTCTTTTTATTTTCGAGGTGAAGGATTTCTTTATATATGCAGGATATTAGGCTCCTATCAGATATATGGTTGCCGAATATTTTTTCCCATTGGGTAGGTTGCCTTTTTATTTTCTTAATAACATCCTTTGAGGTGCATAAGTTTTTAATTTTGATGAGATCTGATTTATCAATTTTTTCTCTTGCAGCTCGTGCTTTGGGTGTGAAGTTCATGAAACCATTTCCTATTACAAGGCCCTGTAGATGCTTCCCTACATTATCTTCCAAGGTCTTTATGGTTTGGGCTCTTATATTTAGATCTTTGATCCATCTTGAGTTGGTTTTTGTATAAGGTGTGAGATGGTATTCTTCTCTCATTCTTTTGGATATGGATATCCAGTTCTCCAAGCACCACTTGTTAAAGAGGCCAATCTCTCCCAACTGAGTGGGCTTGGTGGCCTTGTCGAATATCAGATGACTGTATATGTGAGGATCTATGTTAGAAATCTCAATTTTGTTCCATTGGTCAGTATGTCTATACTTGTGCCAATACCATGCAGTTTTGATCACTGTAGCTTTGTAGTATATTTTAAAGCCAGGTAATGTGATACCTCCAACTTCATTTTTCTTTTTCAATATGTCTTTGGAGATTCGGGGTCTCTTACCTCTCCAAATATATTTTGTAGTTAGTTTTCCCGTTCCTTAAAAAATACAGTGTTGATTTTTATTGGGATTGCATTAAATCTGTAGATTAGTTTGGGTAGGATAGACATCTTGATGATGTTTAGTCTTCCTATCCATGAACAGGGAATATTTTTCCATTTATTTAAGTCTTCTTTGATTTCCTTTAACAGTGTTGTGTAGTTTTCTGTTTATAAGTCCTCTGCATCTTTAGTTAAATATATTCCTAGGTATTTGATCCTTTTAGTTACTATTGTAAATGGTTTTTTTTTTTTTTTTTAATTTCCTCCTCAGATTGCTCGATATTGGTGTACAGAAATGCTACTGATTTCTGAGCACTGATCTTATAGCCTGCGACATTACGGAACTCCTTTATAAGTTCTAGAAGCCTTGTTGTAGATTTCTCAGGGCTTTCTACGTATAGGATCATGTCATCTGCAAATAATGACATTTTCACTTCTTCTTTCCAACTCGGAAGCCTTTTATATCTTTTTCTTGCCTCAGTGCTTGAGCAAGTACTCTATCTTCCCTAGAGAGCGTTTTTCTTGACTCTTTTCCCAAGTATCTCCAGGCCTGTGTGTGTCTGTTTATTTTGCCCAACCAGCCGCGGTCTGAAGGCTACGTTTCAGTAACTCGAGGGTGTGAGGTGTGGTGGGCAGCAGAGCTCAGCAGACCCTGAGCACAGTCTTTTCTACGGCAGCTCGAATCTGTTCCTGCTCTGACAATGTCCCCACACTAGGGGAAACGCGGGGAGGCGGCTTCACTTCCGGCAGCTAGCCCTATCTGCCCACTCCCCCCCATCTACCCTTCTCTGATAAAGGCACCCCTCAATTAGATTGTCTCCAGATTTGGGGCATATTCCACAGCGCCACCTTCAAGAGGACATTCATAAGGTCAGGTGAAGTGCTGTGCCAGAATCTTCTTCCGTCACTGCGATATTTTGACATTTGTGGTATTAAGTGATAGCCTTTTTCTTGTTTAAATGCTGCTAGTAATTTTTTTTAATATTGTTTTTGCTTTATTTTCACTGTACTTTTTAATGTTGTTGCTCATTTCACTAAGTACCACAGGAAGGCGACCCTGTCATCCAGTTTCACTCTGCTTTCTTAGCCCAGATGCCTCCCATAGCCCCCATCTTGTCATTGTGGTGCTGAGCCAGGCATCTCTGAAACAGCTGTACTGGTGTTCCCAACTCAAGAAGCTCCTTGTATTAGGCACATTTCTCTATCATGCACTGCCAGGATTGGGACCAAAGTAGAATCAGAGTTGAGAAAAGAGACTCCTATTTAAGTCTATTCTTAACATCAGCAGAAAACAAGAACAACAAGTGGGTTTTGAGGGGTGCTAGAGCAGTCAATGGCGCCCGAAAGGCTTTCTGAGCAGACCGCACAATGCATTCTCTAATGGATCTTAAGGCTCGTCCTTTAGATCCAATTGTTAGAGTCCCAGAATCATAAGCATCTGGAGTTACAGGATCCACCGTTCACCAGTCAGAGCCCACAGTGTGCCCTGACCGCGCAGCTGCTCAGCTCTGTGCCTGTGCTGTGGGGCCGATGACAAGTGTCGAGTAGGCGCTGCCCTCAAAGAGCTTATTTGTGAGATCATGGATTCACCCAAAACGTGGTACAACAGTTCAAGACAGAAACAAGCGCTGCACTCCAGGCTCAGAGTCAGTCTAAAGGTTTGATGAGGCGGATCAAGTCACCTGGGAAGGCCACGAGAGGCATATTGTCCGACTTCTCACACTGAAGCACTCTTCATAAGCGCCTATGTGTTGAGCTGCCACTAACTGATAACTGCAAATGACACTTTAAAAGTGGGAAATTATCGAGCTCTTTGTGCGTAAAAGGTTTTTGAACTACCTGTCAGTCAACCGGGTTTCCTCAGAAGCACATAAAACTGTCCTTTTGCATCTCACAGTCAGGTACAGGCTCATCAATGCTACCTGCTCAGGAGGCAAAAGTTAGTGGATGTTGAGTGGGAGGTTAGGATGGACCTACTCCTGCTACTACCCTAGTTTCCCGAATACTTCATACCTACCTGTTGTCTGTGAATCAAAACCAATATTTTTTAAGGTAAATTTCAGCTTGGTGGCAATCTAGCATAAAGGAAGTACAGAACCAAGCCTGGGTTCAAAACCCAGCTCTGCCGTTTTCTAGCTGTGACCTTGCTGGTGGGCTTCTCAAAACCTGCCAAGACCTGCCTGTGGGTGTTCTCCTGGGGATTGACAGGATGGTGCAGGGAAAGCCCTGGGCACACAGCAGTGCTCAGAAAGTGCCAGGGCCCCGCCCCCATCCCACAAGGTCTCCACGTTACGGCCTTATGGAGACCCTCGAATTTTAGTGTTCTAGGGTTTCATTTATTCTCCACTCACTAAATCTTTGATGTGTCCAAGCTAGTGTAGCTGTTTAAAGAGTGGCGAGACTGGGACTGATGAGCACTGCGTGAAGACCAAGAAAACCCAAAGCTGAATTTTAACAAACACACAGGCTCCGAGAGGCAGAGAAGGGAGCAAAGTGGAGGGCGCGGGCATGATTGTGGCATTTCCTGTTTCCGGGAGACTAGCAACCTTACTCCTGCAAAAAGGAGTAAACGTTTTTAGACGTGCAAACATCTTTCTCGGCATGTTTAGACAAATCATTGCAGTTAAACCTCCCAACAAGCCTATTAAGCTGATTCATTTATCCATTCCACAACCAGTTACTAAGTTGTTTCTTCTTTATTTGGAAGGAGTTAGGAAAAGTTAAGAAGCTTGCTAAACATCATGTAGCCAAGTGACAGAGCTAGAATTTACACCCAGAGCTGCATGCACCAAGCTTGTGTATTTCTAGCAACAAGCTGCTGCCTCGGGGCGGGCTGGGGAGGGGGGCAGCAGTGTTAATTGAGCGTATATTATAGAGGACTGAAAGCCGGGTAGATGAGTTTGGAATTGTTGCTTTGGGCAGTTAAAGCCATTGAAATGTCCAGATAAATAGTAGCTGGCTATTCTATTACCCTGTTAATTGAATTCTATATATATAGGCCAGCCGTGAACAGATAGATCATTTGTCAATGATTATATAATGGTAGAATATAGTTTTGTTAATCCAGATTAAAGGAGACACGGCAACTAAATGCAATACGTGATTCTACAGTGGATCTTGTACTGACACGGAAAAAAAACTTTGCAAAAGATATCATTGGTTCAGTTGACAAAATTAAAATACGGATGGTACATTAGATAGAAAGATCTGATCAATGTTAAATTTACTGAACTTGATAACTGTGTAATGATAAGAGACTATCCTTATTCTTAGGAAATACACACTGAAATATTAAAGGGTAAAGTTCTATGATATATGCCAGTCACTATCAAATAGTTCAGAAAAAAATTTATATATATGTGTGTATGTATGTGTGAACACATGTGTCGAGAGAGAATGATAAAGGCAATGAGGTAAAATGTTAACCATAGAGAAATATGGATAAAATATATTCAGTTGTTCTCTATACTACTCCTATTCTTGCAAATTTCCTGTAAATTTGAAGACATTTGCAAATACAAAGTTTTGAAAAAATATGCTATTTGTGGCCACTTTTAAGATTTGGGAATTAGTGCCTTGGTCATATATTTAAGGTATAAAGACAAAATACTTTTGAAATAAAATTTTATTAGAATACTTTTTTCTTAAAAAAAAAAAAAAAAAAAGGTACATTTATCCAGAATGTAGGAAAAAAAGAAAGGAATGTAGGTGAGCATCTAATGTGTTCTAGACTTTTTACAAATTTTTTCATTTAATCCTCAAAGCAGCCCTTCAAGGTGGACTTTGTCCCCATTTTGCAAATGAGGAAACCAAGGCTCAAAGAACTCAAGCAAATTTCCTAAGTTAAGTGGGAGAAATGGGATTTGAATCCAGGCCTGCTTAACATTTGTAGTGTTAAATGAAATGTTTATCACTAACTATTTAAAAGGTATGAAAATATCATAGTCCTCTCATTTATTTACATGTAAACTAAGAATGCATTCATATGTTACCTTTGCTATTAAATAAATGCTGGTTAATGTCAGTCCTCCTCCTTGGTGAGAACTGGGGACTAAGAATCGTCATCCTTTAAAAGCATATTCGCGGGAAGCGGCTGTGGCTCAATCAGTAGGGCTCCCGTTTACCATATGGGAGGCCCCGGGTTCGGTTCCCGGGGCCTCCTGGTGAAGGCAGGCCCGCCCGCACGGCGTGGTTAGCTGACCCAGCGAGCACAAGCAGCAAGGGGGGGATAAATGAATAAATAAATAAAAATCTTTAAAAGCATATTCGGAGACTTGATGAGTGGAGTAAACCACCAAAGATGCCAGCGGCCTGGCCTCAACTCCTCAGCACTAGTCAGATCCCGGTCTTGACCCTGCACGCCCGCCGAGAGCCTGCACAGTCCCTGGCTCCCTCCCCATCCAGGCGCTCCCAACTTGGGACTCTGTCAGAACCTGTCCCAGAGAACCCTGTAGTTGATTCAAAACAGACCTGAGCGATGGCGTACCAGGCTAAGAGTGTCAGGACAGAACCGAAGGTAAGAAGATGTGTCAATTGTCATAGGCTTGTTCATCTCTTTCCTGCCATAGTGACATTTGAAATTTTTCTCTTATTCATTTAGATTCCAATCTCTGAGCTTCCCTTAACTTTCTTCCAGCTTCTAAGTCAAACAGATTTTTCTCAGCAAAATAACCCTTCAGTTCCTCCCGGGAACAGGCTGGCATGTGGGCCACAGCAGATGTACAAGACAAGCTCTGCAGACATTTTAAAGGCTCAGTGTCAAGACAAAATTTATCTAATGCAGCATTTCCTCTCAAGCGCAGTTTATCATCCCTTAGATGTTGGACCCCTTATAAATATTAGATTTCCTTTTCTCACACACCCTGTTTGCTATTTTACCCTTGGTTCAGGACAAGCTTTGAAATTAGATTGACTCATTTCATTTCTGCTTGTAAATTCACTTTTTTACTTCCAATTCTAATTTTTCCCCTTTGCCTTGAAATTCAATTTATATTCTAACACTACGAAAAAACAATGTCAGTTATAATCTGGCACCTTCGTGGAACTGTCTTGAAGTCCGGTGGTCACAGAACATTGGCACTCAAAGCTGCCCGGGCCAGCCCACTGCATGTGGCAAGACCAGGGAAGGCAGCAGGCACGGAGCGTGGTCCAGAGACAGGAGGCCCGGCCACAGCCCAGCAGCAGCCTGAACAGAGGACCAAGCCAGGTCCTCCGCGCTCAGTAGTGCAAATGCCAGTGCATGATCAATGGATGTCAGCAATCAGGGGAAGGCGCCCTGTGTGCTGAGGGTGAAAGCCAGCTAGGCTGCAGATGAGGCAAATGGCGCAGCAGGCCCTTGTCCACTCCTGGCCCCATTCTTTTTATATGGGCTTGGAAGGGGCAGAATTCAGAGACCTTCTTCCCAATACCCACCCCGAATCAGGTCTCGAAACACGCAACTACTCTGTGAAGCGTTCTGTAGCCTCCCCAACTGAAATTAATCACTCCCACGGCACTTTGTCCCCTTATTTACGGCACTTGAAGTAATGGATGTGGAAGTACTTTGTAAACTGAAAAGCCCTGTACAAATGTCAGCTGTTCAGGGTTTAGCAGGGGAGCAATAGATAATGCATTTGTCACATTCCTGAGTAAGGAACCAGTCGACACTGGAGTCAGCCAGGTGGAGGGCAACATGTCAGCCGTATTACCGGTAACAGCTGGCTAGATGCACACATGAACTTCACCCCAGAATTAAGCTTTTTCACTCAGTCGAGGCAGACTGCATGCATGCTGGGGACAAGCAGGCTCCAAAGGAGCCCCAGCTAATCAGCTTCCTCCTCCCCTGGCCTGAGCGAGATGGAGCAGAGAGAGGCCACAAGTGTTACTCCAAGTCCCTCCACAGCAACCCTAAGAAGGAGGAAAACAGGAATTCCACTCCACGTGCTTTATGTTGCAGCCAGTTACGTACATTTAGTGGGCTGTAGGCCCCATGCCAGGAGTGAAAAGGCAAAGAACACATCAGGATGCTTGTGATCTAGCAGAAAATGAGAGGCCGATGTCCTAGCCTAGTATCAGGGAGCTCGTTCTGCCTGGGTGAGTCGGGGAAGGTTTCACAGAGCAGGTGATAATTGCATTGGCTTTTGGAGTATGCATAGGAGCTCACCAGATGGAGGAAAAAAGAAAGGGAATCGTTCCCAGCAAATAAGGCAGCAGAGCAAAGACAGGAAAGCTCAAACCCTTTGTGGAATGAAATGAGATATAAATAAATGAGCATCCAAAGTCATTTGAGAGTAAAAAGCGATATACTTTCATATCTTACTTTCTGAACAACAAGGTTGAAGGTAAAATTCAGATTAATATGCACGCTTTTTATCACAAGATAAAGTAGAAACATTTTCATTTCTAATCCTATTGATGACATGTAATTAAAGCTTTGGGGATTTTCTTTCCTCTCTTTTTTAAAAGGATGTTTAAAATCTGTCTTGGAGAAGACACGGCCTTTATGAATCCAGAGACACAGATGGTTAAGTACTAGAGATCTTCACCAGAAGGCTCAGTTCAGTAGACACTAGGAAATAAAAAGGAACGCCATTATTTACTCATGTCTCTCGAGACATTAAGGGGGAACATAGGTGATAGCAGCACGATAAAAATCTCCTTTCTTAACTCATCTATTTCCCTCATACATCAAATCTGGTCAGAACTGCTCTCCTCAAGAGCCCCTCTCCAAACAATAAAACTTCCTCAGGTAGAGGAGGGGACACTTCCACCTTGATCATTTGTACCCTAATGTATATCCTTGCTATATCTATATAAGATAGGTGCTAAAAAGGAACTATACAGGTGAAAATACAAACACCCATTCAACATAGAAAGAATGTATTGGGCATTCAAGAATAAAATCCATATCTGAACAGATTTCCCACTGTTCCCCATACATTGAAAAGCGAGGCATTTGGCTGCTTCCTCCAGGTTTCGGTCTTTAGGACCCTCTTACATGCACTCGTCAGGATTTTGGTTTTGAGCTGCTTCTTCCATCCTAGGAAATGGAATTGCATACGCATCTGTTTTCTGAACTCTTGCAAATGAGCTTTTCCAAAGTCTGAGGACAGTCCCTGCCTATAAACTCTGAGATGTCAGAGTCCCTTCTCTGCCGCTTCCTCCGTCCCGTTCCCCGATGCGGGGCCTCCCGCCAGCCTCTCCTCTTCCCAGCCCCACGGGGCCACGGTGAGCTGTGAAACCCGACGTCCCAGCTGAGCTTCTCACCGGCATCCTCAGGACGCACACACGCCAGGCAGAGCTCCTGGCCCGGATATCTCCACCGTCTGCCCGCCCCTTCCCTCCACATGGCTCTGCTCCCGTGCCCAGGAACCAACTGTTCTGGCTGAATTGCTCAAGAAAAAAATACATCTGTAACAGGATGACAAGGAGTTACCATACTGAATACAGTCAAAGACGATGCCAAAGCAGCGTTAAGGCCCTAAGTGAGTGAGTGACCAAACTACTCACCAAAATTAAATATAGATGATCAACAAACCCAGGTGAAACTCTCTTCCTCAGCTAATCAAAGCAATACAAACTAAACAGCGATAAGATTAAATTTGATAACAAAGATAAAAGATTATATCCACTGCTATTAAATGTTTGGAGAACAGATATTCTCACACTTTGGGTAAATTGGTATAATATTTGTTGAAAGCAATTTCTGAGTATATGCTTCCAATTTTAAGAGTCTATCATGAGGATAAAATGGGAATTTAAAAAATTAAACAAAAGGATACTCCTCAGTATTTGTATTACTCAGCATTATTAGTATTAGAAAAAAATTAGAAATGTCCTCAATGCCCATTCACAAACAAATGGCTAAATAAATGGTACTGATGCTGGTAAAGATTTTAATGCATAAGAAAATATGTATGTTTGCATGGAAATATTGGTAGATATGCATAGAGAAAGAATGAAAAGAAATACATTAAAATATTAACAGTGGTTGAGTTTAAATGATGGGACTATGGGTCATCTTTTATCTTGCCTCAACTCTTCTTTTATTAAAATTTTCTTTAATAAGAATGTGTTATAGCTACAGTAAGGGGGGAATTTCCTTTTAAGATATTTGAATTGGAAATCAAGCATCCTGGGTTTAGTTCAAGTACCGCCATTGTGCTTTAGATAAATCACTTCAGCTCTCTGAGCCTAGTTTTTCTAATCTGCAAGTGCAGTGGCTTTGTAATGTGTCAAGTTGACGAGACTGAACTATTTCTAAAATTTCCTTCCTGGAAGTTTCCAGTTGGGGTGTATCCCTGAGATTTGGAGGGTGGAAGTAACGTAGCAGCTGTGTGGTTTCTGCTCTCAGGAGGTCAGTGCAGGGGCAGCAGGCAGCTCACACACATGGCCACTTACCAGCTGGCTCACCTTGCTGGTGACACAGCGGTCAGTCCTGATGTTGGCCCTCTCCTCTCAGCTTCTCCGAGTCCTGGAGCAGGTATCTGTTTAGCTCTGTGATGAAGGGTGCCAGCTTCTGCTGCAGGACACCCCCTCATCAAGGCACCCAGAGCTGACACGGGGTTCTCATGGACTCCAGCTTGAGGGTTTGCATTCTACCTTGTCTTGACTCTACCTGCTTTATACGCATCTTACCTGCTCACCCTGCTGCATTCAAACTCCAGGATCAAACACAAAAGCAGCAAGCCAGAGAGAGACTTGTTAATCACCTCCCACAGTTATGTAAGGTTAATCATATACATCCACATAGATACATTCAAACACGCATACATATATCTGAGTGTCCGTGCATCTCTGGTTGAACCCTAACGGACACAGAAAGGAAGAGGTGGGGATTTATTTATTAAAGCCCAAGTTTCCTTCCCATCTTTAACTTAGAGGATTCTAAAAGAAACCAACTGCAGAGTGGGTGTAGCTCAGTGGTTGAGTAAATGCTTCACATGTGCGAAGTCCCAGGTGCAATCCCCAGTACTTCCTTAAAAAAATAAAAATGAAATAAAATAAACCAATTGAAAATCCAGGGCTTTGTCTTCTCTACACAAAATTGACATGAACATAAAGATAAACAGTTCAGGGTACCAAGCACACACAGTTATCTCCTTTCTTCCAAAGATCCCATGACACAGATGGGAAAAGAACTTAAAAAGGTATAAATCCACCAGAACCAAGAGGATGGGAGAACCAACAGTAGGTGAAGAATTTTAATAAATTGCTAGAAGACATATATCAGATGAAAGAATGGTGACTAATGAAGGGAAACAAAAGAAGATTTACTCAGAATACAAATGAAGGGGTCTGCAGGACCTGAAAAAAAATCTCGACTATATTGAGATAGCAGATGCCACGGGACACAGGTATGAGAAGCCTGCTGAGAACCAAGGACCAGCTGAAGTCCTCGTGTTGGATATGTTGACCCTCCAACCCCTAAAGTTTCTCTACAGTAGTGAGTAGAACTGCCACAACCAAGCACTTCTCCCTGGCCAAAGAATTGAAGCCAGTTGGGGGAAATTAGATACTAGTAAGCACTATCACCACAGGGTCCTCCATTTAAATCCATGTAGAGTGCCCCCAGCATAAGAGCCTGCTCCCCACCTACTCATTCAAGAGAAAAGCCTAATAGCCAGCAATCCCAGTTCATATACACAGAGCTCCCAATCCAGTTTCCTTATTGCTTTGGTATTAAATATAAACAAATCCCCCAATATTTTCAATGTTAATGAAAAAAAAAAAAATCAAGGAAGATAATTGAGAGCACAGAAGAGAACTAAAACCAAAACAAAACCTATAAAGCCAAGAATTATGTTCTATGAATAAATGAACCACAAGGAAATAAGAATGAGCTCTTAGAATAAAAAAATCTGACTTCATGAGTAGTTGTGCAGTGAAGAGACATGACAGAGGTGTAGGGATACTATTGGGTTGGGCAGTGCAAGCTTGACAGGGGTTAGGGTGGGGGAGGATGGGTTGGATGGTCCATGGAACTAGGGGGAGGGTTGGGGGAGGGAGCTGGTGAACACTGGGGATCAGTGGGTACGTGGGTGAAACTACAATATTGAGAAAACTCTTATGGCAATATGACAAGGAAGGGTTACTGGTTCAGGGTGTTGAATGAAGGGGCATTTGGGACAGGGTGCACCTGGGGCAGTCCTCTAGAGAAAGTACGAGTGATCCCTTTGTCGTAGTTGCTCCATCAGTGGGGGAGACCCACAGAATGAGTGGGAAGGAGTTGGACTCCCAGGCTGGGGAGGCCCGAGATGTCCTCAGACAGCGGGGAGGTGCCTCTCAGAGCACGGGCAGTTCCTAACAGGGGAGGACGGACTAGTGTGTCCAGCCCTCAGCGTTGTTGCAACTATCTATGAATCTTGTCCTTCAAGGAGTGAAGCTTGTTAGTCGCCCTGGGCTCTGAGGGGAGGGGGAGGGAGGGATAGCTCAAACAGGGGGTATTTAGGGGGCAGTGGAAGTGTTCTGTGCGATCTTGCAATGATGGATACAGGCCATATTAAATTTCATCAAAAAATTTTAAAAGTGTGTGTTCTAAAATGTAAACCATAATGTAAACCATTGACCATGGTTGGTAGCTATGTTTCAATATTTATACATCAGTTGTAACAAATGTATCATCCACATGTAAAAAGATTATTAACAGGGAAGGGGGAAATGGAGGAGGATGTTGGGTATATGGGAGCCCCCTATATTCTGCATGTAGATTTACTGTGACCTAAAACTTCTTTGAAGACAATATTAAAAAAAAAAAAAAAAAAAAAGACACTGGGGAAGAAATGGAAGAAAATGTCACTGTACATACAGGACAACTGATATTACAGTGATGAAAGGCAAAATGTCAAAAAAAAATTTTTTTTAATTTTTAAAATATTTTTCATTTTTAAAAATACCCCAATTTTTTTTACTTTATCTCAGTTTTAGTTTCTCTAAGTTATTATGTATTTTATTTCTTATGTTTAAACCTATCATTATTATTTCATTTTCTTATTAATCAAAATTGCCATTATTCTTGGCTTCGTTTTTGAAGAAGTTTTGGATCACAGAATAGTTACAACTATGGCAGGGGACGTACAATGGGATGGGGTATCAGTGATGGGGGATACATGGTAAGAAGTTCACCTGGACATACATATAAGGTATATAAATATGTGCAAATATTCATGGGGCATTGCCACAGTGGGTAGAGAATCACACAACAACCGAAGATTATTGAATCCTCATCCTGGGGAGCTCTGCCCCGTTCTCTAATGGAACAGCAACAATCCCCCAAGTACAGGGGCAATGACTAGTGAAGAAAGCTGGTCAATTGATGGGCCCTTGATATTCATGACTATTCTTATGAGCCTTTTGCTTTTGAATTTGCAACTCAGCCTAGTGTTGTGGAGTGCCTAAGAGTTACCTCCTGAGAGCCTCCTTGTTGCTCAAATGTGGCCTTTCTCTAAGCCAAGCTCACCATATAAATGCATTACCTTTCCCCCAGCGAGGGACATGACTCCCGGGGATGAGCCTCCCTGGCACCGAGGGATTACTACCAAGCACTAGCTGGTGATACAACTGGAAAAAGACCTTGAATAAAAGGGGAGAAAGGTAAAGACAAATGATTGTATATGGTTAAGAGATTTCAAAGTGAGTTGGGAGGTCATCAGAGAGGTAATGCTTATGTATATCTCAGCAGGATCTCATAGATGGCCAAGGTAGATACTACCCCAAATAGTGGGGCTTCTCAGGGCTCTGGAGACACCCATGTCCTATGGTCATGGCAGATAGCTCCAGAATTTGGCACCTTGCCAGTGGGCCCTACTTTGGAGTTTGTGCTCCAAGTGTGACAGAGTTGGACTCAGATGTGACTTCCCTACACATGCCTCTTCTGTCCCTTTTATTTGAACCTATAGTTAGTGCTGGAATTGGTAGGTATATGTCCAAGAGACTTTAAACTCTGGCTGTCCATGTGCCAGCTTGGCCCTGAGCCTCAGCAGAGTTGCTATACCTACTCTCAAGTTCATTGGACTCATCCAGGACAACTAACAAGGAGGTAAGGATGGATAACCACCACACCAAGGAACTGAGAGAGTCTACAACTGCAAGCAAGAGAGTCCCACCCATCAGCCAAATGGGATCAAAGCCCCCTCTCAATTAGAAGTGGAGTGGGCATCCCCATCCCAGAATCCTCAGGATTGGGGAATAAAAATATGGACTAGAGTAGATTTACTGGTATTCTACTATAGACTTATTGTGAATCTAGCAATGGAAGAAATTATGTCATTGAAGTGGAGTCAGTAGCCACTGGATATGCTGTAGTCAGGGAGAGGGAAAAAGAGGTGCAATATGGGGGCATTTTCTTTACTTGGAATTGACCTGAGTGACACTGCAATGACAGATACAGGCCATTATATATCTTGCCATAACCTATAGAATTGAATGGGAGAGAGTGTAAACTACAATGTAAACTATAATCCATGCTTAGCGGCAATGCTCCAAAATGTGTTCATCAATTGCAATGAATGTTACTACACTAACGAAGAAGTTGTTAATGTGGGAAAAGTGGGAGGTGTGGGGAGTGGGGCATATGGGAATCCCTTATTTTTTTTTATGTAACATTTTATGTAATCTAAGTATCTTTTAAAAATAAATTAAAAATGTATTAAAAAAAATAAAGGCCATTGACAATTAACATTCTTTTTCAATTGAGCTTTAAATATTTATAAATCAACACACTTAAAAGCTTTTTCACTGGGTGTATGTGTGTCTAGTGTTTTTACAAATTTGTGTGCACAGTGATTAAATTGTAATATACCTTTTTTAAAAAACTTGTTCAATTATAGATTAATAAATGTGTAGCTCATCACTTTTAAAAAATCTGACTTCAGAATTACTGAAAATGTTAACATGTAATAGAAGGATTGAAAGATAAATTTGAGAGTGTCTTCCAAAATATTGGAAGAAAAAAAAAAAGGACTTGAAATATAGAAAAAATTTAAGGGTCAGAGATCAATCCAGAAAATCCAAGAACAAATTGTGTTCTGGAAAGAGCTAACAGAGAAAGCAGAGGGAACAAAATTATTAGGGAAATAATATAAGAAAATATACCAGAGTTGAAGAAGGACACAAACCTTTAGATTAAAAAGAGAGTGCTGGGGAATGGATGTAGCTCAAGTGGTTGAGCACCTGCTTCCCATGTACTAGGTCCTGGGTTCAATCTCTGGTACCTCCTAAAAAAAAAATCCTCTAAGACTCAATGAATGAAGAAAGACCCCTACATAGACACATCATTATGAAATTTCAGAATACCAAGAAGAGATTAAGTATCCAGGAAAAAAAACAACAACAGGTCACCCAATGAGGACCTGGCATCAGACGTCATCAGAATCTGGAATGCAGGACACAATGAAGCAAGTCCTGAAGGAAACCGCTTTCCTACCTTGGATTCAATATCCAGTGTGAAAGTAAAGCGAACACATTAAGGTAGGCAAGGAGTCCAAAATCTTACCTCCCACAAACCTTTTCTAAGGAAGCAAGTTCAAGAAAGAATGCAAAAAATAAGAGTACAAAACAAGAAAGAAGAAGGCAGTGAGTAGAAATCTAGATTAGACCAGAAGGACAGAGGGTTCTGAGAATTACTAATAAAAATAATCGAACAGAAGTATGATTTAAATTTTTAAAAAAATAAGAATATGATAAAGTAATGGAGTGTAAAAAAAAAGAGAACAATCTAAACTGTTAGGCACAAGCTCCCTTGAGTGGCAAAGTGGCAAAGATGTTAGGCCACAGAGTATAAATGCAAGGGCAGTACTTTGTATATCAATGAGCAGCATTTATATGATCATTACAAAGTGAAAAATGCTTACTAATTTTAAGATTATAGAATCAACATATAGAGAAGTGATGAAGAAATCGATATCAGCTACAGAATACAATACATCTGTTACCAACCAAAATACTGTAAACGTAAAGGCACAGCTGCCAGATTGGGAAGTGGAAGAAGTGGGCAGAGGTGAAGGAAAGATGAGAGCACACGGGCCCTCGTCTTACAAAGTGAAGAGTGAGGGTACAGGTGATGGAATAAGAAATGAAGTGCATGTTATTTGGAGCTGCAGAAGTGACCAGGAAGGAAGAAACCAAGAATAGTGCTAGGACTCTGTTGGGCCTGACATGGTATGTACGAGCAGATCCTCCTCAATCGTGGAAAGAAAGTGGTGTTGATAAATCAGGAACCCATGACATAAACCCGATTGTATTTTATATTATGGTTTATTTTGGAGAATATGAAAGTGACTAACCAAAACAACCCAAAACAGGGGGAATGTGTAGTTGCCTTTGGGAAATGAGACAAGGTATGAGGATTATGTAAGCCTGGAAACACCTTGAGGAGAGAGCATACCTGAGAGTGAAGCCAGCATGGAGGAACCAGGACCGTGAGACAGAGAAAGAGAACAATCTGGATCTGATGATATTGTTAGAGCTCCTTGGTCAAGCTGAATGTGGACCTGGATTTTTAAATTGTGAAAGCCAATAGGGTACGCCTTTGAGTAGGGTTTCTGCCACTTGCCATTAAAAATGTCCAACATACATCAATTGTCTCTCTCCCTTCCCCAACCCCAGTTAAAGACTTTGTCTTCCTGTCCTTATAAGCCTGCGTTGTTGGATACCTTGTGTTGTGTACTGCATAACAAGTTGGAAGTTCTAGCCATGTAAATTAAGAGAATGATACTTTTAATTGATAAGTGCAAGTGTATCTAGCAATAAAAATAAGGAGGTGCTGTTGGTTTGAAGAGACTGGACTGGGTTCCTATGTTGGGTTTCTGGGTTCAGGACCTCTCTGGTAGCCACAAGAATATTCTTGGTTGACCCCAAAGTTCTGCCCAATGAATAAATGCATGACTCTCTTTTCACACTCTCAAAATCATAGAGTCATGGATTATCAGAATTGAAGGGATCTTAGACATCATCTAATCTAACATCTTCATTTTTACATGTGAGAAACTGGAACCCTGAGAGGTTAAATAGTTTGATCAGAGGGTACGCTGAGAGTTAATGGCAGAACCAGAATTGGAATCTAGATTTCTCCAGGCTTGCAGTCCCCTTGTTATTTTGGTAGCAGTCTTGCGGGGGGGGGCAGTATCAGAGGAAAATGATAACATCAAAACTGCATAGTCAGGGGAGTGGATGTAGCTCAGTGGTTGAACACCTGCTTCACATATACGAGGTCCCAGGTCCAATCCCTGCTATCTCCTTAAAAACAAAACTGCATCATCGGGACTTCCAGGAAGATGGCGGACTAGTAAGACACGGGAATCTCTTCTCCAGAAAAGTAGCTAGAGGACAGGCTGAAACAGCCCCGAAAAAGATCTTCTAGGGTTGAGGACAGCAGGTGAAGGCTGCACACCACCCAGAGGAGAGAGGACAAAAGAGGGAAATCGCGACAACAGAACCGTGAGTTGGAACCAGCAGCGGCTGCTGCTGCCGGCCCCTCCCCCACACTCTTTAGAATTCTCGGGCCTCTGGGCCAGCGACTACAGACAAAGGGGCTCCAGAGATCTACCACCCCAAAAAAGGGGAGAGAGAGGGACACAGCCTAAGGTTGACTCAGGTTCTGACCCACAAATTTGGGCTGCGGAGCCTCACGGATCCTTCCACACGGTGGTTTGCCCTGGGAGCCTAGGAAGGACTGGAGAAATCCGACCTTCCCAACCTCCCTCTCTTCTAGCCTGGACTAATTGTTGAGGACTCCACGGGAGAGGGGGGAGAGAGCCTGGGGCTGACCCTGCTTTGGACTCCCAGGTTTGGTCTGCCCTGTCCCGAGAGCCCTTCCAGGCCGGGTGGGGCTGCGCCATTGTTTGCCTTGGAGCCTGCAAGGGGCTAAAGATACACAAACCTCCCAATCTCCTCCTCTACTAACAGGGACTGATTGTTGAGGACTCAGAGGGGAGTGGAAATATTTCCTAGCTGGGAAGTCTGGAGAACTGTCTCAGAAAGTTTGAATCACAGGGCTCTTAGCCCCCAGACACGAAGCTCCATCACATTGATCTGGTCTGTGTCACAACAAATACACTCTGACCAGGCATTGAATTGAGAGCTGCCAGCGAGCGCCATCTCCTGGCAGACCAAGGAAGTGCACATAAAAAAAATTAAAAATAAGTAGGAGGGGCTTTTCCTGGCCTCTATAGCCTCCCTGCCCAAGGCCCTAGGAAACGACTCTACAACCAATTACTGGGTCCAGTGCCCACTTTTGAGCAACCAGCAGAACAATCCTAACAATCCAGGTGGAGCCAAAAATCAAAGAGCTGTGGTAACTCACAGCCTCTTGCCACTAAATCCCTATAAAAGACAAAGAGATTGAGCATCTGAGTAAACTACATCCTAACCAGATACCTAAACACCAGCAAAAAATTACGAGCCATACTAAGAAAATAGAAGACATGGCCCAAGAAACGGAATACATCAAAGTCCCAGAAGAGATGCAGAATTTGAGAGAACTAATCAGTGAGATGAGCACAAATTTCCAAAATCAAATTAATGAGATGAAAGACAATATAGTTAAAGAGATAAATGACATCAAGAAGACATTGAGCGAATGCAAAGAATTTGAAATCCTGAACAGAAAAACTGCATCATCAAATAAGGGACATAAACAGGATACAAGGTACCTGGGCTGACACTGGCTGACCTTCCCAGAGGCCTCCTCGCCCAATGTTTGCCCCGAATGGGCCAGCTCCAGGGGATTCTGAGGCCCTTCTGAAGCTAAGAGTAGGCACCGTGGTGGCCCAGACATCCGAGGCCCCTAGGTGTGGGGGGCAGGTGCTGAGACCCCCACACCAGCTGGCTTCACCCAGTGATGAAGACACCCTCCCAGCCTGCGGCTTCCTGGGTCAAGTAGTTGGATTTTAAACTCTTTCCTGTCACAGAAGCTTTCTATTATTTTCCAAACCTAATCAGTAGTAAATTATGGTCTTGTATGACTGTTATACAATAGCATTAAAGGAACATGTAAAGGAGAAAAAAGAACTACCTTCCATCTCACCGCCCTCACGCAGAAACTGGCTTCCCTTTCGCTTATTCTCTTTGGCTTTCGTCCACGCGGACGCATAATTTTGCCTGGTTGTAATCAGAAGGAGCATACAATTTTGTGTTAAAGCAATAAAGTTTTAATGATATATAGATACACCAGGCAAATAGCTATAAAGCCAAATTTATGCAGGCTTGTAGGGAAAAACCCACTTTAAAGGGGAGGGGATGGGATAATAGCACCTGTTAGAGTGGTACATTTGGGGCAGTACTTATAAAGATTTTAATAAAATTCCTCTCCTTCCTTTTTATGTGGCTCCTTAACCAGGTCATGATGAAATAAATGTAATATATAGTCAGGCGATATTTGTACCATTTGATTTTTAAAACAGTCATGGTTGAGGAGGAAAAGAAATCATAGATCTCAGAGATAAAAGATACCTTAAAAACAAAAAGATACCTTAAGACATCCATAGCTTTTGGGATTGTGTGAGGCCCAATTTTTTGGACTCCTCTGTCTTGCGGTGCAAATTCAGCTAAGCTCGAGCAATAAGCCAACGAGTATTAATTTATTATTTACTGTGAGTCTGGTGCTGGTAGATGCTTTGCCCACAAGGTTCTTACAATCCCCTCGAAAAATCGAGGCAAGCGTGCATTAAACTGTCGGTGAATGACCTGACATGCATATTTAACTGTCATTTATTTCTGTTAACATTCCCCTGTTGGAATATATACCCCATGCCTTACTTTCCTAGGGCAGCCATTAAATAAAAAGCACTGCAAACCACATGGCTGAAAACCCCAGAATCCCATCGTCTCGCAGTCCACACTGCAGGTGTGCACAGGCGCCCCCCTCACCTCTCCGGGCCTCTGGCGCTGGCCGGCAAGCCTTGGGCTCTTTGGCTTGCAGGTGCATCCTGCAGCCTCTGCCTCCACCAGCCTCTGCCTTCTCACAAACACCAGTCGTATTGGATCAAGGGCCCTTACCCTGGTGTGACCTCATTTTAACTTAATGACCTGTTTCCAAATAAGATCACAAGTACCTGAGGTCAGGGCTCGGCTGGGCCTTCTGGGGGGACACAGCTTTGCTCACTGTCGCGTCGGTTACGCCCCAACAGTGCCTGCCCGTCGGGGTTCTCTAGGCTTGCAGCCCACAGCAGCTGGCAGCTTTCCTGTCCCCACCCCAGGTCCAGAGTGTCTTTTTCATCTCTGTACCTCAAGCAGCCTCGGTGAGATCTTATTATCTGAGAACATGGGCGAGCTTTGTACCTCATAACTATCCCACATGGATGCCGCGATGAGAAGGCTGACAGACTCACCTTCACTCTGCTCCCAATTCCTTAAAAGCCGGGGACAGGTGGCGCCTGTCCCTGCAACAGTGTATTGGTCAAGGTAAGTTGTAAAGAACACAAAGGGTTTTATTACAGAGAATTTCATCGTTCAGTTTCCCTTGGAGAGTTTCCGACAGGGATGCAAGCCACACTGTCTTCCACCTTCAAGGAGGGAAATGCACCGGAATTAAGGGAGCGGTCTTTGAGTGCCCCCCTCTCGACTCATTTAGTTAGAGCAATACTTTCTTGGCCAGCCTCACTGAGCCTCTGCTGTGAATCAGGCTCTGTGCTCGGAGGTGGGGACACAGGATGACGACGACAGTGCATTGCCCCTCAGCAGCTCACAGCTCAGTGGAAAGAGCAAATTGATCAGCCACAGCACAGAGAGAGTTTCTCACGGAGACTTGCGCAGAGTGGGAAGGAGCCTGCAGACTCTGGGTTCCTCTCCTCTGAGAACAAACCAGGGCTCCACTGCCTCTATGATGCAGTCCCTGCTTCCTCCAGATATTTTCTTTGAAAGAGCTCTGCTGTCAGATTCTAGACAAACGTAGAATTCACTTGAAACCTGGCTGTGTTTCTTCGGGCCTGTCTGTTGTTGCTTTCACAGGGCACTGATTGCTTTCCACAACCAACACACACGTAAGCAAATATTAATACGGCTCTTTCATGCTAATTAATGTGTATGCTTCTGTAGTTCCCCTGAGCTCTGGGCACACAGGTCCCTACATAAACCTACCTTTGTCTGCATTTGTACCCATGGAAGTTTGTGGAGGGTGCATTTGATAGGCTGGCACCCCATAAGTGTGTATCTGTGCGCACGATCCTTCCGCTTCTGCGTGGATGTGGATGTGGATGTGGATGTGGATGTGGATGTGGATGTGGATGTGGATGTGGATGTGGATGGGGCGGCGCGCTGTGCCATCTCCAGATTCCTGCCTGCCCCGAGTCCCACGACTCTCTGCCAGCAGCTCCTGCCTTTGCCGCCAGGCCCGGCACCAGCTTTGCTGACCTTGGGTGCGGCCGGCGCCCTCTCCCTGGCCTCCTGCTGGGCTGCTCGTTGCAGCAGGAACGCGTTGGGGAAGACAGCAGCCACCTCCCCGGGCCAGGAAGGCTCCATCAACAGGCAGCACCGTTACTTTCAGCTCACACAAGCCCGGACTCTCGGGCGAGCTGGGGACTTCGGCTCTGGGGGCCGTCTCGGCCAGGGAGGCGTTGGGCTCTGCACGGCCATGCGGGAGGGCTGCCCCTCACCTCCACCGGTGTCCTTGTCTCTGTCCTGCGTCCCCCAGGTCCTCTCCAGCCTTTACGCCCGGACGGCCAGAAGCCTCGGCCTCTCCCCAGGGGGCAGAGCTCCTGTATTCCGTCCAGGCTCACAGACACGTTTACTGTCAGTGATCACAGGAGATTGTAGCTTCACCCACACCTTCAACTCCCCGAGGACACGGAGGAGGAGAGAAAATGGTACAGAGGAAGGTATTTGCCCTGAGGAGGGAGGATGGCAGGAACTCCGCGGGTATTAACGCTGGAGGGCCCCTGGATGACACCCTCTCCCATCCAGAGAGGGAGACAGTGCATGAGCCAAAGACTGTGACTGGCACACAGCACCCTGGAAAAGAGATCCAAGAAGCCATCCATTCAAGGGGAAATAAAACTCACATTTTTAAGTTGTATTAAATGCGGTAACGATCCTTTGCTTTTTGCTGTGTGCTGTGCCTTTCTTTCATTCACCTCGCCCCGCATCCACCCGTGCACTTCAACACTGCGGGAGCCCCCTGCGTGCCAGGCACGCCAGGCCCAGACAGGTGGGGACAACAGAAAGGCGGGCAAACGACAACAGGCAAAGGCTGAGTCCCAAAGCGGAGGTTCGAACTGTGGTGGCGGCAAAAGGGAGTGTGCAGTGTAACCTGGGGTGTGGGTGGGATGAGGAGCAGAAGTTCCTGGGGATGCTGGAAAGGAGCCCAAGGAGCTGGGGTGCGGCGGGCGAGAGGGGAAAGCGCCTTCCCGAAAGGCAGCGGCCGAGGCCGCGGCCGAGCACGGCCGAGCAGGTGGTCCTGGGGAAGGGCAGTCAGGCCTAGTCCTGGCCTAGGGAGAGCAGCCAGAGGGGCGTCAGAATTACTTGAAGCGCTTCTTCAAAATACACACACCCCATTTCCCCTGCCCCAGATCCTAGAATTCCCAAGGAGGAGATCTTCTTCTCTGGGTCTCACAAACTTCTTTTGAAAATAAAGAAAATGGTTACTCTTCCCCAGGCCACTCTGACTTCTTTTCCACCCTCCCCTTTCCTTAAGTCACCCCCAGGCTAACGTGCCAGTTGAAATTCATTTCAGTATTTTTCTGCCTCTCCCTAAGTCCAGGGTAGAACTATCTTAGTATCTTCCAACTTACTTCTGGTCAGGGTTACCTTTACCGGGCCCAGGGCTGCCTGCTACCGCCGGCGCTTCGGCTGGGCCTGTCTTTCACATCTCTGGTCGGCTCAGCCCCTTGTGTGCCCCACCCCACGTGCGGGCCCTGTGGCCCTGGCCCCTGGCCCGCCTGACCCGCATCAGCTGCTTCCGCCCACCGGTGCCGCCCATCCCAGCATCAGGCTCCTCTAGGACTCCCAGGACAAGGAGAAGTTAGGTTAGCGAGTTCTTTCTAAACAAAGGCCCTGGGGTGTGGCTGCAGCCTGGGGCATGTGCACCAGGAGTAAGGAAAGGAGGGCTGGTAAACTCCAGCGGAGCAAGCTCTGGAAGGGCCTTCCGCACCTAAGCTTTCCCCAGGGCACAGGGAACACTCCACCCGTGGATGGCTTTGGGGTCAGCAATCAGCCTTTCATTCTCTGAGTGTCAGGCTGCTGCATTCTTTACAAGTTCCTTAAAATAAAAATATTTCAAAAATTCAGTGCGTTCCCAATATCTAGTGAGCTATCAAGTGATACTTGGGAGTGTTCAGGGCGTTGGATCTGAGATATATTAAAGAAGCAATAGGATGCAGGGGTGATGGGGGGCGGGGTGTTAGCTAAGGACATTGCTGATTGCCAGAACATTCAACACAGATTGGTACAAACGATTGGCTTATGTAGCTGAAAGAGCCCAGCAGCAAAGTGAGCTTCAGACACGCCTAGTCAGACAGACCCCGCTTCTCCACGTCGTCGGCGGGCTCCGCTCTCTCAGGGAATGCCATGTGTCCTCCCGCTGGCATTCTTCTTGGGAGCAGAATGGTTCAGCTTGTCCAGACCTCACATATGCCAACCCCTGCATTCAAAATATAAAAGACTGTTTCGGTTTCCTTCCTCCAATCATCACACAAAAAGTCCTGCTTTTTTTTTTTTTTTTGCATCAACTTGAAGCAACCTGTGGGCCAGGTGAATGCGACATGCTGAAGGACTGATCTCTGTGGCAAAAGGAACGGAATTACGTGGATTGACTGAACCAATCAGAGCCCACCACTTCAGCTAGGGGCAGGGTAAATTCTGCCCAAACCACATGCAAAGACCTACCAGGGAAGAGGGATTCCCCAAAGGAAAAGCTGGGTGCCGTGCGCAGTAGGTGAGGGAAGAGTGCCGCTGGTGAGAAACTCACCCTTGTCCCTGCAAGCGGGGGAAGAAGGGACAGCAGGGTTTCTCGCCTGCGTGCTTGTGAGGAAACAAGGGAAGAAGCAAGTGTGAGGGCAGGGCAGAGGTGAGGAGAACGTCCTGGATTTTCACTTGAGTTTGAAGTGATTAAAGACATGTAGGTGGAGATGTTTGATGGCCAGTGCTGGATCTTCCACAGCCCCACAAGTGAAACCACAACAAAGGGGTCCCACAGTTTTTCAAGCACTGTTCCCTGTCTCTTTAGAGTTCTGAAATACTCATTATTGATTAGCCATTAGTGATGCCCACTGACCCTATATAAGTGTTTCCTCTTCCTCTTTGGTATCACAATCTACAAATAGCTGGAAATGGGGTTGAGCAGGTGCAGATCAGAAAATAAAGCATCCCTCTTAATGTGAGAAATTAGTTTGTGGCTCTAATTGCCTCAAACTCAAACTCAAACTCAAAAAAAAAAAATTGCATTCTCCCAGCACTCAAAATAGAACACAGGCTTTATCTGAATAAAGAAAATAATCTGTCAGGGGAAAAAAATGACTTATGCTGCTAAAATGTCAATCTTACCACATTGTTAAGGAAAAGCAAGTTAATTACACTCAGATCTACATAGCGTCATTTCTGAGTGGCGTGCACAAGAGCCGAAAGATCCAGGATTTCAGACTTGACAAGATACTTTGAACAAAGGCAATGGGAAAGAGCAAAGTTAACAGGGGAACAGCTTTGGGAGTTCAGAGGTTTTGGGTCCTTGTCCCAGCTGTGCCGAGAAGCCGCTCTATGACCTTGGTCAAGTCAAATGCCCTCCCAGGACAGTACTTCTGTCATCTGTAACCCGGTGTTTGGCGCGTAAATGTTCCCAAGAGGCCTTTCACATCCCGAAAATGTCAGAGAAAATTGAGTCTAGATCACTTCTCCCAAAATGCTAATTTTATTTTATAGATCACAGACTTTTGATTGTTTCTCTGTCCTGTGAGGTATATGAAGAGATGACCTGGACTTTCCCATTCACGGATGCCAAAACCGAGGCTGAGGGGAAGACCCCATCTGCAGTGATCCAGAAAACCAGCAGTGACTCCGGCCCTTCCCAGCTAGAAGGACAGGGCCCTCCAGAGGCCCCAGCGCCGTCACCTGAAAACGAAAGGTGGGGAGCTCCCCCGCACGGAAAATGAGCCACCCCAGCCCGCGAGCGCCAAAGAGAAGGAGAGAATGCGGGGAGGAGAGTGCTGGCCGTGAGGGGCCTGCGCTGCTGAGGCCTCGCGCTTCCTCAAGCCGGAGTCTGCAAGGACGGAGCTGGGAGGCCAGGCTAGAGCATCGGGACGCTTGTGCCCAAGGGGCCGCTGCCAACCTGCCCCCGCTGCAAGCCCTCGCCGGGCCCCACGGTGCGATGAGCCCAGTGCCGACTAGCCCAGCGCCCTTTGGAAAAACATTTCGCCAAGCTTCTCTCTCCTTGGTTTTCCCTCTTTCTTTCTGTATCCGGAGCGAAGCCATTTGAGGGACTCAGTCCTCGGGACAATGTGTGTCTCCCCGCTCGTGTGTGGTCTCTCCTGAGACCTTTAGGCGCATCAAGGAAGAGCTGGGGTGGGGCGGGGGAGAATGGCAGAAGACAGAAGGCTCCAGGCGGGCGACAAGGACCCTGGAGAGCTTCTCTGACACGGGGCTGAGAAGGAACGGGCCTGCAGCGCGGCAGCGTGGTGGGGCACGACACGGTTTGTCACGCTATGTAAACAAGACACACAGCAGGCCTCTGGCAGCAGCGCCCAGTAGGTCCTGGGGAAGGCCTCCGCTGCCTTGGCGTGGCGCCTGGGGCGGCACTCTCTCCTCACACCGCCCAGGTTCTGCGGCGCCTCTGTTCCAGGCTGTTCTTCCGTGCCACTTTGTGCTGGAATGGTTACTTCCTGCTGTCTGTGATATTATTACCAATTTCAGATAATATCTGTCTCGGCCTCAGGTCTCAGAAAGACTCGCCTATGGTAGCTAAAGAGGAGTGCGTGCTTGCTGTAAGGCTCTCGGCAGAGGATGTCGCCAGGGGCTTGTCACCAGGACTGGCTTTTCCTGCCAGGCAGTGGCCCTCTGTCTTTCTCTGCGTTCCTCGGCCTGAAATCTGTGTCCCCCAAAATTCCCAGGGAAGGTTGGGAGCCCATAAACGGAATCGTCATTTGCAGATTCAAACCCCAAGAGAAAGCTTTTCCCTCCCCCGCCTGTGACTTGCTGCCTCCGACACAGCCTCCTGAGCCGCAGCTGCCCTAGGTTTAATTATTTAGCCATTTCACATCCTCCTTAGCCTTAGAACAAACTCGCAATACATGATGCGTTTGCCAAATTTGACCTGACCAACATGAGTTCTTTCGTTCAGACTCTGGTGAACCACTGTGTAATTGCATTAAAGACCAAAATAAGACCAAAAAATTTCAAAGATATGTGATCCTAGATGGAATCACAGCTTTGTCTTCATCCACCTTTTACTCTCAGGGATTATTTGACAATTACTATCAGCAAAATCTATACTTAGCAATCAAATGTACTTAAATAACAGCGTCTAGGCCACCAGGATTGTTTTTTAGGCGCTGGGGATTGAACCCAGGACTTTGTGTGGGGGAGGCCGGTGCTCAACCACTGAGCCACATTGGCTCCCCTGAGTTGGTTATTTTGTTTGTTTGCTTGTTTGGTTTTTTTGGGAGGCACCGGGGACCAAACCCAGGACCTCCCATGTGGGAAGCAGGTGCTGGACTGCTTGAGCCACATCCACTCCCCACCACCAGGATATTTTGCACCTGACTTGGTTTAGCTCTAGCTATAAGCAACCTGACTATAATCCCACATGGAATGTTTGGACTCAGACTCCATAAAACAACATTAATGTGTGTGTGTGTATCATCCAGGATACAGCTTAAAACAGTTGTCTCTATGAGTCAACACTCAATATTCGTTCTCAGCTAAAGCATTATTTTAAAATCCATTTCCAAGTGAGAATTTTTTATATTCCCAAAACACTTGGCTCTGTGGTTGAAATTATTTCCGGATGAGCTGAATTAGTTGCCATTGTGATCTTAACAATATACACATATACACAGAAAATCCAGGCATCACAAATATGAAAAAGCAGCGCTATCCAGCTCCAGGGATGTCGAAGTTTCCGGGCAAATGGAAAATAGTTCTCCCAACAATTCACAGCAGAGCACTGTTCTTGGGTTTGTCGCTGCAGGTGCCACCCCAGAAGCTGTGATTTTTACGTTCTGCCCCTCGGGGGGCTACGGAATGCTCCCTAACCCTGTCGCTCTCCGGCCTGGGCGTGTCCTCTTATGAGCTGAATGGGACTGAGGAACTGTTTCCACCAGAGGCCAATTACTCAAACAAATAATTTTTTTTCTTTCCATTTTTAAAGACAGATCTCTAAAGACCCCACATGACCTGTTTTATGAAAACTGTTGGAAATATCAACTTCAAATAAGGTAAAAAAAAAAAAAAAAAAAAACATCAACTAGAACTTGAAATGAAAATAAATCCTAGAGGAAACAAATGAACTCCAAAATGGAAAATGGATTTTTCAATTACCCTTTTTTTCCCAGTAACTCTGCAGGTGACTCTGCATTCAATCCCTTTCCCCACCTCTCACTCAGTCTCCGGAAGGCAATACGACATGGCAAAAACAAGGGGAGTGAGGACTCTACAGCCAGAGAGCTGTGTCTGAACCATAGCCCTGCCGGGTACAGATTGTGCAGGCCTGGGTCCCCCTGGAACCCCACTGTCCCTCTCCAAAACAGGGGTGAGGCGCAGGCACCTGTACCGCGAGGTTGTGGCGCGGATTTGGAATCACGCACGAGCAGCGTTTGAAGCAGTATCTGGCACACAGTAGGTGCTCGATAACTTAGGGCAGCAGCCAAGATGTGTGCATCCCAGCACCCAGTAGGACCGCCTGCTGCGCTGCAGCGATGTCCCGGCACCTGCCGTCCTACCCTCCCGTAAAGGCGCTCCACTCAGTCGCAAGTAAACA
This sequence comes from Tolypeutes matacus, assembly GCA_026826555.1. Classification (NCBI taxonomy): domain Eukaryota; kingdom Metazoa; phylum Chordata; class Mammalia; order Cingulata; family Chlamyphoridae; genus Tolypeutes; species Tolypeutes matacus. The sequence continues at coordinate 168,894 of JAKSZT010054464.1, read as the reverse complement.
GCACATGGAAGTTTGTCCTATTTCCGACTTCGGCAGCGTGGAAGAATGGGAAAGTAGCACAAACACGGTAAGAATCTCTGCGTCAGCAGAGGCCCCGTCAGGCCTCACGCTGAGATTTAGATGGGACAGACGCTTCCTTGTCTTGGGCGTGGTGTGCACCTGTCGGGAGGCGGGGCCCGGCCAGGGCGTGCAGAATCAAACAAATAGATATGCCCTGTTGATCCCTCAGCTTCGGGACAGAGAACAGGGGACAATGCATGCTCGGCACACATTCCTCAGGCAGCTTGTCTTCCTGCCCTGCCCCTTCCCAAAGAATCTTCTTCCGATATTCCTGCTGAGCAAGCCATGGCCAGTGTCCCGCGTCCCTTCAACCCCAGCTGGTTGGATCAAGGATGAACACCTGATCCAAGGTGGGCCAGTCAGAGCCTCTCTTCCAAGAAGTGATCATTGAAACACAAATTCTAGCCAGTCGCTTTTGAAGAAGGGAAAATGAAGTGGATACCCAGAGAGAAGCAGAATGAGACTATGTATAAGGGAGAAGGAGAAAAAGAGAACCATCCCTCCTGAAGGATTTCCATGAGCTGGTCCCAGCATTCGGAGACCCAGGTGTGCTCTCTGCCCTTGGGCTCTCTGAGAGACACCTGTGTCCTTCTGTGCGTAAAACCAGTACCACCTGGTGGCTTCTCCTTTCGCTTACGCTAGCCTTAAAAACATCATCTCTGAGATCATGCTTCTCACCTAATTGGGTGATCCCATCACCAGAGCCCCAGAGTCACAGTGGAGACCACCCCCCGCCGCATGCAGGGGAGTGGGAGGCAGCACTGCACGGAGTCAGAGCTAAATGTCAGAGGAAGGTCCGGTAGCCCAGTGTTGTGCCGATGTTTACCAACCAAATCACTAGAAAACAAACGCCTTTGACAAGCTCTGTGGCGTAAATACTTCCACCCTGGCTACTTCCAACTTGATATCACTGAACACAGAGTTGTGGAGAAATGTGCAAAACTGGCTCTCAGGAGTCGAGACAAGTGGCTCCAGCACCTCGCTTAAGTTTTCTGACTTAGAAGTACTTCCTGGTTCCCTTTTATTACCTGGTTCTTGTTATCTTATTCTTGCTTTAATGGTATGGAGTTTTATTAGCTCTATGTCATTTATTCTCAACCAACTGAAATCTCTTTTGGAGAGGGCATAGTCAAATCTTTTTTAAAATACAGCCTCATTCCTCTCCAAAACAAACAGTTTCATGCTCGCTCAAACACGAGGAGAAATATAATAACGCTTCATATTGCACAGCAGTTTAGAGTTTCTAAATTACCTCAACGGCACACTGTCGTGGCAAGAACATGCGCTTTGCCATCTGCCTGACCTGCTTTTAGTCACTGCATGAATATGCGTTTGTGAACTTAGAGCTGCTTCCCAGCTCCAGACATCCAGGTCATGTGCATGGTTCTGTACATGACAACCAGACTCAGGAGAGACTCCTGAACAAGGTGGCAACTTCCCCAGGGCTCGGGCGTCCCTGTCTGAAAAGGTAGCGCTTGAGCCCTAGCTGAGGCTGGAGGCCGCAGGTGCCCCTATCAGAGACCCGGGAGAACGTTCGAGAACAAGTGCCTCCTGGCTTGAGCTCTGCTTCGAGCTGAGCTGCCGTCTTTGGTTTTGCTCATAACAACACAAAGGAGACGAGAACGCCACAGAAGTCCTTCTGTAAACTTCCGAAGAAGCATATCACATGCGAATAGTCTCGCTGTCCTGATTCTGTGATAGTCAGGGCAGGCTAAACATTCGCTATATTAGAAACCAAGCGTGTGTCCCCAGACCTAGTTTTTCTCCCTAGGTCTGGTTGTTAGAATGCTGGGGATAAACTAAGCCTGATTTATTATATGACCATCCTGTATGGGAAAAGACTGTAACTCTGGGTATCTTTGGTCAACCTTAAGAGATAGCAGGGGGACGGATGTGGCTCGGGTGGTTGGGCGTCCGTCTCCCATAAGGAAGGACCTGGGTTTGATCCCCGGGACCTCCTGGTAAAAATTTTAAAAAAGAAAAATGTAGAAGGTACGTGGGCCACCAGGCACCGCGAGCCAGGCAGCAAGATGATGACATAACAGGAGAGTGACACACGGGAGAGCCAAGATGAGATGCACGGGAAGACCGGGAGCTAGGGTGGCACAGGCAGGAGGACGCCTCTTTCCCACATCAGAGATTCCAAGGATCTAATACCAGTGGGGACGGGAGGAGAAAGATGAGAGAAGAGAAGGCAGAAAACGGACACATAGAGTTGCCCAGAGAATGGACACAGAAACAGCAAAACTGGGGGGTGGGGGGGCTAAAAATGGATAAAAGTAAATAAATAAATAAATCCTTTTAAAAAATGTAAAGGGGAGGAAGATTCGGACTACAGTTAGTAGTAATACTCTGACGATGCTCTCTCATGATTTGTTAACAAATGTTTCACAGCAATGCAGGGTGTTTGTGGGGGGGTGATGTGAGGGAGCCCTGTGTGATGTCATGCATGTTTGTTTTGTAAGTTCACGATGTTTGCGCAACACTTATAGTTTATGTGTGTTCATGTATGAAGGATATACTTCAATAAATTGTTTGGGAAAAAAAAAGAAAGTTTGGCAGAACCCAAAATAGTATGCTTAGGGAAGCGGCTGTGGCTCAATCAGTAGGGCTCCCGTTTACCATATGGGAGGCCCCGGGTTCGGTTGCCGCACGGCGTGGTTAGCTGACCCAGTGAGCACAAGCAGCAAGGGGGGGGGGATAAGTGAATAAATAAATAAAATCTTTAAAAAAAAAAAAGTTTAAAAAAAAAAATAGTATGCTTACAGTAGTTATTCCTATTTAAAAGATGTATTTCTATACCTTAAGATGGGAGGTTATATAAATAGCTTCATTCTTTTCTATAAAATGTTCATATGCCGAGAACAATGTTCAATATTTTTTTTTAATTATACTAAGCCTCAATTATGCCTTGGTGATTTTTTTTTTTATAGGAAAAAAAAAAAAGTTCCCAAGTGTAGCAAAGGGGCTATGGAAACAACTGGCACGTGGGAAGACATGGTCTGTGGCACTCATGTTGGTGTGCAGGCAAGGTCTCTGCCATCGTGGACACGTATGGGTGACACAGCAGTGATGAGGCTGGAGACCCTGGCGGGAGAGGAGCTGTGTGGTGAGGACAACGAACGTGCCCTCAGTGACACTGGAGAGCTTCGAGTCTAAACTAAGACTGCATCGTCTAGGTTCTTGAGCAGATGCTGGACACGGGTTTCCAAATGTTTTCTCAAGAGATACCTTTTTTGTTTAGGAGGTACCAGGGATTAAACAGGACCTCATACACGGGGAGCAGGAGCTCAACCGCTGAGCTACATCCACTCCCCAATGAGAGTTGGTTTTTTTGTTTGTTTTGTTTTTAGAAGGTGCCAGGGATCAAACCCAGGACCTCGTACATGGGAAGCAGGCACTCAACTACGTGAGCTACATCCGTTCCCCAAGAGATAGCTTTAAATGATATCTCACAAAACTCCTAAAACAGATAAAAAGTAGGGTTTCTCCTCTTTTCTTTTTTGTTTGTTTGGGGTTCTTTGTTGTTGTTGTTAGTATTTTTTATCTCTTATTTCTCCTCTATACCTTGTAAGACTTTTTATTTACTTATTTATTTATTTATTTATGTATTTATTTTTGAGGCACTAGGGCCAGGAAGTGAACCCGAGACCTTATATGTGGGAAGCCAGCGCTCAGCCACTGAGCTACATCAGCTCCCATGAGCTGGTTTTCCCGTTTGGTTGCTTGTTGCTTGTTTTTATTTTTAGGACACACGGGAACCAAACCCAGGACATCTCATGTGGAAAGCAGGCACTCAACTGTTTGAGCCACATCCACTCTCCTATTTTGCAGATCTCAAAAGAAAAAAAAAATTTAATTAGAAATTTCAATTGCAATGACTGCTCCTGAGAGATTCCCCCAGTCCCTCACTTGTTGAGAAGACCTTGAGACCTCTCTGGGAAACTGGGCTCCTTGGGGCACAGTTTGAAGCCCACTGCATTAGGAAGCTCTCTCTTTGCTTGTGCGTAGGATCAGGGTGTATTGTGATCTGGGGGGTAGGAAAACCAACGATTGCTGCAACGAGAGGAGATGAAGACCTGAATCAGCCTAGGAGACATTTCAGGGATACACTCACCAGGACTGAGCAGAGGGTTGCATGTGAGAGTCAAGAGAAAGGACAGATACCTCTGAGTTTTCAAGCTCGTGTGACTGAGAAAATCAAGGTGATCTTAGGAGAAATGGCTCCCAGAAGGAGAGGGAAAGCATTTGACTCGCGGCACACCATGTAGCTTGTTTGCAATAGTTTAGCTTCTTTAAAGCATCCTGGGAGCACCTGTCTATCCCAGAGAGAGGCGGTCACTTGTCTTCAGGTTGCCAGCGCAAACCAGGAGCAAGCAATCACCCCCTCCTGCCCCAGGGGCGAGCACTCCCAAGACACAGAGCACAAACACAAGCCTGTTTCAAGGCAGTGGGGTTTCAGGCTGCGAGGGCTTACCCCAAAGCCACACTCTTCCCAATTACAATGTTTTCTCTCCCCAGGCTCAGCCCTTCTGAGGGCATGGGCTGGCAGCACCGCCATCAGCCTGAGTGCTGCCAGGCCAGGTGGTGGACAGTGCTTTCTTCGGGCCTGCTGTGCTGGGGCCTAGCCTGGAGAGTGGAATGCCTGGCTCCCCGCAGGAGCCAAGCCGCTGAGGCACACAGGTGGGGTTAGCCACCCACTGCTCAGCTCTGAGGAGGGATCCACCAATAGTGGCCTCGTGCCGTGGTGACCACGACCCAGGCCGCATGCTCGTGGCTGTCAGTCAGAAAGGCAGATGGCGTCCTGCAAACACATCCACAAACAAATGGGAATCATGTCGATAATGGAAATCCAGCGCTGGACACGCATCCTGTGGAACTGCAGTGGGACTGGCGGGTGGGAACGGGAGCAACCCTCAGCTCAAGGCAAGGAGCTTCCTGAGCAGTGGGCGTGACCTGGACAGGCCGCCCGCGTCGGCTCCAACCCCTCCTCCACCAGTTACCAGCTGTGCAGCCTCTCTGTGCCTCAACTTCCACATGTATGAAATGAGAAGAGTGAGACCTTCCGAGGTGGATCTCAGCCTAAAGAGAGAATCAGCACAAAGAGAGAGAACTCAGCACAGCGGCTGCCAAATAGTGAGCCCCGATGAGTTGTAACTATTATTAAAAAACCCGTCCACGAAGGAATAGGCTGCCTCGGGTGTAAGAGGTGGCCTCTCACGTGATTTTTCTCTCGGATTTGGACAACTTTGTCGAGAATATAGTAGCGGGATTTCTGGAATCTGTTTTGCCAGCTGAGCCTCTGAAATACAGAGTCCAGCCACCTCATTTCTTCATGGGCGTCTTTATCACCCCGTGTCCACTCAGCCAGCATTCAGGGGGCATCTAACATGTCCAAAGCGCCCTGTGCCAGGTGTGGACAGTGGAGAATTTTATCCACAAAGACAAGATGGGTTTGTTAGGTACAGCGGTGGCCACCGCTGCAGCGAGGGCAGCCGAGCCAGCTGGTGGCCTCAGAAGGACCGCAGGGTGGACACAGAACAGGTACACGCACTAGTCAAACCAGGGCTCGTTTTCTGTGCCAGCCTTTGGGATTATCTAAGGGACTGGCAGGCTTTAAATCACTCCAAGGTGCTTGACCACGACCTCGGACCTGCTACTCAAAACGCCCTGCCGAGCATGATGCTGTTTATCAAAACAAGGTTTAAAAAATCTTTATTTCAATTTCTACTCCATTTCCTAATCAAGAAATACATAATCCCAGGAGAAAATCAGCTCTCATCTCTCTGTCTCTTTCTGCCTCCTTCTGTCTCTCAATCTCCCTCTCTTTCCCTCTCTTCCCACCCCCTCCAGCCTTTATCATTTTAAACTGTATGCATGCCATTCTTCAGGGGATTAAAGTCAAATTTAGTCTTCTGCAACTGTAATTACCTACCCCTTGGCTTCTGAGATGCACTTGCCTGCATTTGCAATGCATCAGTGACTTCCACTCTCCTCCACGTGTAAACAATGCATTATATTAAATAGCCCTTGTCTAGCCTTGTCCTGAAACAGACCGTAAATTAGAACTCTGTTCTTGGTTTTCACTGATCCCTCAACCTGCCAGTTGCATGCCTGTCCGCCCCACTGAACATTCTCTGTAAAGCTCAGAATGCACAAAGCTCTGCTCGCCGTTCCTCCTGGCTCCCTGTCTCCATCACTGCCGGCTGTCAGCTTCACACCACCAGGCAGATTGTAATTGGCAGTGGGAGGTGCAGAAGGAGGGAATGGCTTGACTATGTGGTTCTCAGCACACACACACACACACACACACAGTCTTTCTGGCTTACAACATTCTGCAAATTTAGGGACTTGATATGGGAATGCTTCTGATCAGAATCCACAAGGGCTGCCCTCCTTTTCCAGCACGTGGGTTGGAAGCAGAGAAAGGAAACACAATGCAATCAACACCTAGCGCTGCCCTAGCCCAGTACAGGGCTGCCGGTCCTGGACGGGCGTTGCTTTGGGAACGTGCCTGCTGAGAGCTAGGCCTTGTTCTTCATTGGGAGGCTCCCCTGGGATCTGGGCTCTGAAAGCTTCCCAAGAGCCAAGATCGCCCTGCCCAGCCTGGCATGATCTCCAGGAGCAAGGAGCACAAGTTCTCAGAAGAAGGAAGCTAGGTCTTGGAATGGTGGGTCATCTCTGTGCACCTTTCCCTTCCGGGAAACGAGCGCCCGATATCCCCCTTACCACTCGGCACATTCCGACAGCTACCATTGGTAGCTAGACTGATTCAAACCTAGGCTGATAGGTCCCAGCCGTGGCACTGTCGACATTTTAGACCAGATAGTTCTGTATGAGCAGCTTCCTGGGCCTTGCAGGACGTTCAGCAGATCCCTGGCTCCCACCCGCTCAATGCCAGGAGCACCTCCCGCAGAATCGTGACAATCAAAAGCGTCTCCAGTCACTGCCACCTGGCCCCTGCAGGGCAAAATTGCCCCGACTGAGCACCACAGCAGCTTGGAGCTGTGTTTAGTCCTGACGTCTAATGAGAACCAGAGCGCGCCCTGCTCCAGCAGCTCTCAAGTGTGGCAGCTTCAGCATCGCTCGGGAGCTTGTTGGAAACACAGGCTCTGCCAGCTGGGCCCAGACACTGACTCAGAAACTCTGGGCCGCCCCAGCAGCCTGTGTTTTGATAAGACCTCGAGGTGATGCCGATGTGAGCAAAGTTTTAAGGACTCCTGTACTATCCCAACATTCACCTTCTACAGACAGAAAACCTGAGTCCCAGAGAGGTAAAGTGACGGCCCCAAAGTCACACAGCTGCTTCTAAGGCCCAGGCCAGAGCGCAGGCCGTCGTGTTAGCGCCTGGGGCGGGCCTCCTTCGCTCCCCCCCCCCCCGACTCTCCCTCTTGCCGCTTTGCTGAGAGGCGCTCTTCTTTGTGCTTGCTTTCCGGACCCCTTTGGAGAGGCTGACGGGACTGTCCACTCGGAGGGGGCCGCTGAGCCTAAGGGCCTCCCTGTGCAGGCCCCTGCCTGCTGGGGGGCGTGCCTGCGTGTGGGGGTCGGCGTGGGCCTGCGAGCTGTCTGCACGTCTGTACCCGCATCTCCGCGGACGCGGCCACGGGCACCTGAGCCTGTGCGTGCGTGGAAGCGGGGGCTGCAGCCACGAGAGCCCGGCTCCTGCTCCCTCGAGCCCACGCCTCCACACGCAAGACCGTCAACTGCGACAGGCGCGGCCGCTCGGGCCAGGCTGAGGTCCAGGGGCAGGCACAGACCTCAGGCAGCGGACGCTACGTTCCTTCTCTTGGATAGGATGACTATGAAAATTCCTCTCTTGGGGCTTTCCAGAAACCCGTATGTTAATCTAGGGTCAATGGATTGCTATTTTGACTAAAATTCAAACAGCCTTTGTGATTCCGCCCCCACCCACCCACAGGACTGATCAATGGTTAGGATTAAAAAGTTATTTTCACATCAGGTGGACAAGAGACTTTGACCCCCCAGTCTTGTGTGAACATTAGTCGTTTAAAAATAAATAGTGACTTTTCTAGCTGAGAAGGAGCTTGGAGCTACCGGCTGATTTAAATCCTGATTTTAGTCGAGTGGATTTATCTCTGTTTAGAGACATTCTGTGTTGAGGAGCTGTCTCCGCTTGCCAGGGCTGATATCACAAGTACCGCAGGCTGCTCGGCTTAAACAGCAGGAAATCTCACGGTGTTGGAGGCCAGAAGTCCAGAATCAACGTCTCGACAGGCCCTGCTCTGTCCCGGAGTCCAGGAGGCTAGCCAGGAGCCCGGGGGCTCCGCGGCCTGCAGACGCACCTGCCTCTGTCGCGCGGGATCTCTCTCTACGTCTCGGGGTTCTCCTCACCAACTGTGCATGAAGTTCTTCTGCTCTTCAAATGTGCTGGACTGAGGCCACCTTGGGTCAATTTGGCCTCATCCAAATAGGATCTTCGAAGGTCTTAGCTGCAAATAAGTCCACGTCTGCAGGACCCTCGGTGTACCCAAGAACGTGTCTTTGTGAGGGGCATTCAGTCTACACGGGAAGCAAAAGCACCAGGCTGGAAATTCACAACAGAACCCGGGAGTCCTGACTTTGATCCAATGGTCATGCAGAACCAGGTTTTACCCATTTTGCATGGCAAAATAGGCTCTCCTCTGACAGATAGCTGGGAATGGGAGGTGGACAGTCCTCGGCTGGGGTCTAGGAGCAGCTCCGAAACACTGGGAAACACATGAGATCACCAGGCGTCCTTCCTGCCCTCAGGCCGGTGCCTGGGATTTCTGTGAACTCCTAGAAACCAAAGAATCCCAGCCCGGGTGAGAATTACTCAGCAGAGCTGTGGGGAGAGGCCAATGCAGCCCAGACTAAGTGGCTCAAATCCGAAAGCTGAGAGATTGGTCTCTATGAACTTGCCTTTTTTATAGTCAAAAAGGGTGGAACCTGTTGGTGGGAATGCAGGATGGTACAGCCACTATGGAGGACTGTTTGGCCTTTAGTTCCTAAAGAAGTTGAATATAGACTTGCCACGTGGCCCTGCAATACCACTACTGGGTATATACCCAGAAGAACTGAGAGCAGTGACACGAACAGACATCTGCACACCGATGTTCATAGCCACATTATTCACCATTGCCAAAAGCTGGAAACAACCCAGGTGTCCATCAACAGACGAATGGATAAACAAACTGTGGTCTATTCACACGATGGAATATTATGCAGCTGTGAGAAGAAATGAAGTCGTAAAGCATATGGCAACATGGATGAACCTGGAGGACATTATGTTGAGTGAAGCAAGCCAGACACAAAAGGACAAATACTGTATGAATGTGTTACTATTAACCAAATATATTGTGTATCATATTGTTTGATTAAAAAAATTTTTATATGTATCCATTACATTTAATTGAGAAATGTATATATTTATTCATCTGTGTTTACTTTTTAGTTTTTAATTGTTTATGTTTTCAATTATTAAATGTACAAAATAAAGTTAAAAAAAAAAAAAAAGGGTGGAACCCTGACGAGTGCCTACAGCCCACCCCAACAGCACTCATCGTCTCTCGACGGGGGTCTTCTGAGCACCCACGGGACTCAGTGCCCTGCTGGTGAGAGGTGAGGGAGCAGGAGAAAGGAGGCTCCCAGAGCCCACCGTCCAACTCAAGACCCAGGAAATTACAAGTTGTTCTTGTCTTATTCCTTCCTGAATCAGAAAAATGAGAATGTAGCTCTGCATTTCTTCTACAGCTGCTGGTCTTTATGAAGATTCCTTATTATAAGAAATTATTTCTTGATAAAATAAAAACACAAAAACTGTGGTTCCTGATGATAATCAGTATTTATTATGTTTTGTTTATTTTTAAATAATTTCTATTTCTAGGAGGTGAAAAGCAGTTATAAGAAAAATAACTATCCAAGGGTCACCCAGCGGAGACTGCCAAACCTCACTTCCTGAGACAGAAACGGGCCTTTATGGGACTAAAGGAAAACTGGTGGGCGTGAAATCTATAGGCGTGCAAACTGGAGTGTGGTCCACGCACAGGTGCCACGGGCAAAATGTTACCCGTTCGTGACAATGAAGTACCGAAACTGAGAGCAATCGTTTAAAAAACATTTATAGCAATTTGACATAATTTTATTTCTATTGACTCATAATTTAAAATTGAGATTGAATTTTGTATGTCGTTTTATTTCATTTTTCTAGTTATTCAATTTTATTACATTTTACAAAATTATCAGTCCACAATAGATTGGAAAACTTTTTTTAAATGTTCTTCACCACAGATATTTGAGAAGAACTGACCTACAGGGCATCAGCTTAAAGTAAGTGATAAAACGAACTGTTCATAATGTTTGTTATGTACCAGGCCCTGCTATAAATGCTTACAAATATAAATTCATTTCCTTCTCCCAACCACTATAAAGGAGGCTCTCTCCGTCCTCTGATTCCACAGGTGCGGAACCTGAGACGGAGAGAAGTCACAGTACTTTCCCAGTGTGGCGCAGCTGCTGAGTGGCAGGGCCGAGACGCGAATCCCCGCGGTTTGGCTCGAGTCCATGCTCTGACCTCTGTCATGAGACTCTACAATAAAACATGAACCAACTTGTTCATATGTAAGCAGTAAAATATGAAGAAAGCGAAGGCACGATTAACACCGAAACTCCAGGAAGCCTGAGCCTTTGGGAGGGAGGAAGGAAGGAATGTGACGGGGCGGTGCACATGCCAGGCATCAAAGATCTGACCAAGTTCTGTGTCTTAGCCCGCTGAGAGATGCACACGGGCGCGCGGTCTATCCTCTCGCAAACGGCACGCAGCCCAGTGTGTTTGCGCCCTTAGGCATGTGCTACATCTCACAGTCTACATGTGGTTTTTAGCGGAGTGGCTGGAGCTGTGAACAGTGGCACCTGCGGTACCTGGACATGAGAAGCAGCTTCCGCCGGCAGGGAGGTGGGGGTCAGAAAAGGACCTCTACGTTCCCTTCTATTGCTAAGTCTCGGATTCTTCCTGAAGCCACAGGATGGATGAAGCCCACCTTACCTGAGAATTTAAACCAACACCTTAAAAATTAATGCGGAATTCACATTTGAGGCTTATGGAAATGCCACACTTGAGAAAATATACAAGAGCACAATTTACAGTGATGGAGGTTATTGAGGAACTCCTTGATATATTCTAAGACCTTCCACTCTATGTGATTTACACATTATACTGACATAGAGAATATGGCGAGGGGTGGGGGGGGCACTTCAGTACACAGGTGAGACTACTTGCCTCAGAAGAGCTTGCGGTGAAATGTGTTTGCACTAAAAGAAAACTCTTCTTTGATGGGTATGGGGCTGATGTTGCTAAAGAAACTCTGGGCTTGGGAGTTTTAAACAATTTTGGGGTGTCCCGACAACAGGCACTGGATGAAGACAGAGCCCCAATTCCCAGGAACGCTGGGTTTTGGTGTGCAAGGCGATTCAGCATTTACAGAGAAGCTGAAGACCCCATACCAAGCTGACTGAATCAGAATCTTTTGAGCACAGAGCCCAGAAATTTTCATTTCAACAGTGCATCCTGCACCCTCTGACTCTGATGGAGGTACTGCCGGGATTAAGTGCTAAGTTTTTATAATCACACAAACCTAGGTTGAATCTTGCTTCTGCCAGTTACTAGTTGTATGACCCTAAGCAAGTCATTTAACTTCACTTATCCTCACTAGTCCCATCTGTAAAACTGGATGAAAGTATTACTTACCTCTCAGAATTACCAGGAGAATTTATTTATAGGTTATATATAAAAGACTTGACAAACAGTAAGTGCTCGGAAATGTTAGCTCTATTCGCTTACTATTATGTATGAGAATCTGTAAATTATAAGGCAATGTGGTGACAGAGCAAAGGAACGAATTCAAAAAAAGAACAAAACAGCTTCCTGCCTTCAAGGAAATTATATCCAAGGTACTTGCATTTAAAGCTTTCCTATAAACCTGGTGGTACCAGGAGAAAATCCTCAGTTTTTTCCTAGGGTTATGAAGGCATTACCAGCCTGAATTAAACCCTCTGAAAAGCCCCTGCTCTTATTCAAGAGACACCTTGGCCAGGTAGAGGTGGGAAGCTCGTTGGGAATGCACATGAGCCAAAAATCTGACTTTCCTATGAACTAAAACTAGGGGCTGTGAGTGACTTTGAACCACCAACTGACAAAAAGCTTAGCAGTGTTCTTGGCAACTGCTTGTGGGTCTCCTTCAAAGCCCCCGCGGTGCGGCGGCTCCAAGGACCTGCTGACCTGTCCCCGCCGTGTGAGGGTGGGGACGCCTCCCCAGACTGCTGACACGGGCGCACAGGCCTTCGCAGAGCTCCCCTGAAGAGAAGCACCCCTGTAAAAGCCCGGCTCCTTCTCCAGGCCCTGTGGTCCTGAATTCTCTGCTAAGGGAGGAACGGCAGGAGCAGCTTCCTTTCAGAACGAAGGCCAACCCAGAAGCCATGTGTGGGTCGAAGACTCCTCCAGAAGTCTCCCGGGGAAAAGATAAAATTAAGCAATGCTCCATGATTTGTTAAGCTGCCTCTTGTCTTATTTTCTTTTTTTGAAACTGAAATAAAGCACAAAAAACTGACCCAGAGAAAGGTAAGAATTTGTGCCGCTGCCCTAACCGGCAGCGTCCCCCGCACCTATGCCTGTTTTGGAGATGACCAATGAACAGCTCTGGGGTTGGTACAAAGCAGTCCAAAGCTGATTTTCCCCTTCTCTGATTCAAACCTTGTTGGGATTGATACAAAAGCGCATTAATTCAAAGGGCCCCTCGGTGAAATTGCAGACTGCATAGAAAGATAACTTTAACTGAGAGCTGGTGAATAAGCTGGAGAATCGCCTTTGCTTATTATGTCAATAAGACATGTAAATCAGGCTTTTTCAAGGAGAAGCAGTAGTAGTGGATGATCCACCATCAGGTAAGTGACAACTAATTATTAGGAGAGTTATGGCTGCGAGTTAGGACGCCTGACTTGGTGCAGCGATTCTCCGTGGCTCCCCTGGGAGTTCCTTTAAAATGCAAACGCCAGGGCCTACACCAGAGTGATTAAAGCCGAATTTGTAGAGCTAGAGCCTAGAAATCAGTATATTTTAAAGATCCTCCAATTGTTCTAATGGGCAATTTGGGTTGAGAACCCCTTCCTTAGTTAAGAGAGCATAGTTACCTGAAGAGGTAAACTCTACTCTTAAAATAGTTTGACTTTTTCCCTTGAGCACCAGAAGAATCGCACTGAGAATAAACATTTTCCAAACTAAGTGATGAATTAACTGATGGTAAAGTTCGGGCCATGGAATTAGACATGACTCCAATCGATCAGACTCATATCCCCAGGTAGATTGAAAATGGATTTCAGGAAGGAGGGTTTGGCAGACAGCAATCAGAGACAGGGTGACCATAAAGCAAGCCCCGTGAAAGGAGCAAAAAGACAAAACTACAAGCTCATTTCTCCATTCACTCAAATATGTGTGTCAGGCACTGCGCTAGGAGCAGAGTCTGAGATTAAGAGACGTGACTGATGCCTCACAGGAACTGACAGTGTAGTAGAGAGAAAGAAGTGCAGACAAAACTTTCCAACCATGCAATATTGCAGTATGTAATTGAGGAACAACGTGTAATTGAGGTATTTGGGAAACACAAGGAGGCAGCACAGAGCCCTCAAGGTGACAGGTAAAGGTTCCTGGGGCAGGTAATATACGAGCTGAGTCTAGAAAGGTGGGTGGGAATCCGCTAGGTCAATGGAGACGATAGCCGGGCAAAGGTAAAGAGGAACAGCACAGGTGACAGGTGATCATGGAAAGGTGGGCAAGGAGTGCATTGTAAAGACGAGTTCGCCTTGGAGGCGATGTGGACTATTCATGGCTGTTAAGTCAGAAAGTGTCGTGATCAGATCCACAGTCAGAATGACCACGCTCAAGCAGTTGTGTAAAGCTTTGCTACTCAGGTGTGGTCCACAAACCAGCATCATCAGCATCACACAGGAGCCTGTTGGAAATAAGAAAGAGATCTCAGGCCCCATCCCAAAGGCACTAAATCAGAATCTGCCTTTTAACAAGATCCCGGGTGATTCACATGCACGTTAAAGTTTGAGACACGTAGTTAAGGAGGAGACATTTTCATGAGAAAAAGAAGCAAGGCTTTAGGCAGATGTGCTAGGAGACGACAGTAATTTGTTAAACCATTCCTCTAAAAAGCTCTTGCAGGGAACAGAGGAGGCTCGAGCGATTGGGCTCCTCTCTCCCACACGGGAGGTCCCAGGTTCGGTTCCTGGTGCCTCCCAAAGAAAAGACGAGCAGACAGCAAATGGACACAGAGAGCAGACAGTGAGCACAAACAGTGAGGAGAAGGGAATAAATAAAACAAATCTTTAAAAAATAAAAAAAAAGCTCTTTCACCACGACCCAGGGATATCTGACTCCACGTATAGAATGCACCCACGCACCTCCCAAACATCCAGCAACACTTGAAGAAATTAGCTAAGCTTTCTCCTCAAAAGCTTCACATTCCACCAGCTTACCCAGAACCACAGGCCAAGAGCACTGGAATATGCAGGGATATCTGCAGTGGAATTTCACCCCGTTTCAAAAGAGAGGAGGCATCCCTTGACTGGTTGTGATGATGCGTTCAGAAAATGAGGTCAGAGGCTTCCAGTGTTTGATCCCAAAATGCCACCTGGAAAATGAGGACTGCCCTGGTGCTGGACAACCAGGCTAAAATCAGTTGTGAACTTTACAGTTGCTAATTGAGGTGAGAAAGAGAAGGAAAGGAAGAGAGAGAAAGATCTGAAAAAGAGAGATGGAAGAGGCCATGTGTCTTGGCGTGCCCTTCTCTTTGATCATGGGCAGTGGTAATTTGTGTTAATTAAGTGATTTTGATTATCTTAACTCTAAGTGTCAAAGGGAGAGATCCTTCTGTGCTGGACTCCTTTGAAGACCTTCACAGAAAAGACAGAGCTTGAATAAGACATGGCAAGATGGGAAGCTTTTGGTAATTTGGAAAGGGAAGTAGGAAAGCGTGATCATAATGAAATCCAGAAACTTGTCTATTTAAGACCCTCTCTTTAAATTGCCAGAGTCACAGACTTCCAAACAAAGATATGCATGGCGTGGTATTCCAAGAAGAGGCCCAGAGTGGGGAGATGAGGGCCAAGCAAGCTCTGCTTCCCACAGCCATCTCGGAACATCACATCCTCCTCAGTGCCTCACTCTCCCCATAACGTAGATTACCCCCTTCCAAGCTGGGCGACCCCGAGTCATTGCCTTTCATCAGAAAATAGCCTGTCCCCAGAAGTGAATTTTGAAGGATTTGAAGGAGGAAGTGTGGTCCATGAGGTCAGAAGTAGGGGGTTTTGAAGCACAGACAAGCAATCAGTCTATAAATAAGCGTGAGTGCACCTCGTCTTAACAAGCAGTATATTACTGAACAGGGTGTACACATTGGACTGGGCTTAAATGAAACCTATTTTAAGCCCATACCAGGGACTTGCTATTTAAAGGAATCCTTTGTAAAGTGGATAATCACCCACTAATGAAGCTTTTGTTAAATATGGAGTTCTACAAAGCTCAAATCCTCAAACAGGCTGTGATGGGAAGATCGGCTCACAGATCTCTGGCAGAGTGTAACTCCTCTGTGTGCCAGGGAACCGAGCTCTTCAGAGAGTGCCCCATGGTTAGGGACCCCTCCCTGAATGGAAATAGCATCCTGCCCTTGGGAAAAGTGGGTATGTAGGAAAAAAGACACGTAGCCTGGTGACCAGAAGAGTGTAAGCCTGAAAGGTTTTGTGAAGCAGGTGTGGCTTGGTAAGGAGAGAGCAGATTGATTAGTGGGCAGCACAAAGGGTGGACAGAAGAGAAGATGACAAAGTACTGGGAGATTGTACCTAACTCATGACTCAATCCTTCTTTGCTCATCTCTTATCTCAGAATTTTTAAAGCACAGTTCGTTCAATTGCCTGTGGGCATCTGAATTCTTCACCAGCTGTGCAGGCATTTTGGTTGAGATCAGCATCATGTGCAAGTAGTTTGGTGTTAATTGGATGATCTTGGTTATCTTAACTCTAAGTGCCAAAGGGAGAGCTCCTTCTGTTCTGGACTCCTTTGAAGACCACAGAAAAGACAGAGCTTGAATAAGACATGGCAAGACGGGGAGCTTTTGGTCATTTGAAAAGGGAAGTAGGAAAGCTTGACCAGAACTAAATCCAGAGGTATGTCCATTTAAGACTCTCTTTTTCATATTACCAAGCCCAAGTCATGGATTTCCACATAAAGATATGCATGCAGCCATAAGCATGGCGTGGTATTCCAAGAAGAAGCCCAGAGTGGGGAGATGAGGGCCAAGCAAGCTCTGCTTCCCACAGCCGTCTCAGAGAATCACGTCCTCCTCAGTGCCTCACTCTTTCCGTAAAGCAGAGCACACCCTTCCTACATCCCAAGGCTGAATTAGAATGAGATTTTTCAGTCACTAAACAAATATTTATTAAATCCTAATAATATGGGGAGGTTTGGGGATTACTCTTTTGCCTTTAAAAGTCAAGTGAGGATTGGGAGAAATGCTAAGAAATAGTTCTGCAGATCAAAGAAAATCTAAACATGAGGAAGCATGTCTCACTTTAAATAGGTTGGATGTGAGGGAAAATCCCTTTGCTACCAGGTCTCTTAGACATTGCAATGGGCTTCTCATAAAGTTATGGAAATGGAGGCATTTCCGAGGGGACCTTCCCAGGTGGTGTGTGACTGAGAGAATGGGGCAAACAGGTGGGCGCTACCTTGCTGTCAGCTGCACAGCCCCAACTGTTGTATCTGCCTCCTTCCCTTTCAGCAAATCTTGTGGAAGAGAAAGAGTGGGAGGTCTTAGTGTGGAAGATGCAGGGGCACCAGTTCAGAGAATAAAAAAGGAGATAAAGGGATGAAAAACCGTCCAAGAGATGGGCCAGTGTAAAGGTTAGAAAGGGGTTAAGTAGAGCCAAAAGAAACTCCGTTTAGATTTCAACCAAGATCAGTACCTGCCAGTTCTCAGAAGCTTTTGAGACATCGTGTACCTGAGCAGCTGACCTATGTTTGTCTTCTGTTTTTACCTATGTCAGTTTCTCGGTAGTTACTAACAGCAAAGATGCTTAGGGTTGTGCACTTCCTGATAGGTGGGAGGCAAAGAACAAAATGTATGTGCTTGTCCTGTTTGGCAAGGTTGTGACAAGACGAGACAGCTTAAAAAGGTGAGCAAATGGTCCAATCCTCGGGGTTCTCGAGAAAAATCAAAAATCTGACTAAAGGGTGTCCCTGAGAGCCAGCAGTGCTCTCAGGGTAACATGTACCAGGAGAAGGGCCCCCCGTGGGACATTTCCTTGAGATTCTTCGGGAGACGAGCATACAATTACCTGCTCTGGCAGGTTTTATTCTCCACTTACCTGAAAATCAGAGCCAAACAGGTGAGTCCCACCATCACGGCCACACCTGTATCCTGTATCCCACATTTCTCGGCCCAGGACTAAAGGGGCTGAGAAACAATTCAGGGTCTCTCACAGCCAGCTCGGGACCCCCACAAGAATCACAGCCCTGCATCATCCCCACCAGGCTCTCAAGGGGAAGCTCTTGCTCTCTCTTCTTACGGAAGAATATTTTTGAAAGGTCACAGCCTGTATGCTTGTTCTCCCCATTGCCAGGAATGACTCTCTCCAGACTGGTAGAATCATACTCCATTCTGAGATTCTGAGAGGCAATCGTGCTCGCTCTCGCTCTCTCTTTCCCCTCCCTCCCCCTCTCCCTCCCATTCCTTCTCTTCTCTCTCTGTATTCATTCAGTTTATAAAGGACTGCAGCTATAAGACTAAGTCCCATCCTGAATGAGATGCATCACACTCTAACTCATCAAAAGATCGTACTTCCAAGGGCTCTACACCACAGATTCTCTGGGGCACATGGAGTTTCAAACCACCACACATATCTCGAGTGCATTAGGAGGTACCAGTACTGCTGTGAGCATTTTGCATGTATTATCTCATTGCGATAATGTGCTATGAGAGGTCTTCATCTTCCCCCTCTTCTTTCTTAGTGTCTCCCTAATCATTCTAGCTTCCATTTCCTGAGTTTCCTTCCTGCTGTGTGGACCTCTGAGCCCGTCTTTGATCTCTGCCCATAAAGGAAAGTGATTCTGGGAAAGAGAAGCGGTTGGTGGAACTCCCAATAAGCTGAGAAGTCCCCAGAGCGGTGTGGGCCAGTGCCTTGCCCCAAACACAGCCATCTGGGAGAAGAGCAGAGAAGATCAGCTCCCTGGAGAACAGATGCATTAAGGAAGTGGCATCTCTTAGGAAGCGATCCATCACTGGTGACATTTCAAATGGAGCTGCAAAGAGTCAGAGGATAGAGACAGACGGAAAGGGCTTCCTTGACTAAGCCCAGAAAACTGGAGCTGGATGAGCTCCTTGCAGGGCTCTCCTCTCTGACCCCCTGGCTTCCGCCCTACAGACTCAGAGGCCAGTGGTGAGCTCAGCCCAGCTAAGGCAAGGACTCCCAGTTTTAAGCCCAATTAGATTCTCCATTTGCCTCTTGACCCTTGATCTCTTAAGTAGCGCCTCCACAACCCCAAAACCTCTATCAACTGAATCAGAAAATTCAGCTAGTCATTTACCTAGAGGTCTGGGCTCCAAATCTTTGGAGTGTTTGAAAAGATGCTTTCATTGGATTGATTAATTGACAGATGTTTTCCCTCCATTTTGGCATGGCCTCGGGTATATCTGGTTTCAGCACTAAGCCCGAGGGTAGGGATGAATGAGGAATGAATGTGCATTTTTCAAACCCAGAGTTCTGCTTGCTGCACTTTGCTTTAATAGATTAGAGTGAGCACATTAGGTCACTGGGAGCCAAGTCTATGGAAAGAGACTCCTCTGTTGATGACTCTTCTTTAGTAACTACAATTCATAGGGCACATTACAGTTTCTAAGGCACTTTCACATATATTAGTTCATCAAATTCAAACTCAATGCAAAAAAGAGATTTTTCTTATCTCACAATCAAGAATCAGTTTTCCTCACCTTTAAGGACCACTTCCCTCTGGCATAACCTAAATAAAACTCAGCCTTCTTGTCCCTGCCATAAGGCTCAAATCTTGGGTTCTGAGATTTTGGGATAGTTCACATCCAAAAGAAAACAAATCCAGCTCCAAAAATGGCCTTATACAAATTTGCAGTCAGGATGATGTAGTAAGTACAAACTCTGGTGGACCTCTCTGCTTCAATACATAGCAATGATAGGTGACATACTTTATACTCTAAATGGAACAAAAAAGCAAAGTGGTGAGATCAAGGCCAGCTAGGCCCTGGGCCCAGAAGTCGGCAGTGTCAGCTGGGCCTTCAGCTCCTGTAGACAGCAGGTGCTAAAGAGGCTCTTGGTGAGACGAGACCACACCTGGATTTACTCCTGGGGCCACACACTAGGCAGCACCTCCCCCTTCTCCCTGACTACCGCCACCTCGCTCTTAAAAAGAGGCTCTAAAAACCATGCAGCTGTAAGAAGAAATGAAGTCGTGAAGCATATGGCAACATGGATGAACCTGGAGGACATTATGTTGAGTGAAGCAAGCCAGACACAAAAGGACAAATACTGTATGAATGCGTTACTAGGAACCAAGTATATTGTGTAATATACTGTTTGATTCAAAAAAAATTTTTATATGTATCCAGTACATTTAATTGAGGAATGTATATATTTATTCATCTGTGTTTACTTTTTAGTTTTTAATTGTTTATGTTTTCAATTATTAAATGTACAAAATAAAGTTAAAAAAAAACAGTGCTGGGGAGCAGATGTGGTTCGTGTGGCTGAGCGCCTGCTTTCCATCACGAGGTCCCGGTTTCGATCCCCGGTACCTCCTAAAAACAAATGAAAACACCAACTCTCTTTGGGGAGTGGATGTAGCTCAGTGGTTGAGCACCTGCCTACCATGCACAAGGTCCCGGGTTCGATCCCCAGCACCTCTTTAAAAAAAAAAAAAAAAACTCTGGTGCTGACTGGTCCCTGGGACTACAGGAGGACCCAGACGCACACCCCCGACAGGAACTAACCAAGCCAGCCTCTGACCAGGCTGTGTCAAATGCTGCACAGGGACAAATAAGACGAGACTTCTCTGATTTCTTTGCTGGCTCCTCCTCTTCCCAATCACTAAATATTGGCATGCACTGGGGCTCTGTCCTCACCCCCTTTGGTTCCTTGTCTACATTCACTCCCCAGTGATATTCCTGTAGCTTGATGTTTCCCAAATTTATGCTTGTAGCCTTGACCTCTGCCCCTTTGCTCTAGGCTCATATAAATAAACTCTATGAGGGAAGAGACTGTCTTAGTTCGTCTGTGTCCCTCGTGGTACTTGGGCAATGCCTTACATGCAGCGGGCCTCAGTGACAGGTGCTGCTTTAAGTTCTTCTCTAGGTAATGCAACTGGAAAGCTCAGGAAACAGTTCTTGGGCCTGGAGCTTCACTCCCAGGACACTCAAGGGTGACTAGCCCTAATGCCGACCTGAGAGAGTCCAGCCACCTTTGCCCCCACGGGAATGGGAGAATTCGTCCCGAGCACACCTCTCATCTTTCATCACAGTTCAAAGCATCATCATCAACCTGCAGTCAGGACAACTGAGATTTTCAGATCCTGCACAGCTGGAAAAAAAACAGCAGAAATTGTCCAGCTCAGTCAGAATACAGCAGCCAGGGGGCCCTGCTGTGAAACGAGAGGAGACCAGCCGACACGGGCCAGATGGGGTAGGCAGCCCCTGAGAGGCGCCCAAGGAGCCACATGGGGCACGGTCCCTCCACCGCGCTGCGTCTGGTGGCTCCTCTCTGACAAATAGAGTGTGGTAGAAGGACGTGCTGTCCAGCCCAAGACGTGGTTATTAAAAGACTGTGGCCTCCCTCACGGGCTCTCTCACTCTCTCTGCAGGGCGCCGGCGGCCACGTCATCAGGCAGCTCTGCGGAGAGGCCCAGAGGGCAAAGCCTGGGGCCTGCCAACTGCCTCGGCAGTGAGCCGGGAAGGGGGCCCCAGCTGAGCCTTGGCTGAGGCCTTGTGCCAGAATCACCTGGCTGAGCCCCTGGCCAAGCTCCAGATTGCTGACCCACTTAGAAACTGAGAGAATAAGTGTTTGCTGTTTCCGCTGCCACATTCGGGAGTGATTTGTAATGCGGCCTGGAGAGCTCATACACTGATTTTACTATGTGCTGACCCCCAAGCTCTCAACCAACACACGCTGAGATGTCTTGCAGGTTTGCGCAGATGTAACATACGTTCAGTCCCATTGTTACCCGCACGTGGCTCTTTCATACACATTTGGATGCTAAATGCAACTACTCGAATATAAAATATTCATTTAAATGTACATTGAAGAGCTCAGATGCTGTCTTACCCCAGATTTCCTATAAAACAGAGCCCAAAGCAAATCTGATGCGCCAACGCACGACTGGTAGTACAATCCCAGGGCCACAATAGAGGGTGGGGAAAGGGAAGCAAGGTGGGGAGGGACAGAAACAAATGCAAGGTGGTGTGCCACCGAGCTGGCTGCAGCTTCACGCAAACGTGCAGCCAGGGGCTTGGCCCCACCGGACACCTCGGGAGAAGCCATATGGAGCAGGCCACGAGGGGAGAAAAGGTGAGTCACTCCTTTGCTGGCTCTTGCCTGCCTCCTGTCTCTCGTTGGTCAAAGGTCCTCCCACAGGGCATCGAACCCTCGCCCCTCCAGGCAGCCTCGGGGGAAACCATGTCCCCTGCTTGGTGCTTCCTCTGAGACCAGCCCTGCAGGGGCCAAAGCTTCCCTAGCTCTGGCCAGGTCACTCCTCCGCCCTGGAGCTGCTGTGGCTACCACCAGAGCAGAAGCTGCGGCCGCCCTGCCAAAGGCTGGCCCTCGCCGCAGGGAGGCCGGGACAGATGGCAGTGTCAGGAGACGAGGTGACAGAGGAAGCAGATGGGTTCTTCACTGAGCCGGACGCCAAGAACGAGAGGGTAGGTGAGGCCGAGCAAATCGGAGAGGAGGACAAGCCGGGCCTGGAGCGGGCGTGCCCACAGACAGCAGCACGCACCGGGACGCTCCCCTCGCGTACGTCATAGACACACGTGCCTGCATTCAGGCGTGCAGGCCCCCACCCAGACTTTGTCCCCTGGGCACTAGGATGAGCCCTCCTGCAGAGGAAGCGGAGAAGAGGGAGTTTCGCAGCTCTCCACAGCTTTATTTCACAGAGGCACCCGCATTCCTCAGGAGAAATTCACTTTCCTGGAACCTTAACACTGTTTAATTCCATTCCCTGATTTCACAGCATGATGTCACCAATTTGTCTTCTTCACAAAACCGGGAAAGGTTGACTCACAATGTGATGGCAACTGAAACTGAGCCAGCCCTGCAGGGGCTCTGGAGCTGAGATGGACCTTGGGAGCTGTCCCCAGAGTGAGGCGAGGGGGCCAAGCCTCCGCATTCCCAGATAAGCCCTCATTCCAGCCCCTGCCTGAAAGGGCGCAACCTCGGAAGGGGGGGGCTCCGGCTGCCGAGGGCGCATCCCAGCCGAGGGCCGCGGCTCTGAGCCATTCCCAGCCAGTATTCCCAGCGACTGGGGATGAGCGCCTCGCCCCCAAGAGGGGGTCTAGGTGGAACAGGGCAGGATCCCCGACAGCTGGCTCCTGTCCCGGCTGAACTTCTCACGTCAAGGACTACAACTTAATGCGACGCAGGTTTTCCTTCGAAATTGAGGACACCGGTCAACATCAGACCTTCTCCCAGAGCCAAGCGTACTTCCAGTCATCATAAAAGGTGCCCGCGAGATGTTTAGGATGTCGGTGTGATGTTTCGCCCTGGGCCCGGGAGACTCCCTGGTCCCCCGAGCTGCAGGCCACGCGCAGGCCCACTTCCAGGAAACTTCTCCTCGACAGCCCCTGAGACGCAGACTCCGCTTTCTCTCGTTTCTGCCGTGCCTGGATTCGGTTGTCCCTCCCGAAGCCACCGCAGCAAGGCCAGCCTCTGGCTCGAGGCAGCAGAGCCTCTCGGTGTGCTCGGGCCCTGCCGCAGCGGGAACGCGTTGTCGCAGCGCTGAGGCTGCAAGTCCGCGCCGGGGCGTCGGCGGGGCCAGGCTTCCTGCGCAGCCTGTGGCCAAACTCGCGGTGCTAGGACTTGAACATGTTGTTCTGGGAGCCAGGGTCAATCACAGCGCCTGCCCTGTGCTTCCTAGGTCCCAAGGAGCCAGCAAACAATCATAACGGTGCTAAGCTCCCTCCTGCATCAGAGACTCCTGGAAGCTAGCGCGGCCCAGCGCTGCTGACCGCGGCTCTCCCCCCACTGCTCACTCTCGCTGCCACGGTGCCTGCTGCCACAGAGCCCACAGGACCTGTCCCTGCACCCGAAGGCCTCAGTCCGCTCGCTTGCCGGGCCCCGGCCGGGCTTCTCGTGCGTGCTGCAGGCTTCGGGGTCTGACACGTTAGGGAAGGGGCCCCTGGCCTGGCCTCACTGAGAGCAGCCGTGTTGTTTTCCGTGTTGCAGCAGCGCCTGCTGATGACCTGCTTTGTACACCAGGTCTTGCTGGAAGATGTTTTCCAAAGAAAGGTCGAGAAAATAAACTTGGAAATCTCTCTTCCGGTTCGACAGCCAAGCGGTTGGCATGGCCACGTTAGACCGGCCCCAGCTTTCAGTTACCTCTGACCCTTGCTGAGTTCCCGGGGCGGGCTGCAGCCTTCAGCAGTGCCTAGCTGCTGCTACACAGCAAGGTGCTTCTGTTGTGCTCCCCTCAGTGGTTTTCTGTCACGGCAAGCAGCATTTGCTTGACACCTACACTGATGGCAGGAACTTCTCATTGAAATGAATGTTTCATGTGCAAGTCTCGTGAGTTAACAGCAGAGCAGGCTCATGCCGCTGCGGCAGGAAGCGTGGCCTTGCTGGGGACTCCATCTGCATCCCATCACCAGCGCTACCGAACACGGCCCAGCGGCAGCGGGCGTCCTCAGCCGCGTGACACGGAGGAACCAGAGCGTAATCCAGCATGTTGGAGGCAGAGCCCAGGAATCTGCATTCTTAACCGGTGTCTCGGGTTATTCCGATGCCTGATTATCCCCTGGCAGGATTCCGACTCTCCAGGAGTTCCTTATGCACATGCCTTACTCACACCTGTGACCCCGGAACTTAGCTGTGCTTAGCCCGTGGCCAGCCCCAAATCTCTGGGGAACACTCTGGAAGAGAGGGCGGAAACGACGTGAGTCAGAAACTCCGAGCTGGGGGAGGCCCGCGGGGAGCCCAGAGGGCTGGTGAGAGGCAGGGCCAGCGCGGAGCTGAGCGTCTGGGCCCCAGGCCCCCGCGCCCTCGCGGTCCCAGCACCGCCCCGGCCCCGGCGGGCCTCCCGGGCGGACCAGGGGCTGGCGCAGGAGACCGTGGCCGCACGCTCCTCACGGCCCAGTTTAAGCCCCAACTTTTGCCAAAGCGAAAGGGAGGTTGAGTGAGAGAGCCTAGGTGAGTCTGCTTGGCTGAGAAGAAAGATGGGGCGCAGCTCCCGCTCGGCGTCCGTCAGGCGTCGAGCAGGGCCGGGAACCCACGAAGGAAGCGCCTTGGTGACTTAGAGGCTGTGGGGTCCTGGGGAGCCGGCTTTGACCCCACGTCCCCACTGCTCTGCTGCAACGCGGGAAGGACCCCGTCAAACCCATCCCTGGGAGACAGGACGGTGCTCCAGATGGCGTGTGGGCTCTGGGTTCAAATCCACACTCTGCTCCTTACCACCCCTGTCATCTTAGTCGATTCACCTCACATTCTCTGCGCTGCCACTATGAAAGTGGGGCAGCTGTACCCCTGCTTCACGGGGGCATTCCTCGTCAAAGATCAGAGGAGAGCCTGACATGCAGCAAGTGCTCAGTACCTGTGAGCAACTATTTCACACTTTGCCAACAATCACCCATCAAGCACCTTTGTGAGGCATCAGGAAAGATGCAGAGATCCCTAGAGGCACTAAGTCTGAAAGAAGATACAAAATCAACAAAAATACCACTCAAGGGGAGCCAGTAAGTGCCGTGAGGGCTGTGCCCATGAATGATTGCCATTAGGGAGACCTCTCTGAGACAGACAGCTGCCAAGCCACAGAACCAAGGCAGGGACTGGCTCCTTCACTTGGCCGTGATCACACACATAGGAGCAGAGTCAGGGTGCAAAGACAGGCTTCTCTTGCTGCAAACCTGTCTCTTTTTTTCTTTTTTTTTTTTTTAATGTATATTAAAAGATGCTTGCGGGGGACGGATGTGGCTCGGGTGGTTGGGCGTCCGTCTCCCATATGGAGGGACCCAGGTTCGATCCCCAGGACCTCCCAGTAAAAAAAAAAAAAAAAAAGATGCTTGGATTACATAAATGTTACACAACCATTACAGGGATTCCCACGTTCCCCACCTCCCACACCTCCCATAACCTCCCGCATAAACATCTTTCATTAGTGCGGCTCATCACCTGCAATGGATATACACATCCTGGGGCTCTGCCACTAAGCTTGGACCACAGTTCACATTGTAGACCCCACTCTCTCCCACACAGTTCTGCATGTTACATGCTGATGTAAAATGCCCTCTATCTGTCGTTGCAATGTCACTCAGGAAAATCCCCAAGTCCTGGAAGCCTGTCCCTCAAACACCGAATGCGTGGGATAAAGACCTGCCCTGCGGGTGCACAGCACTGGCTCTAAATAAACTCTGACAGCAGACCAGCATTCCTCAGTGCTCAGCGTGAGCCTTAGCAGACCCACTAAAGTCCTGCCATCAGTGCAAAACAGCACTAATTTAACCAATTAACTAGCTAACGGGTTAATTATTACATCAATAAACATACCTTTGGGTTGGAAATAGTCCACAGACACAATCCATTCCCCAGGGCCTAAGGACAATGCTTAGTGCATAAAGTGTATTTCATAAATATCTGTTGAATATGTAAATTTGCCAATGGTTTCTACTCATTTTCATGTTCAAATGTTTTTCACATTTTTATTATTGTTGTATTTTGTGTAACTGGGTTCCTGGCCTCACAAAACTGTGCTCTCCCTAATATTAGAGACATCTGCCCCTATCAAAAGCATACCAGGGATCAAAAGAGAAACTTTATCTGTGGTGCAACTCGACCAGAAGCCTGAAGACACACCTGGTCCAGGAAGGAGTGATGGAGAGACAGGAATGGGGGTGGAGAGGAGGCCGAAGAGGGGGAAAATTCCACAGCAAGGACCTCTGTGGCAGCGTAATTAAGAGTTGACCAGGAATTAGAGATGGAGTCACGTGTTGGGAAATAAATCAGAAGAAGGGGTTTGAAATCACCGACCCGCTTTTCCTCCTCTATGATCTTCAGTCGTCAGAGCCCTAAGGCAGCTCACGCTCCTATCAGCTGGTACACTGACGAGAAATGATAGTAAACGGTTTATCTAACAAATCCTGCTCTAGAACAGGGCCTGGCCTCCCTCACTTGCAAGGACAGGTCCAGGCTGGGCACAGGGAATGGCCTGGAGGAGGCCCCATGGCTGTGAGCGCCTATGAGCGCACAGCGAAGGGGTCCCGAGGCTCCCACCGCGGCAGGGACGAGCCGGGGCGGGCGCGGGGGGCGGGGGAGACGGAGCTGGGCAGCCCCTGCTGCTCCAGGCAAGGTGGAGGCTCTGAGGACCCCAGTGGCCTGGACAGGGCGTGGAGGGGCAGCTGCTCCCGGCACCAGGCAGCCCACCCAGGGGCGGCGAGGCTCGAGGCACGGCAGGAGCGCCGAGGGGCCTCTTTACTTAGATGGGACTTTTTATCAGCGTCCTTGCACCTCAAGTCAGGTGAGAGAGGAGAGATGCTAAGACACGACTTATACCGGGGGTAGGAGTAAAAGAAACCAAGGAAGGACGGTACAGTGCCCGGGACCCACTACCTCCCCTGGGCCCGAAGGGACGAGGGAGGCCATTCGTTGCCAGAACTTGGGGAAAGTGGCTGTTTGGGGGGCGCTTCCTGGCCAGAGCTGGGACTTGCAGTGTGGGGACGTGGCCAGGCCACAGCGAGGCAGCAAGGGAAGGACCAGCCTGCCAAGCCCTTGGCGGTGCCTCCAGTGCCCGAGTCTGCTCTGAGCAGGGGCAGGGGCGACACGGAGGCACAGAGCCAAGTGGGGGTGGGCAGTGGCTGTGCCGGGATCTCCCATGTCGGCTACACCCCAGGGTTCTGACCCTTCCATCCCACTCTCCACGCGCCTGTACCACCAGGTTCCCCTGACCGCTGGCTTCCCGTGGCCGGATGAGGAGGTGACCTGCAGGTGTCCTTCCAGTACCTCTAGTCCCCGGGGCCCCCCACCAGGGAGGCTGACCCCATGCCTCGTCCCCCAGCCACAGTGCCTGCTCTCCTTGTCCTCCGGGCTTGTCGCATTGCCCTGTGCTGCCCTGAGGTCCCCCACATCTTTGCAGAGTTCTTTTCACAAAGGTCTCTGATTTATCCAAGTGTGGGTGCTGTGCCTTCTTCCTCTTGGACCCTGACTAATTCACTCCACAAGAATGATCTTTATTATAATGTGATATCTCTCTACCGTCACACATCTCCAGTCTTTCAATGATTAATGAGAAACCAGCATTTATTTACCAGAGTCCCACTTTCTATGTTGCATACCCTCTTGGAATGCAGGCATACCATTACACAAGGAATACCTAGGCAAAGACAGTTGAGCATAATTATTTTATTATACAAATGGGGAAAATGTGAGGCAGAGAGAGGCTTCCTTCCTCCAAGATCTTGTGACTCTACCACTGGCCAGCTCCTAGTTTAGTTCAAATTTAAGTAAAGGTATCCCAATGCAACTGATCATTTAGCTTAACCATTCAGTAAAATACGGATTGAGGGGATGCTAATCT
Organism: Tolypeutes matacus; assembly: GCA_026826555.1. NCBI lineage: Eukaryota > Metazoa > Chordata > Mammalia > Cingulata > Chlamyphoridae > Tolypeutes > Tolypeutes matacus. The sequence continues at coordinate 141,005 of JAKSZT010054464.1, read as the reverse complement.
GAACAGGGTAGAATTCTGATTGTGCCTTTTCCTCCTTAAAAAAAAAATAATTGCAGGGAGAAGATGTGGCTCAAGCAGTTGAGCACCTGCTTCCCACATGGGAGGTCCTGGGTTCGGTCCCCCGTGCCTCCTGAAAACAAAGACAAACAACAAGCAAACAAACAAAAAACCAACTCAGGGGAGCCGATGTGGCTCAGTGGTTGAGCACCAGCTTCCCACATACGAGGTCCCAGGTTCAAACCTGGCCCCAGTACCTAAAAAAAATTGCCGTGGCTGCCCACCTCATATAGAATGCAACAGAGCCCCAAGCACAGACGCCAGCGCCGGAGATGCGACCTGCATTTGCAGTGCCAGCGCCTGTGCCCTCTCCCTCGCCCTCTGAGTGAATCCCCTGAGCTCCATCCACCTCGGGTCGCCACAGTTCCAGTCACGCGCCCTGGCCTTTGCCTCTGGGGTCCGTGGACTCTGTCTGAAATACCCTTTCCTCTCTAGCTTCCAAAACTCCACCCCACATCCAAAGGCTTACACTCAACTCTTCACAGCAGCTCAATGTTTAACAGCCACCAACTGCAGAGAACCAAAATGTCATGAAAAGGTGAATGGAAAAGCCAGCTGGGCTTCACCCATACAAAGGAATTCTACGTGGCCACAAAAAAGAACACACTATTACTAAATGTAACAACATGGATGAAATAAAAATCTTTATGCTGGGTGAAAGAAGCCAGACAAAAAGGAAAAGGAGTCCATACTGCAGGATTCCATTTGTATAAAATTCTAGAAAATGGAAGTGAATTTACTGGGGCAGAAAGGAGATGAGCATTTGCTTGGGGGTGAGGGTAGAAGGGAGGGATTTGCAAGGGAGTGATGAAAATGCATGTCATTCTGATTGTGGTGTAACTTTCACTGGTATATATGTATTTCAAAACTCATAAAACTGTACACTTTAAATATGTGCACTTTACAGTTTCCCAATTACACCCCAATAAAGTTGTAAAAAACAAAAACAAATTTAAAAACAAATCACAAACCGGAAAAACCACCAGCAGCAAGCCAATAAAAGAGATACTTCTCCTGACATGCTAAATGTCCCCAGCAAATCAACAAAAATGACAAAGCAATGGAAAATAGGTACAGAACACAAGAAGGTAACAGGAACAAACACTAATGGCAAACACGCTTGAACAAAATTGTTCTAGCTGAGCAGATGTAGAAACACTCCCTATTACTGTCATCACGGACACAAGCCACGTCCAGCCTGTTAAGCTCACCAGGGTCACCAAGGCATGGGGCAGGACCGGCTCACGGGGACAGAGGCGCGGGGTGCGTGGACGTCGCCAGGCCTCCCACCGTCCACAGTGTGAGCCAGGGTGGCGTGCTCACTGCCGTGGACTGTGAACGAGGGGCTGGGGGTTGCAGGAGCCTGCAGGGCCTGGATGTCTGGGTCGACCAGCACCCTCTTCACCCAGGGGCCCTGAAGGGACTGCACAACCTACGGATCCTCAGGGAGCAGTTGGTGCTTCAGTGGACGGAGCACTTCTCTCTGAGCATCTGACCACACCCTCTGAGCACAGCTTCCCAGGCACGACGTGGCATGTCACGTCACCAGACTCTGAGTGTGAAGCCGAAGCCACATCCCACATGGGCACGTGCCCTGGCACAGTTCTCTTTTCAGCCCAGTCATGGATATGAGCGTTGGCATATCTCAATCACCGTCGCATTCAGATGAGCCCAGTATGGGAAGGGTCAGTGCTACTCCGTGACAGCACTGCTCAGAGTCGTGTTCTGTCACAGTGAGGGACGTACGCGTATTTCGCCCCGTGTGAAAGCACAAACTCACTCTCCTCTAATCCCCACGGGACCTAGCTTGGGGTCTCATGTCATGCAACCAGAGTGAGCTCTTGAGTTTTATCAGGGCATTTACCAAAGCACTTCCACGTGCTTTCTTAAATTCAACTCTCACAAGTAACTATGAATCTTATTCTTCAAACAGTGAAACTTAGTGGTTATCACAGGTCCCAAGGGGAGGGAGAGGGAACATAGGGCATTTTTAGGGCTTTAGAATTGTTCTGTATGATCTCACAAAAATGGATACAGGCCATTTTAAATTTTGTCGAAATTTATAAAAGTGTACGGTCCAAAATGTAAATCATAATGTAAACCATTGACCATGATTAGTAGCAATGCTTCAATATTTGTACATCAATTGTAACAAATGTGCCATCCCCATGTAAAATGTTATTAATAGGGGAGAGGGGGAAAGGCGGAGGGTGTTGGGTATATGGAAATCCCCTATATTCTGCACATGACTTTTCTGTAACCTAAGGCTTCTTTGAAGATAAAATGAAAAATAAATAAATAAGATACTAGGGGAATATACAGAAGAAAGTGTCGCTGTACACACAAGACAACAGATCTTACAGTCATGAAAGAGATAATGTCTATAAAAGAGTTTTTTTTATTATTTAATTTTTTTTTATTTTATATTTTATATGTTATTTTTTAAGCTATCATTTCATTTTCTTATTTTTCTATTTGGTTATTTTCTTGGCTTTATCTTTGGAGAGGTTTTGGATCACAGAATGGTCACAACTGTGGCAGCGGAGGATCACTGGTGTGGAGTGTGGGTGATGGGGGGCTGCATGGGAGGGGGTTCATATGGGGCACGCCTCTAAGGCATATGAATATTCTCAAGTGTTCATGGGGCTTTGTCATGGTGGGTGAAGATACACACAATAACAAAAAATATTGAATTCCCATCCTGGGGAGTTCTGTTACATTCTGTAATAGGACAGCAAGAATCCCCCTAGTACAGGGGTGGTGCTTAGTGAAGGAGGACAGACCATTGTGACAGGGCCTTGATATTGATGAGATTGTACTTAGGAGTTTTCCCTTTTGAAACTGAAACTTAGCCTAGTATTATAGGTTGCCTAAGAGTTATTTCCTGAGGGCCTCTTTGTTACTAAAATGTGTCCTCTCTCTACGCCAAACTCAGCATATAAACATACTACCTTCCCTCTGGCATGGGACATGACTCCTGGGGATGAGCCTCCCTGGCACCGAGGGATTATTACCAAGTGCCAACTAGCAATGCACCTGGAAAAAGACCTTGACCATAAGGGGGAAATGGTAAATACAAATGAGTTTTATGGCTAAGAGATTTCAAAGTGAGTTGGGAGGTCATTTCAGAGGTTAAGCTTTGCATGTCTCAGCAGCCTCATTGACTGCCACAGTACATATTGCCTCAAATAGTGGGGCTCCCAAGGGCTCTAGAGACATTCAGACACTATAGGCAGGGCAGATTGCTCAGGAGTTTGGTGCCCTGCCAGTGGGCCTTACCTTGGAATTATGTGACAGGGTTGGACTCATTTGTGGTGTCCCTACACATGGCTCTTCTGCCCCTTCTATTTGAACCTATATTTAGTACTATACTTGATAGGTGAATGTCCAAGAGACTTAAATCTTTGGTCCATCCCATGTGCCAGTTGGGCCCTGAATCTAAGCAGAGTTGCAACACCTACTCTCTAGTTCCTTGGTCTCACCCAGGACAACTAACAAGGTGATGATGATAGACAATGCCCATCCCAAGAAACAGAGAAAGTCTGCAACTGCAAGCTTTCTGCCCCATGGGATCTAAGTCCCCTCTCAATTAGAGGCAGAGAGAGTATCACCATCCCCAAATCCTCAAGATTGGGAATGAACAATGGACTAACGTAAACTTACTATTATTCTACTACAGACTTATTGTTATTCTAGCAATGGAAGAAGTTTTATCATTGATGTGGAAGCAATGGCCACCAGAGGTTCTGTGGGGAGAGAGAGGGAAAAATAAGTGTAATATGGGGACATTTTCAGGACATTGGAATTGTCCTGCATGACGTTACAATGACAGATACAGGCCATTACATATTTTGTCATAACTTACAAAATTGCGTGGCACAGAGTATAAACTATAATGTCAACTATAAGCCATGGTTAGTGGCAATGTTCCTATATGTGCTCATCAATTGTAACACATGTACCACACTAATGAAGGATGTTGTTAGTGTGGGAAAGTGTGGGAGGGGGATGGAGTGGGGCATAGGGGAATCCCCAATATTTTTTATGTAACATTTATGTAATCTTTAAAATACGTAAATAAATAATTTAAAAAATGCTACAGCCCCCCTAAAGGCCTTGTTCATGCTCCTTGCAGTAGCTGCACACAAGGATAACAATTGCTCCAAAATGTAACAGCATATATTGGTATTTCCAGTGTTTGTACTTGAGATAAATGGAATCATGCAGCATGAAAAAAAAAAATTCAGCTTTCACAAGAACCCTGAGATACCATCATCATTTATATGTTCCCTTATTCTTAATTTGATGGAAGAGGCATGCAGTTGGGTGACTGTCCTCAAGGTCGCTGGGTGAGGGGGAGGGTTCTTTCTCCGTGCCCTGAGGGCTCCAGCGATGGCTCTGCCTGCCTAAGGCTCGCTGTCGTCTTTCCTCCCTCTTCTTGTCGCGCTCTGCCTGGCGGTTCCACTCTGCTAGCCGGCAGTGGGCTGAGGCTGACAGGCTGGCGGGAGAAGTGGAGCAGATCAGAGAGGGAGCAGGGGAGCAGGAGCCCCGGTGGGAGGAAGGGGGTGGGGGGTCGGGGGAGGGGCCGAGACCAACAAGAACCGATGGAAAATCCCAGGTGAAATAAGGGAAGAAGCAGGGGCATAAGAGCAGACAAAGAAGAGAGGAAAGTTGGAAAACCAGGGAGACACAAAATGTACATAAGCCTTTATGAAAGAGAAAAAAAGAACAGATTATGGTTCATTTATTAATTATTAACAAAGAAGTAGCACTAATGAATAGCATCACTAAAAGACAGTTTCTGAATATTAATATGTAGTTACATTCTAAATAAGTGCTCTGTTCTCCCCTTGGCCAAAGTCCTTCCAATTTCTGCTCAAAAGTCACCTATTTTCAGCCACCCCTCCCCCCTCAAAACCCTTGATTTCCCTTATCATGCTCCCTGTCTCCCATAGTCTTTATCAGCTGATAACACACTACTAACACATGATTTTCACATTTATTTTTATTGTCTGTCTCCCTGCACTAGAGTATAAGCTTTACAAAGGCGTGGATCTTTATGTGATCCACGGTATGAACAAATACCTAATACATCATAGGTGCTCAATAAATATTTGTTGAAAAAATAAAATGATACTAAACATGAAAGGGAGAGCGCTTCCCTTCGATGCAGCACGACCCACTTCCTGTAGAGTCCCTCTCTCCAAGCAGTGCTTTCTGTCACGAAAGAAACCCGAGTCAGCCAGGAGCTAAGCCTTTCGCTTCAAGCAGCCTTCTAGCAGCCAAGAGGCTGAGCCCGAGGGTCCCGCCATGGAGCCCCCGGCTGCCCCCCGGCATCTGGAACCCTGGCCAGCGTCTTGCTACATGAGCGCACGACCAGGTCAAAGCCTGAAGGAGCCCGGCTCTCTCATTTTACGGATGCAGACTTTGGTGCCCAGGGAAGCTGACTTCCCCAGGGTCCACAGTGAGCCCCCAGGTCCCTCCACGACCCTCTGCCCTCCAAGGGGCTTTGTGGCCCATGGCCCAGCCCTCGGCAAGATGCTGGGAGAGGGAGGATGTGGTGGCCATGCAGCCTGTCTTCTGTGCTCTTCTCCGCCCTCACCCTGGCACGGCCTTTCCCTTCCCAACCTTCCCAGGCCATGAGGTCCTCAGTTATTCACTGAACGACTCCCATTTGGCCTAGCAGAGAAAACTCCTTTTTGGGTTACTCCAGTGGAGGAAACTCGGGCAGTGGGATTTCAGTCCTTAGGGAGCTGAGCGAAAAGAATTTTTTTTACAGACTTGGGCAATCTTGTCCAAACCTGTCTTAGTTGCCAGGGCTGCTATAAAAAAACACCACAGACTGGTGGGATTAAACATCAGGAATTCACTCCCTTGCAGTTTTAGAGGCCAGAAGTCCCATGCCGCAGGGAGCATGCTTTCTCTTTCTGACTCCTCCTGACTCCCAATTTCCTCTGCTTATAAAGACCGCCACGTTAGGTCAAGGCCCATCTGATTCGGTTTGCTCTCACCTTAACGAATAACATCTTCAGAGATCCTCCTTCCAAACAGGTCCACATCCATGACGACAGGGGTCTTTGTGGGGGGCATGGCTCAATTCACAACAAAACTCTTTTTTTTTTTTTTCAAAAGAGATTTCAACATTTTTTAGCCCACCTGACAGAGAAGACGTCCAAATCCACTGAGAGGAGACGGCTGGTGGGGTCTGTCCGTAAGCAGAGCTGCAGGAATCTAGAGTTTCCGAGTCTTCATTTCTTTCCTGAAAATTTCTCTTCCCTGCATTAGTATCAAGTCTTGAGCAGGGATGTATTAGTCAGTCAAAGGGGAGCTGATGCAAAATATCAGATATCTGTTGTCTTTTATAAAGGGTATTTACTTGGAATAGAAGCTGACAGCTACCAGGCCATGAAGCATAAGTTTCTTCCCTCACCAAAGTCTGTTGCCACGTGTTGGAGCAAGACGGCTGCCAGGGTTCAGGCTTCCTGGTTCCTCTCTTCCCAGGGCTTGTTTCTCTCCAGGCTCAACTGCTGTGCCCTCTCCACAAGCCAGCTATAGACTATTGGGCAAATGGCTCTGTCTCTCCCAGGGGCTTCTGCCCTGCCTAAGGAGCCAACTCTATTCCTCTGTGTTCTTCCCCTGTGTGTTTATTTCCTGGGCTCCAATATCCAAAACTCCAATCTCCCTTCTCTGCCATGTGGTCCTACTGATGTGGCCCAATCAAAGCCTAGATCATTATTTAGTCAAGTAAAAGTAAAACCTCTGCATCCAATATACTCTAATACACCCAGAGGAAAAGACCAGTTTACAAACATAATCCAATATTTCTTTTTGGAATTCATCAATAGCATCAAACTGCTACAAGAGAAGACCCAAATATATTAGGAAAACTTCAGGCAGGTGTTTCCTGGATCCTCCCAGATCTAAGTAAGCCTAAAATATAGAAGCTTCTTCTCAGCCCTGCTCTTCCAAATGATGAATCACATCATCAGAGGCTACCAGTGGAGAACTTGGAGCGACAGATAAGAAACCCAATCCTTGAAACAGACCACAACTGTGGCAGGGGAAGATCATGGGTGCAAGGTGTCAGTGATGGGGATGAATGGGAGGAGGTGCACCTGGGGCATACCTATAAGGCATATGAATGTGCTCAAGTGTTCATGGGGCTTTGTCACGGTGGGTGGAGAGTCACACAATAGTTGAAAGAATATTGAATTCCCATCCTGGGGAGCTCTGCTACATTCTGTAATGGGACAACAAGAATCCCGAGTACAGGGGCAGTGACTAGTGACAGAGGATGGACCATTGACGGGCCCTTGATATTGGTGAATGTACTTATGAACATTTACTTTTGAAGTTGAAACTTAGCCTAGTATCATAGGGTGCCTAAGAGTTACCTCCTGAGAGCCTCCTTGTTGCTCAAATGTGGCCTCTGTCTAAGCCAAACCCAGTACATAAATGCATTACCTTCCATCCAGCATGGGACATGACTCCTGGGGATGAGCCTCCCTGGCACTGAGGGATTACTACCAAGCACCAACTGGCAATGCAACTAGAAAAAGACATTGACCAAAAGGGGGAAAGGGTAAAGACAAGTGAATTTATATGGCTAAGAGACTTCAAAGTGAGTTGGGAGGTCATTGCAGAGGATACACTTATGCACATCTCAGCAGGATCTCATTGACTGCCAAAGTAAATATTACCTCAAATAGCAGAGACATCTAGACACTATAGGCAGGGCAGACAGCTCAGGAGTTTGGTGCCCTGCCAGTGGGCCCTACTTGGGAATTTATGCTCCCCAATGTGACTCTGTGGGAGCATAAAACCTCAGTTGTGGTTTCCCTACACATGGCTCTTCTGCCCCTTCTATTTGAACCTATAGTTAGTCCTAGAGTTGATAGGTGTATGTCCAAGAGACTTAAATCTTTGGTCTGTCCATGTGCCAGCCGGGCCCTGAATCTCAACAGAGTTACAACACCTACTCTCCAGTTCATTGGACTCACCCAGGACAACTAACAAGGAGATGATGATGGACAATGCCCATACCAAGGAGCAGAGAGAGTCTGCAACTGCAAGAAAGATAGTTCCATCCATCTGCCCCATGGGATCTAAGACCCCTGTTAAATAGAGGTAGAGTGGGCATCACCATCCCAGAATCCTCAGGATTGGGGAATGAACGATGGACTAGAGTAGACTTACTGGTATTTCTAGTATAGACTTATTGTGATTCTAGTAATGGAAGAACTTTTATCATTGATGTGGAGGTAGTGGTCCCTGGAGGTTCTGAGGTGAGGGAGAGGGAAAAACATGTGTAATATGGGGACATCTCCAGGACTTGGGAATTGTCCTGAATGACATTGCAATGACAGATACAAGCCATTGTATATCTTGCCATAACTTACAAAACTGTGCAGGAGAGAGTGTAAACTACAATGTAAACTATAATCCACGTTTAGTGGCAATGCTTCAATATGTGTTTATCAATTGTAACAAATGTACCACACTAATGAAGGATGTTGTTAATGTAGAAAAATGTGGGAGGGGTTGGGAACGGGGTATATGAGAATCCCCTGTATTTTTTATGTAGCATTTATGTGATCTAAGTATCTTTATATATATATAACAAAAACAGACCACAGTGACTTCTATTTGTTGAGCATCTAATACGTGCCAAGCACTTCCAATATTTCATCCTCTGGTGTAATCCACACAACAATCCTTCAGTATAGACTCAGAGAGGATTGGTTACTTGCCAAGTATCACACAGCTACTAACTACCAGAGCTGGGATTCAAGCTGAGTGCTGCATGGTGCCAAAGCCTGTGATTTCCCCATTGCATGTTTGCCTCCCTCAAGCACAAGCCCCAGTGGGCAAGGTGAGGATGGAGAGAAGGACCAGCTTCCCTTTGCCTTCAGGAGCATGACTCTCTTAGACTCTCAGAGACTGCCATCTCCACAGGTAACTTTCCATCTCCCATTTCAAGGTTAGGTTTTCCACAGCTCCTGTTACCATGGCACTGGGGGCTCTTGTCACCATTCTCAAACCCATAAGAGGAAAATAAGAGGATCTGGCTCTCTGATTCAAGAGCTGACCGGTACTTTTAAAAGATAAACCAGTCTGGCCTTTGAATCAGGATTAGAAATTGGAGACAGATAATGGCACTTGTAGGTCCTGTAGTTTTTTAGTGACTTACTCCAAGATGTTCAGTTCACTTTTCAGACATGAGCTCATTCTCCTCCACAGGATCTTGGTGGGAGACCAGAGGAGAGACGGGGCAATTCTCTGCAGAGGCAGATGACTAGGGGTGGGCCCGTGGCCCCGCCCATGTGTCCGAACTTGCTCCCTCTTCTCCCCTCTGCTGATTGGCATGAAAGCTAAGGAACTATTGTATGAAAATGGGAATGTATGTGAACACAACGGTTTGTCCCATCAAGCTTAAAAGATCAAGAAAAATATATGCTGCAAGATGTGAGGCTGAGATTTGTAGCTGAGAGGGACCTCACTGTCCCAAGCTCTACCCACCTGCCAGGTGTAGGGCTCCTTTCCTGCTACCAGTGAGGAACAGTTTTAACCCTCCCTGCAGGATGCTTAGAACGTATTTTGCTTATCACTCACTCTCTTGGGTCTTTTGTGGGTTTTTCCCTTGACTCTTCTTGCTCTTAGAACGTTGGGCATAGTGGAAAGAAAACACTCTTTGGAATCAGGTAGACTTGGGTTTAAAGCTCAGCTCCTCCCCCATTGAATAGCTAGGTAATTTTAGGCAAGCTCCTTCTATTTCCTCTCAGGATGAAAACACGGCTGCACGGGCCCAGTCAAAGTCCAATACTCTGATTCTCTGTCCTAGTTTAATTAAAATAACAAATTGTACTATTCCTAGTCCTTACTTTATGCTTCAATATTCTAGTGTTTGCATTTCTTTTTTTAAAAAAGATTTATTTATTTACTTTATCCATTTTAAATCCCCCTTCCTCATTTGCTGTTTTGTGTCCATTTGCTGAGCAATTCTCTGTGTCTGTTTCCTGCCATCTCTTCTCCTCCTCCTCCTCCAGTCTTTACCAGGATTCGATCCTGAAGACCTCCGATGTAGGAGAGATGTATCCTGCCACCTGCGCCACCTTGGTTCCTGGTTTTTGGAGATTTCGGAGCATCTCATCTTGTCTCTCCCCTGCGTCTCTCTCCTGTTATGTCATCATCTTGCTGCATGGCTCCCGGGGCCTGGCGGCTCACCGGCACACAGAGCCTGGCAGCCCATGCGCCTTCTATATATATATATTTAAATTTTACCGGGAGGTCCCGGGGATCGAACCCAGGTCCCTCCATATGGCAGACAGATACCCAACCATTTGAGCCACATCCGCCCCTCTGCATTTCTAATGTTTTTAAAATTCCATTTTGAATTCTGCATCTCAAATTCACCAAGGTTTTGTAGTTAGAAACTATGGTTTTAGTCTTGTTGACCTGTTTTCAACACAGAAGATCTGTTTGGAGTTCTACAACAGAAGCACGTGCAATTCACAACTTGACTTGAGCCCTCAGTGATGAGAGAATAAGAGGCAGATAGCTTGCCGTTGCAGCGTGCTAGTTAGTGACCAACTTCCCGGCCTGGAGGGGAGGCAAAGGATGAGTGTGGCTTGTTTAGTCATCTGTGAATTAGAACTCCAAAGCTCTTGGTCCAAACTACAAAGGAATTGTTTGTTTGTTTTAATTTCTGAACAATTCCAACTTGGGCAGCATATAAACGGAGAATAGAGAAATGGCATAGGAGTGCAATTCTAGACATTCTTAGCCCAGTCAGCATATTTGAAAATTGAGCACAATATATATTATTCAAAAGGAATTCATCCAGGAATTTATCCACATATTTTAGATTAAACTATCTACTTACCTGACTTGTCAGAATTAGTCTCAAAGTCAGTGGGACTTGGACCGATAAGTAATAGTCCAATAATTTAGGACCAGTCAGCTTTCACACCCTGCAAATCCCTCATTGTCCAACAGGCCTGAGCTAAAATCCCTAAGCAAAGATCTGGAGGGTTCGGGGGTGGGGGAAATGTCCACTAATGGATTTGAGGGGCTTTTTTAAACATATATTTTTATTAGAGCAGTTGTAGGTTTACAGAAACATCATGCAAGAAGTACAAAGTTACCATATACCCCCTTCTCACATATACAGTTTCAAGGTTTCTTTTTGGAGTGACAAAAAATGTTCTAAAATTGATTGTGCTGGTGACTGAACAACTCTGTGAATATACTGAAAAGCCACTGAATTGTGCACTTTAAATAGGTGGACTGTGAGGTATGTGATTATATCTCAATAAAGAGTTAAAAAGTCCTAGGCAATCTCACTTTCAGTTTCGTTATTACCAGAGATAATATCTTAAAATGCTTTTGAGAAGACTAAGCTACAGTAGTCAAGTACCTAGAACTGGCTTATAGTAGATGCTCAAGTAATAGAATCTGAATCTGTTATGGCAGAGTAGCAGTACTGATAATAACTATAATCGAGATGATAGTTAAATCATTCCCATATCCTCCATAAAGTTTTGTAATCCATCGTAGTTCCAAGTCTCCTATTTTTCTCTAGATTATTATTATACAGTTATTTTGAATTTTTGAAAAATTAATTACCTGCCTTTTTGTGACAACGCTTCTACTGTTGTTCAGAACAATTACTCACATCTTCTACCCACTTAGTTGTATAGTTAAAAGTAACTGTTTGCTTGTTTGTATCATCTTTCAGCTAGACTATGAATCACTCAAGAACAGAGAAAGCATCTCAGTGCCCCTCTCACAAAAACGTCCACTTAGCAGATCCTCAATATGATTTCTGACTGGATTTTATTATTAGACCTGTTGTGAGTATGAAATTAACCTCCTTACAGCTTCTTTTGTCTTTCAGGTGCCCCGTCTGTCCTTTTCTAATTCTCCTCGAGTAGCCAATGAGTCATATGCCCAGGAGCGTGAAGAATCAGTCACTCTGTAACCGTGGTCTGCCCTGCTCTCTTACACCTCTGTGCGGCATAGAGCGCCCCAGAGCCGGGAGACGGAGATTGTCATTCCAGCTTACAGAGCCCTGCGTGGAAGGGTGTTCATTGCACACACTCAGTATGTTCCTTTGAGGGAGATTAGGAAATATGGACCACAGGGACCTTTATATGCAGAATTTTGGGCTCCAAAACTGGCTTCCAAGGGGCCGAGTGTTTTCTTACTTGACAAATACCTCCTTCCCTTGTAGAACTCTTGAGTATGCCGCTAAAAGACTTCCTTTCTACCAAAACAAAGAAACCTCAGAAATCAAACCATTAGGGTAGCCCATGAGGCCTGGCACTTAGAGGAAATGAAACAAGCTGTGGTTATGAATGGATCTGATACCTAACTCACAAGCAGAATATGTCTTCTAACTACTGCCACCTAATGTCACCAGCCACACATGGCTAAGAATGACAGGAGCCAGTGAAAATGCCGCTGTTTTAAAAAGAGCAGCGGATTAACTTGGGGGTATGTCTTGTAGAGCCAAATAACAGGTCAAGAACGGATTGTTCTTTGATAAATGGCTTGGACCATCTTCTGATCAGTGGACGGGTGTATGAGAATGCTTTGAGCTCCAAGTAACAAAAAGCCCTTTCAACCAATAGGGAACCACATGGCCTCACAAAACAGGAAGGCCAGACAAGATGCAGATTTCAGAACCGATTGATTCAGGGGCTTGGCAATTTCACCAAAGACACCGATTTTTCTCCTCTCTCTGCCTTGTCATCCTCAATGCTGGCTTTAATGTGACTCTGGTAGCAAATTGGAAGCCACAATTCTAAGCATCTTATCCTGACATTCATCATCTCTTAAAGGCAAGGAAGCCTTTCCCAGAGGCCTCTCAGCACTAACCTCTGGCAAAGGGAAGAGGAATGCCCTTTCCCCCGAATCAGACCCACCTGACAGCTGGGAATAAGGTCAGTTGTCCACAAGGCACATGTCGGCAGGGGGTGTGGACAACACACGAACAAAACTGGGGATCTGTTAGGCAAGAAAAGAAAGCGGAGGCTGCGCAGGTAACCAAGCATGTCCATTACACAAGCCACCCTAGGATATAATAGGGTGACTGGCTTGCGTTACCCACAGAGTTAGCGACGATGGGCTTACAGGACCCCACCCGCCCTCAGAGGCAATACGAAGCAGTTTTTCTTTAAGGACTCTAACGAAAGGTCAAATCATCCAAAAGATGAGTGGAAGTGACATGAAGGTAGCTGAGGGACGAGGGAAACATGTGGATAATTACTAATAAAAACCCACAGGCTTTGGCGAAGCTCTGAGACGTCTGGGTGCCCATGGGAAATGAGCCTGGGGTGGGGATGTCTCCCCTGAGACTCTGTCAATCAGGGTGTCAGTATGAGTCTTCCCCAGCTTAGTAAGTTAATGGAAGAAAAGAAAATTTTCAGATACAGGAAGGACCAAAGCCAAGTTCACAGGAACAGCCAGGTCAAAGCAGGCTCACCAGTTTCCCTGTGAACTGACCTGCATCACGGTCTACACAACCTGTGATGGGCAGCCCCCCCCCCCAAATGAGTAGGAAACCAGAAATGCCAATTCCTTCCCATCAAAGATTTTGTAGGGTCAGTTATTGTTGATTATCATTTGGCACTGTGCAAGTAACAACAAAAAAAAAATTCCCATAAATGATCTCATTAATTTTTACATAAGATAGATATTGTTATTATAATCCCCATTTTGTAGTTGAGACTCAAAGAAGTTAAGTGACCTGCTCAAGATTACATGGTTGGTGAAGAATTCTAACTATAACCCAGAGTGGACTTTCATAGAGGCAGAATATGGATTTGTCTTTTATAGCATAATTTGTGCCATCCCTGAGTCCCTGGAGATTACCAGAGATTACCTCCCACCTTGACCTGAAATTGAGCCTGAAATTCCTACCAGTGAGATCATTCGCAGAGATCTAAGGCACCCTGACTCCAGAAGACCCCTGCCTAAAGGTCCATGTACTGCCTGGGAACGTGGAAATGAACTAGGTATCCAATTCTCTGCCAACTATACTTCAGTGTCCGCCTGTGCTCTCCTGCAACCGAGGTCAGTTTAGCCCACTCTTACATGGAAAACAGAGAGCCAAGCATCAATGGAAAGAAAGAACATTCTCAGGGGACAGAGGGGTGAGATTTGTTATGGGACAGGGGTCCCATATGGGGTTGGAGGGATGAGATATCAGAGAATTCAGTCTTCTTCCTGATAGAAAGGGGAAGAAAGGGTTAGACACGTGCCTCTGGCAGATGGATAAAGAAAAGGGAGCCTTAAAGCCCAAAGAACAGACTTAAAAGGAACGTGATTCCTAGCCTGGAGTAAAACCCAAAGGAATCTGAGTTAGACCCCTGGATACTGAGCCTTCCTTAAGACCGCTGGCTCCAGGCTCCAGCACAGCTTGCCAAGGGCCCTGAGTCTTTCCCAGTAAAAACGACAGAGGCCCCAGCTCAGTTTCCGAGGGCGGAGCGGAGAACCCTCGAGTCGCTGTCTTAGGTGCTGAAGTCTCTTAGCCGGGTGCCCTGAAGATGCAGGGGCAGAAGGAAGCCTCCAGGCTCTCCAGCATCCACTCACAATGTAGCTTCAAAGTCACGGCAATTTCAAGCCTGCAGTTCAGGTGCTTATGGTTCAAAACTGGGACAAAGCCTTAAATCCCCTCCTCTACCTCTACTCCCTCCGCTCCCACCAACCCCTTGAAGGCACAGGTTATAAGAAAGGGATTTTTGAGGCTTCAAAACCTTCATACCAGTCAAGAATCCACTTTTCATGTCCCATTTCCCCTTTCTGTGGCTCTTCCCTCCCGTGTGAACGGCAGCTTTGTCCTCTTCAAACAGCCTACTTCTCAGGTCACTCTTGGAAGAAGATCTGCGAGAAGTCTTTTGTAAACCAGCGTTGCATTTAAATCAGTGGACCGAAAGGCCATATACCATTTAAGAATGCAGGATGCTATCAAATGGTATATGGAAAAGATTTCTTGAGGCCAGTAGCATCCCTCCCATAGGCAGCTTCCCACTGTATCTAAACATCACCAGTCCTGTTATCATCACATAATGAGAAAGGTTTTAGTAGCAGAAGAAAAACACACTTAACTTATTTTAAACCAAGAATATTTACATTCAAGTAAAACACAAGGATGACCGAGATGCAGGCTGTGTCCTCAAGGCCTCCACACTTTAGCTGGGGAGGTGGAGGCCACATTGCAAACCAATAATTTATCTACCAGGATATGAGGAGGATGTAGCTAGAGATCTTGAGAGGAAGGTTATTAGGCTAGTGAAAGTAGAAAGGGGAAAAGTGCAGATTTTGAGATCAGGATCCCTGGGTTCTGTTCCTAGCTCTGCCAATTATGGTGTGATCTTGGGAAAGTCATTTAACTTTTCTTTCCTCATTGGCAAAATGAGGATAATAGTAATATCTGCCTTACTGGCTCATCTTAGAGATTAATTGAGATAGAATGAAAACAATCATCATAAATGTTGCACATATGTACATTCCATGAAGCCAGGAGCTAGGTCCTTTCTGGCTAGTTACAATGCATCTCTTTCCTAGAGAAAATTGTTAAGAACATTCTGATTCTAAAAGAGCTCTGACTTGGGGAAGAAAGAGGACAATCTTTGTCCTCAGTGGCCAGTTCTGCCCACGTCACCCCTGGGGTGCAGGGCTGAAAGGTGCAATGGGAAAAGAGGGCTTTCACAGGAGGAGCTGGCTTACAATGTTAGCTCCAGATGGAATTTCAGCTGGAAGCATACAGCAGCAGCTGAGCTCAAAGAAATTAGTGAGGTTTTCTGGACCTACTCTCTGGCTGGCTGATGAGATGTATCAGAGAGGAATCGAGGACAGGTGGTGCAGGCAGAAGGGAAGGAGATGGGATGGGCTGGAGCAAAAGACAGGTCATGAGGTAGGGTCACATTCCAAATCATTTGCCTGGGTGGAAATTTTTAACTAATACAACTGCCACTGGTTATCACTATATCTTCATGAAGACATAGCTTTTAGAAAGAAGCTGCCACAGATTATTAAAATGAGAAAAGATCTTTTAAATGATCTAATCCAATATCATTTTACAAATAAAATTAGTGCCAAGAGAGGAGAAGTTCAAAGTCAAAAAGCTAGTTCCTGGAAAAAAAAAAAAATACAGAACAAGGATTCAAGTCTTCTGATTCCCAGATCAGTTTGCTTCTCATTACTTGATCACTGAATTAAGGAGAAGTTTGAAATGCTATGACAAACGCAACGTGGCAGCGACCTGAATTCTAAAGAAGTTTTCCCCCCATTCATGGGATAGTCACAACGAGTGGTATGCTGTGTTGTATTCCCCAGGAAATAGACGGATAAGGACATTTCCATGCCAGAGGTTTCGTGGGGAGTGCTTTCTGGATCAACCCCTGTAAGGAAAAGAGGAAAGCAGGGATATGAAGAGGGATTGTGCAATTGTAACAGAGACTTCAGCCAACACCGTAGGAAGCTGCATAGCTGAGATGGCCCTTCAGAACTGTCCACAACTGAGGCACGGGTTCGGGGCTTCTAGATCCATCCTTGACCAGTCATTGGATAGGGGCTGCCCTGGGGGAGGGGCAGAGCTTCAGGCGAGGCGCTCCCTTTGGCCAGGAGCAGCTCCTGAAGAAGGCCTCAGCAGCCCAGGGCCTGGCGCCAAGGCGGTCCTGCACAGCCCATCAGTGTCCCCGGCATGTGGGTTATTCGGGGACCCAGCACTGCCCAGCCATCCCTTAGGCGACTGTCCATCACCCCCGTGGCCAAGCTGGCTCCCCAGCACGTCCGGGCTTGCTCATGCCATGGGAAGGGGGAAAGCAAGCACCAGTATTTCGAGTAACAGACCTAGGAGCGGCTCAGAGTCCATCGCAGAGCTTCAGTCCCGCGGCCGCGCCTAACCGCACGGGAACCTGGGAATTGGGATCTTGCTGTGCAGTCATGTGCTCAGCTGCAATTCGATGACTTTGATGAAACAAAAATTCTAAAGAAGGTCCTAAAGTGCCGTCGATTTTTCATTGACTGCATGTTTTAAATTTCCTCCTGGTGTTTTGTTCCTCCCTCTGAGGCTGGATTGCACCGGCTTCTCCGCCCTGCGTGACTCTGCTGCACCTCACTCCCTCTGAGACAGCGGTCGAGCCAGACGGCCCATGTGCACCGGAGTGACCCAGAAAACTCCTAAAGAGGCTTTCAAGGACTGCTGCTGTATTCTAGAAAAAGCCTGAGTTCCAGCGTCCCCCCACGCCCAGAAAAACCCAAAGGACACTGTGCATGGCCCCCGTGGCTCGCCACAGGAACCCGCCCCCCCAGAAGCTTTGCTAAGTCATAGTTTGCAAGATTCCATTTCCCTCTCCCAAAGTCTGGCTGCTCGTAAGCAGCCTTCCCTTCCGGCCCAGGACCCAGGCTGACCTGACCCCACTTACTTCATATCACAACTCTATAACCCACGTGGTCTTTAAGAAAGGACTGAAAATTTCAGGATCCAGGGAAGGATTTCTGCGTGTTCTGTCCAGAATCCTAGAACTGTACTGAAATTCCGGTTTTCTGCAATGCAACCAAGCCTTCTGCCGTTACACTGGAGACAGTGTGTTTCATTCGTACCATTTATAATCCTACAGCTAAACCCACGAGGCCTTCCTTCTTGTAGAGCATTCTTTTTGGTCTCCAACTGAGAAACTGAAGAATTGAATCTATGCTTAAGGTGCTTCTGACAGGCACGCAGAGAATGCTGCTGAAAGTCAGCCTAAATCGCCAAACCACAAAATAGGAAAAATCAGCCTTATTCTTTTCCTTTCACTTTATTTTTAAAGAAGTTTTAGTTACAGAAAAGTTACATCAAAAATAGAGGGGATTCCCACACACTCCACCCCTCTCCCTCTCACATTTTCCCCTATTAACATCTTTCATTAGTGTGGCACGTTTGGTACAAATTGATGAACACATATTGAAGCATCGCTACTAACCTTGGACTATGGTTTACATTATGGTTTACACTTTGCACCATGCAACTTTATAGGTTTTGACGAAATGTATAGTGACCTGTATCCCTCATGGCAATATCATGCAGAACAATTCCAATGCCCTAAAAACGCCCCATGTTCCACCCATTCTTCCCTTACCCTCCCCTCAGAACCTCTGGTGACCACTATCTTATATCAGTGGTTCAGGTTCTTCCATTACTAGAACAAATATAAGTCGACTTTGGTCCATGGCATTTCCCCCCTTATGTTTGCCCATTCCTCAACCCTGAGGATTTGGGGATGGTGATGCCCTCTCTGCTTCAGACTGAGAGGGGGCTTAGGTCCCACGGGGCACATGGAAGGAACTGTTTTGTTTGGAGTTATAGATACTCTTTGTTTTTGAGGTCTGGAGGTGTCTACATCATCATTTTGTTAGAATCAGGCTTATTCTGTTTTTTTATGGTTTATTTTATTTATTTATTCCACGCCCTCACTGTTTGAGTTGGCTGTCTCTTCTGTGTCCATTCTCTGTGTCTGCTCGTCTCTTCCTAGGACGCACTGGGACCCGATCCTGGGACCTCCCATGTGGGAGAGAGGCGTTCAGTCACTTGCGCCACCTCCGCTCCCTGCTTTGTTGTCTTTCTCATTGTGCCTCCTCTTTGTGTCTCCTTTTCATGTCATCTTGCTGCATCAGCTTGCTGTGCCAGCCCTTCATACCAGCTTGCTGTCCTACTCTTCGTCTCCAGGAGGCACCGGGGACCAAACCTGGGACCTCCCATGTGGTAGGCTGGAGCCCAATCGCTTGAGCCACATCCGCTTCCCCAGTTTATTCTTTTTTTTTTGATCGCAGGCAGGACGTTTATTGAGAAGCTCTCCCAATGGAAAGAGTCTGAAGAATAGACTTCAGCCCCCCAGGCTTATTCTTATTGTGAGAAGCGATGAGATTGATCCTCCTTGAGAAAGTGTCCAGAACTCCTTAGAGTTTTACATGAGTATGTCTCTGCTTTTGAAGACATTCTTCTCTGAATAAGCATTATCACTACTGCTTTCATTTAGTCAGTTCTGTGCAGCTTACAGAGCATATTTATATCCATTAACTCAGTGGCTTCCAAAAATGAGTGTATAACACACCTCAAGGGATAAGCAGAACCAGCCATAGAAGTACAGAAAGAAAATGTGAGACCCTTTATTTTATCTTAAAAATCAAAAAGAAATTAAGCTGTGTTCATATTTAATATATGGATTAACGCTGATGACCTCTTTTTGTCCACGTGTCAGAAGCCCGGGTATCACTCATAGGAAACATGCTATCTTGAGGGAAAAAGCAGAGTTCCAAAGTGGAGGGGTTAAATGGAGTACTGGATTTTCTTAACTAGTTTAATTAAACCGACGCCTCACAAAGTGGACATGGCTTAAAAAGACTCCTGCACCCCCAAATTGAAGCTAATACTAAAAACACAAACAACAAGAGATGGCAAAGCTGACACTTCTACTCCTATTAAGAGCTCTTTGCAACCACATCATAAGATCAAATCGGTGATGGCTCATCCACAGCCAATGGTGGCTTCCCAAGAGGAAGCTGAAAAAAATTGCAGTGATAGTTGTTTGGAATATGATTTAACATCCACTATCTTTAATAATTATAAACTTCACCTTAAATGTATATTATGCATTGAGATATCAGCTAATGATACTGGTGAATTCTATAGGCTATAATTACATGAACACACACATGGGGGCTGTACGTTCAAATAAGTTTTTACTGATGGGGAACATCCTCAAAACGTTTGGAGACCATCGTCCTAAGTCATTTGAATGATTCTTCATGATCACTGAGTGAGTTGTGATGTTTTGCAGATGAAAAAACTAAAACTCAGGTTGGCAAAAAATGCTCAGAACCCATCAGCCATAAGAATTATGTGGACGAGAAGACTGGCTGCCGATGACACCAGCAGCCCGAAGCCGAGCGAGCAACTCAGAGGCCATCCATGGGAACAAAAAGTGAGCTCTGCCCACAGCTAAGAAGCCCCACACTCTGGTCCCTTCTGTTCCCAACAGATTCTGCCAGGAAGGTGGGCACCGCAAAGAACATCTCACTCCACCAGGCTGAGCCCTGGAAGCCCTCGGAAATGTCGCCAGGCATCTGCCCGAGGATGCTTCGAAGAGTGGCACCGTGGCCATCAGCAGACACTAATGTCGCCTCAGTGGGCAGCAAGACACTGCACACAATCCCGGATGATGACATCTGAGTGCACGAACGGGGCCTGAGCTCGGCAAAGCCAAGGCTTTCAAACAAGTCCCTCTGGGGGCTGCACCGCTTGGAAGAAAATGTTCTCCCACCGCTAAGCCTCCCTGGGTGGAAACGCCTGGAAGGATGGAAACCCTCTTCCCTCTGCAGCAGCCCACTTTGCCTCCAAAAGCCCCAAAAGGTGCTGGCTCAGCCTTCCCGTGCCAGTGCAGCTCCGTGGTAGGACAGGCGCTCGCGGGGCGGGCGTGGGGGCCGGGGACCAGGCTGCACAATTCCTGCGTCCTCTGGCAGCAGGAGCACCGAGTCACAGGGAGGACGAGGTTCTGGGCCACAAGCAGCTGGGCTGCGTCTCTCTAAAGGTGGTGAGTAAGACGGCGGCGCGCTGGGGCCTGTCGGTTTTGTGCCGTTTCCGAGTGAAGGTTCCGGTTCTAGGAGGGGGTGTGTGTCTGTGCGAGTGCGTGATTTTACACCTACACGGGCACTTCCAGTTTCACGAAGCAGAAATACTTGCAGAGCTGTGGGTAGAGTAGATAACTAGAACACAGAGTTCGGGACTGGAAGGCATCAGAGAAATGGTGCGCTCCCACCCCCTCGTTTCACAGCGAGGTCCCTGAGGTCAGCGCGATGACGGCCTTGGCCTGAGGCTGCAGCGCTAGTGACGGGCCAGGTCTCAAATGCAGGGTCCTGATTCCCAGCCCAGGATCCTTCCCATCACTCTGCACGGCTACAAGTGGGCTGCCCTCCACCAAGTGCCCTGCATCCCCATCCATTAGACGGAAACCTGCAGCCTCGGCGTTGAGCATCCCTGAGACACATCTCGAGGTTTCCAGTGAATGTGGGGAGCCATTGCTGACCAACTGCAGCCTGCCCTGTGCTGCTCCAGGCCTAATGGCCACCCCCCCCCCCAAGGTCACTCTGCAGGTCACATTGAAAACGAAGTGCATACAGCACTAGAAAATCTTCCCAGCAGGGTCAAATGGGTTGTTGATGGCACTGGAGTTTGTGGTTCATCGATACAATCCCCCATTTCTTGAAAGAAATAGTTGCCAAATGCTATTGGGATGCCAGCTCTGTGCAAGCCGCCGTCACATTCTTTATCTCATTTACTTCTCACCACAGCTTCGTGAAGTATTATTACCCACGCCTGACAAGTAAGAAAACCGAGGCTAAAGTGTTTTTTAAATGCTATTTTTGGTCCTTCAAAAAGTCCTAGTTTTCCCAAGAATCATACCTTTACAAAGAGATATTCCTTTTCTATGATTCTTTTTACCAGGATGACCTTTGCCCCTGAAATGGTAGGAAATGTTCTCTGTCTCCTTAATGAAAAGCAATTATCTGCAACATTCGGGATCAAATGCGAAGTCAAGCAGGGAAAATGACACTGAACATTATTTGCAGACCTTGACTTTAAATTAGGCATTGTATGGGTCTTTGAACTTTTCTCGGGTTTTTTGCCTACTTTTCTAGGTTCTGTTTCAAGACCGCACAACACGCTTAGGAACCCTGGCTTTTCAATTCAGCTCTGCCCCTAAGTGTATGACTTTGAATAAGTCCCTTTGCTTCTCTCAGTCTCTGTCTTCCTGTTTATAAACTGACAAGTAAGACTAAATGATCTCTCTTCTCCCTTTTAGCCTTGAGATGTTTATGCATATACTCATTTTTACATGTTTGTTGAGTTCTCAAGACATGCCAGAAGTGGTGCTGGTGATGAATTTTAGAGATCATCTCCCGCTTGCAAGGCCGGAGACGTTATTTGCCAACAGTTCAGTTCTGGCAAAGCCGGGCCAAGACGCTGTCCAGCACGCTTTCCACCCCTAGCACTGCACCTCGGCCCCAGCTCTGACCTATTTGAATTGAATTTTCTATCCTCTTGCTCTTTCCCATAATAGCATTTATTGAGCGCTTACCCCATAAAGCACAGTGCCAGGCCCCGTGCTCAGCAGCTTTCATGCACTGCATTTAATCCTGACAATAATCCTATTCAGTACATCCAATTTACGGATGAAGAAACTAGGCAATTTAACCCAAGTTGCAGTTAAAAAGTAGCAGGGAACTTAGACCCAGGTACACCCAGCTCCAGAACCTTCTACCCCCCACTGCTCCTCATCCATCGGCACCATGGGTGAGACTCAGATAGAGTGGGTGCCCTCACGTGGCCAAGGGCTGGTGAGCTTGGGCAGTCGTTTCCTTTTTTAAAAAGTTTCGTAGCCACAAAACCATGCCTACACGCTAGGAAAATCCCTCCTTGTGTTGAAGGTCAGCAGTAGCCTCTTCTGACTAATTCCCAGATCCCCCGTCTGGGAGAGTGAGAAGCCACTTCCGCCTTCTTACCCCATTTCTCCCCCTGCCTCTAAGCGCCTTCTGCAGGCACCTCCTCAGTCCACACGTTCACTTCAGCCTCAAATGCACTGAAACACCAGGTTCCCTGGTTATCCGATGTGGGGAACAGAGGTAAGAGATACAGCTTCTGCATCAAAAAAGGGCAAAATGCACGAATGACAACAAAAGAGAAAAGCATTCCATGAGATTACCGGGCACTACGGCAGGTGCGAAGCCTAGAAAAGTGAAGCAGCGCGGGCTCAGCGAGAAGCGGCTTCAGAGGGGGCAGGCATTCTGCTGAGAGGGGCGTTCCCTTCACCAGCAAAGTAGCCTGGCACCTATTCCGGTGAGAGGCTCACCCTTACCAGCCCTCCCCGCCTTTCCTTCCTCTCTACCCCCTTCTCCTTTCTAGGCTTACTCTTTTTCTCTTTTTCCTTCAGCTGGACACTTAGATTTTAATCTCTGGTCTGTCATCTTTACTGATATAAGCATTTTACAGCTATAAGTTCTCCTCTAAGTATTGCTATAGCTGCATGACACAAGTTTTGATGTGTAGTATTTTAATTAATTAGTTAACGATTTGCAATATGACTTTGTCTTGGACCAACGAGTTACTTAGAAATCCCTTTTCCCCCAAATATATGGGGAGAAGCAGATGATTTTTTGTTTGCTAAGGAGCTCTAACTAGGTTATCGGGCACTCAGATAACATGCTCTGTGTGATATCACGCGGTGCTTATTGAGACTTCATCTGTGGGCTGGTACACGTGCTCAACTTTTATAAATATCCCGTGCATGCTGGAAAAGAACGTGGTTTTCTCATGGAGCGCGTCTGGGCCATGCCGTCACGCCTCCGGGCCTGTCCCGGTTCACACGGTTCACGTGACTCCCGCGGGAGCTCTGTGCTCCCACCCTTTGGAAATCCCTTATATCACCCCTCGGTTTCCCATCTCTTTGTGGAGCGCCATCTTCATTCTTCAGCCAGCTGCCATCGAAGAGCTTCTCCTGTTCCTAAGTCCCAATAAAGCTTATGTCTAACCATTAAAAAAAAAATCAATTGCCAAGAGATGTACATTAAAATCTCTTATATCAGGACGTGGATGTAGCTCGAGTGGCCTGGTTCCCATGTACGAGGTCCCGGGTTCAGTGCCCAGAACCTCCTAAAAGCAAGCAAACGAGAAAACCAGCTCTCACTGGGGAGCGGATATAGCTCAGTGGTTGAGCACCTGCTTCCCATGTACAAGGTCCCGGGTTTGATCCCCGGTACCTCCTAAAACAAAAAAAAATCTCTTACTATCATTGTCAACTTGTCATTCCCTCCCTAAATTGCTTTATATTTTGCTTTTCTATTTTAACACTATGTTCTAAGGGCATACAAGAGTCTACTTATTCTCCCACTTTATTGTTCTTTTTTATATGGCCCCTTATGTAGAGGCCATGTTTATCACCAATAACGCCTCTTGTCTCAAGTCTATTTTATCTGACATTAATGAGCTACACCAGTTTTCTTTTGCTTGATATTCATCTGTCATTACTTTTCCCATCATTTCTCTTTAGCCTTTTTGTTTCCTTACATTTTCATGTGTCTCTTGCAAACAGCATAGAGCTAGATTTTATTCCAAGCCCAGTTAGACTTATTTCCTTCAAGATCTACTATGCCAATAAAAGAATATTCTCATAGCTTATCTAAAACTTTCAGGTACTTATATCCAGGGGGCTTTTAGGGTTTTTTTGTTGGCAGAAACGGAGTTTGGGATGTATTTTTTACATTCTCTCAAGATGTTAAGAACTGGCTTTTCCTGCCATCCAGTCTGTGTTGTTCCATCATGTGGGCCTTCAAGACTAGAACTTAGTCGTGATCTACTTCCTCTGCTAAACTACTACCCACAAAGAACGGAAATTCTCGGTGGGCTTTTACCAAAAGGAAAGCCCATTGTCCTAACAGCCTTTCCTTGCCAATAGCAAAATGGCTGCCATTTTTTGAGGTAAAAAAAAATGTTTTTAGCTAACATTTTTAAACACTTACTTTACAAGGCATGGTGTTAAGTGTTTTTTTATGCATTGTCTCATTTAATCCTGATAACAACTCTATGAGGTAGGTGTAAGTATTAGCCCTCTAAAAGGGGGCCTCTAAAAGTTGGGGTTCAGGCCCAGTGAGAAAGCAAGTAAGGACCAGCCTTATAGTATACAAGCTTCCCCAGCATCAGATTCTGCTTCTCTTCGTCTGGATCCTCGTATTTCCTACAGCTACAAAGCGGTTTTGTCTCTGATTTCCAGCCACCTAATGACTATGTGACCTTGGGCAAGTTACTTCACTTCTGAGTCTCAATTTCCTTGTCTCCGTCTCTAAGATTCTCTGGCGTCTCTGACCACTCAGCACAAGGGACCAAGACTGCTGGCTGGCGAGGGGAGGGAATACTCCCCACCTGGTCAAGCTCCATTTCTGTGGGATCTCCTGAAAACCTCAGGATTCCACAAACTTTCCCCCACAACTCAGAAGTTCATTGCTGCTTCGCTCCCTGCTTGACTGGGGCGCATTTGGAGTGCTACATAAAACTCCTCCTGGTTCCCCTTCTCCCACGGGGCCAGCAGGGGCCACGCAGAGCCCGGGCTGGAGAGCAGGACAGGCACAGCGGTCCCCCTGCCCCGCTGCGGGCCAGATGAGCAAATGACAGGAGCAGTGGTCCTCATTCTGCCCCATCTCTTACTGAGAAGGCAGAAAAGCAGGAAAATACAAACCTGGCTTTTACTGAGTATTTTCTCGGTAAACAGCAGCCCTAGGATGTCCGCATTATCATCGTCCCCATATTGCACATGGAAAAACAACCCAAAGTCACCGAGTAAGTGTGTAGTGGAGCTGTGAGGGGCTCAGATCTGTCTTGGCTCCGAGACCCAGGGCTTGTTCTCCTGCATGATAGACTTCCCGTGGCAGAAGAGGACTAGGACCCAGGCAAAACCAGCACCATTTCAGAAGGGACAGGAAGACATCCTCTGCTTCCCCAACCATCCCTCCCCTGCGTAGGGGTTCTCAAAACGTCCAGGCGTTTTAGGAGAATAAACATAGTGAGGTGCCACTTACTGAGTTCAGATCTCTCCCCGCAAGCAGATTTGATGAGGTTCAGGAGGAGCCTAATCAGGAGGAAGCAGGGCATGGAACAAAGAACCGTCAGGCTCTGGGTGAGTGGGAAGAACCTCCATCCCCTCCGTTCACCAGCAAGGGAGGGTGAGCGCTCGGCAGGAAGAGCTACTCGTCAGAGCTGGAGCTGGAGCACAGGCCCCGCAGGCCCCGCAGGCCACCACACAGCACCTTCCCGCCACGTGTGTTCCTTTACTAGACAGGGAGCTCTCTTGGTTGTTGACATAGGACTAATAAGGAATTTGGAAGGAAATGCCATCTTTTCTTCTCCCTAGGGTGGCTCAGCGATTTTAAAATATGTTAAACAGAAAAACAAATCCCATAAAACTAAATCCCCAGCATTCCTCTTTATCCCCGCCTACCTCTTCTTCCACCACTTGCTTCCAACCAGTGCCCCGTTTTGTTTTGTTTTGTTTTGCTTTGTTTTGCTTTGTTTAGCGTCAGCTCTCAGGGTATCTGGTCACCCACCAAAGGCCCTGCCTCAAGGGAGCCCTAAAGCACAGCATCGCCCAAAACAGAAAGGAGGGCTCTCTACCTTGGTTTCCAGCCTGCCACCCCAAGAGACACTGCGCTCCCACATGGATGCTCAGCCTTCTCTATTTCCCAGCACCCCAGCCCACCTCCACCCCAGGTGGTTCAGATGCTGTTCAAATGCAAAATGCTATGATCTCGGTAGATCACGGTAGATCACGAGATCGGCGTTCTAGGCCTGCTAAGATGTCAGAATGACTCGAGCCAACATTTTTATTCTTTAGGATACAGTATACTAAGTTTATGTTGATTACTCTAAGTATCATCTTTGAAAGATAACTAGCATTAAAGTGTTGATAACGCTCCACTTTTGCAATCATATTTGCATAGTGTACAACAGAGTTTAGCAGGAAAAATTATCCTGAGTGGTGTTTTCATCTGCTCTGTCAGTCTCACTGCTTGCTTCGACTCCGTACACAAGACAGGACAAACGCTTATGATTTTTTTATATCAGCTTTGCATGCGATGATGCTGTCCTTGTTCCTCTTGGGGAGCATTTCTAGGGGGAAAATCAGAGTCTTTGGAGCCAGTCATAACTGGATTCCAATTCCAGCTGACGCCCTGGAGAAAGTCGTTAAACCTCGCGGCAGAGCAGGTCCCTCCTCTGTAAAATGGGGTTAGCATGGCTGTGAGACGGCAGCTACCTAGCGCAGTCCTAGCGCAGAGCTGGCATGCAGTGACCCCCTTTGTTTTAAGCACAGTTTTTAAATGGCTGTTAAATCCCTTTTGAAATTAAAGATTGAAAGGCAGCTGGCATCCCCTGCACTATATTTCTAGCTGATGATTCATCCGTCTCCCAGCGAAGTTGTGTCTGCAGGTAATCGGTGTGATGCTGCCCAGCACAGAAGGGACACCGATTTTATTTTATGAACAATAGTTAAATGTCTCAAGTGTCAGCTACTGGAAAATAAATATTCTAGGTTTCATCTATTCATTCATTCATTACAAGCACGATATCCTCCAAACGACCCCCTCGTTCTTTCCCTTTTTTTTTTTTACACTCCCCCAGGCCTACTACTGTCCTTTTGCCCAATTGGATGCTATTTTTCATTTTCGTCTTGTCACCACCTAATGTCCAAATGTATTTAAATCATCCTCAGACACAATCCTACATGATATGAATCACATTTGGGTTTTTTTTCCCCCTGACTTGTCAGCTGTCTCATTTATGATTGACAAGATTTTCATTTCAGTAATTTCTACTAATTCTGTGTCAAATCTGTATATTTAATGAACACACCAATTGGCACCTCATTATTAGTCAGGACAGTTTTTTAAAGTGTAAGGCACTGGTTTCATAATTTATAGTACATGGTAGCTGCCTCTAAATGAAATTCAATGGAAGCCTTTCCCCGTTTGCATGGAAACACTACCTGGCATATAAATACTAACATGTCTTCTCGACCGTCTCATGCTCCGTACATACGGACACTCTGTTTTCATGCCCCCGTCAGACTCTTCAACCCAAACGAGGCTTTTCTCTTTGTAATGGTATGTTGAATTGTATATCTCTGTGTAAAGATGAAAAGAAAAATAGTTTGTCTGCATGAAAAAAGTCCAAATTCTCCAATGCAAACACAATCTGACACATGCTAAAAATTGCCTGAAGCAATGGTGAGTTATAGTTCTTCTCCCTGGGGCAGATAATTCATTAGGAAATAGCCTATGCCCTATGCAGCACTAGAACAAAAATATTTACTTGTGGTAATATCAGATTATGAGTAACAGGGTTTCTTTCTGAACAGGGGGAGGGGGATATCGCACTAGATGCCCATCGTAAGTCTTGCAAATGCATCATTAGCCCCCAAGCTGCAAATCTAGGTCAGGATGGGAGCTTTAAAGTCGCTGCTGGGCTCAGGTGGAATCTGCTTCTGTGCAGGCACACTAGGCAGCCAGCTGTATAATGGGAAGCCTCCTAGGGCAATAGAGAAATGCTTTCACCTGATAAGGGGATCTTTTCCTGACCCAGAGAGTAACAAGAAGAAGGTTGTACTTTCGAATGAATACCATTTAAATAAATCCATACACACACACAACTTTTCTCTAATTTCTCTAAGCTTTCCATGTTCAACTTTTCAGCCCCAATTGGTGTCTGCCAGGTCCATTTTAAAAGGGAGACAATATCTTCCAGACTCAGAAATATCTGGATTTTTTTTTTAAACAATGAGACTTACACAATTCGTGTCGTGAGGGACCTTAAAAATCATCTAATCCAGGGGTTCTTAACAAGGGGTGCATGAGCTAGAACTGAAATTCAAAACAACATGATTCTTGTGAGGACGTGTTGGTGTGGGAGTGATGTATTTATTAAGTAATAATACACAATGTAGTATGGACTTAGTAAGGGGTCCGTGGAACAAAAAAGGTTAAGAGCCCTGATCTAATCCAAAACCTCACACGAAACAAAGAGAGGTAAAGGGACTTACTTGTCCAAGGTCATCTAAGTCTCCCACATCACGCTACAGTCTAATTTTTTTAATGATCCCTTTTCTCTGCAATATGAATAATTTATTAAATATAAAAACAAAAACAAATTGACATGGTGACTGCCATCTGATAACCTGAATATGTGTGAGAGAGAGACACTTTCGGCAGCGCCACATCCTTCCCCCAAAGTGATGACAAGAGGACACTACGGTTCCCTCAAACCTTCCTGCTCTGGTTTGAATATGACTTTTTCTAGACACCTGGTGGCACTTAATTCACTTGGCCAATGACTTGGAAACTTTTGTGTGGATCTTGCCCCATTCCACTGGGGCCACAAGAGGATGGAAGGGTATGTTTTCCTAAATATGTTCTGAAATCTTGCTAAAACTAGAGAAATTTAAATAGAAAAAAAATTGAATTTTAAAATTAAATCTAAAGTGCTTAAAATGGGAAAAATTACATTGTATATATGTCACCAGATTTTTTAAAATCCAAACTAAGCACTCAATGAACTTGCTAGGATCCGTTGTATCAAAATCATAGGAAAGCCCTCCTCAAAATTAAACACTTTTGCACCTCATAGGACTTTGTCAGAAGGGTGAAAAGGCAGCCAACTCAAATGGAAAAAATATTTGGAAATCACATATCTGATAAGGATTTATTATCCAGGATATATAAAGAGATATTCCAACTCAACAATAAAAAGACAAACGACCCAATTAAAAAATGGGTGAAAGACTTGAATAGACATTTCTCCAAAGAAGAAATACAAATGGCAAAAAAACACATGAAGAAATGCTCAACATCACTCATGATCAGGGAAATGCAAATGAAAACTACAATGAGATATCATTTCACACCTATCACAATGGCCACTATTAAAAAGACAGAGAACTACAAGTGTTGGAGAAGATGTGGAGAGATAGGAATACTTCTTCACTGTTGGTGGGAATGCAGGATGGTACAACCACTATGGAGGACTGTTTGGCAGTTCCTAAAGAAGTTGAATATAGACTTGCCACGTGACCCTGCAATACCACTACTGGGTATATGCCCAGAAGAACTGAGAGCAGTGACACGAACAGACATCTGCACACCGATGTTCATAGCCACATTATTCACCATTGCCAAAAGCTGGAAACAACCCAGGTGTCCATCAACAGCCGAATGGATAAACAAACTGTGGTCTATTCACACGATGGAATATTATGCAGCTGTAAGAAGAAATGAAGTCGTAAAGCATATGACAACATGGATGAACCTGGAGGGCATTACGTTGAGTGAAGCAAGCCAGACACAAAAGGACAAATACTGTATGAATACGTTCCTATGAACCCAATATATTGTGTAACATTATTGTTTGATTCAAAAAAAATTTTATATGTACCTGTTTTATATGTATCTGAGAAATGTACATATTTATTCATCTGTGTTTACTTTTTAGTTTTTAATTGTTTATATTTTCAGTTGTTAAATGTACAAAATAAAGTAAAAAAAAAACATAGGAAAACTTAAAATTCAAATATGAATTGAGAAAAATATTCAGGCATATGAAGAGGCCTAGATTTTGTTCTTCACTTTACCACCAAATTTGCTACAAACCACCCACCTGACATCTAGAAGTAATTTTCCCATCTCTCTGCACCTCGCTTTCCTCTTTTATAAAATTAAGAGAGTAGACCAAATGATCTCCAGGATTCTGTCTTGCTTCATTGGCCATGCCATGCAAATAATGTCTCCAAAATTGTTTTATTTTTTGAAAGCCACAAGAACTGCAGAGCTGGCTGTAGCTAATTCCAAAGATGTGAACTGACACTTGGGTATCTGCTAAATCTCCGTAACGCTTTCAAATGAGATAGTTCCACTATTGAAATAATTTTCCAAAATTATGTTGGCTGACTTTGGACTAGGAGCTCGTGCATCTAACCATCTAACCAGTGTTTCTCCCCACTTCACTTTCCAGATTGATTTGTAAGGTTTCTCTCCTGTTCAGGCCTGCGGAAGCCTGCAGATACGCGGGAGTGTGCGCGGGGGTCTTATTTGGCCCGAACATTTCACTAGGAACAGGGTGCTGTATTCCGTTTTTCTGTCCACCAGAACTGGAAGGTAATGGAATATTCTATTTCGGGGCATCTTTTAAAACTAGGAGCCGGTTAAAAGTACTGCAGAGTGTTATTTTGATCGCTGCCACAGAATGGATCACTCCTCCTGAATGCAAACACCAGCAAAGAATGCGTTAGAGGATACGCCATCGTATTAAAAATTAAATCCGACTGCATCTCCTAGTGGGCTTTCCTTCCTCAAGCACGGGTTCGTCTTCTCCGATGGAAACTGCACTCTGACAGCTCATCTTTATGGTTCACACCCAGGCATGGGCTGAGGTCAGAACCCCAGCTTTTCTGAACAGAGAGCCACAGATTTCGCCGCCACACGGTAGGCATGACACATAATATACTTCTTTCCAGTCTCCCGTGTCTTCAGTTTGCCTAAGGAAATGCTAGTGGTAAACTGAAGAGAGGATATTGCTGGGTCTTCCTGCCTTCCTTTTGTGGGACCAGCAGGATGCATGCAATTTACAAGGAATTCAAGAGCGCACCTCTTTTGATTTTCGTCTTTATTTTAACCTCCAAGAAGAGAGAGATTTAACTCGGTCTTCACCTCGGGCAAAGCTAATGCTCAGGTCATGTCTGAGCTCTCTGGGGATCCCCGCTTTATCCCATCCAGGGGCAATGGTGTCTTTTCACGTGGAGCTGCACAGCTGTCCAGCCATATGGGCCCGGGACAGCGCAGGCAATCGGATTTGGGGAGGTTTTACAGTGTAATTTCTTAACATGTTAGTATTTGGGGTGAGCTTGATCAGAAACACAGACAGCTCTTGAGCCCAAGGGTTTAGGCTTTAAGAAGCCATCACAAATGTCCCAGCATCTGATCAGACTGGTTAAAACACACGAAATCTGTGGCTGGGGGAGGGGAAGGGCTCCCGACCCCTTGGATGGAAAAAGGCCCAAGGGTATGCTTCAAGTCTTAATTCAGCATCAGCTGCTCCCCCATCCACCCCACTTTTTTTTTTTTTTTTTTTTTTAACCCGGGGCTCATCATTTAAGGCGTTCCACTCAGGCCTGCAGAGCCTGTTACAAAACCATCGCTCTGCTCCCCTCCCCCCCGCGCCGCAAGATGAGCGAGCAAATATCCTGCACTGCAGCAGCAGCCCGGGAGGACCGCGCTGAAGCCAGCCTCAGGCCAAACACAACCAGGCCCTCAAGGAAAAAAGAAAAAGGAAGAAAGGAAGAAACAGGGAGAGGCAACCGCGGTAGGTCCCGCTGTCCTTCACTCAAGACAAGCTGAAAGTCGTGTCACAGCCCCATCCCTGTCCAATGGGCTCGGAAACTATTTCCTAAGTAAATTTTCAGTGCTTAGAAAACAAATAGTCCTGAATCTAAAACCCTTAATCAAAATGGTGCAGGTCTTGAACCAAGCTACTGCCAATGTGGTTTTTCCACCAGAAAAGTATTTTAGTTTGAGGGGAACCTTGCTAGAATGGTAAGGGTTCCCCAGAAAGGCACCCACCAGTGATGGGTTTCCCCAGCCGGCTGCAGTCATCAGAACTTAACATCTATGGCGGGGGTATTTTAAATCTTCGTTTCTTTTCTTCTTTTCTCTCTCTGTTTCATTTGAACCAAAGCTTTTCGCTTCTTAGAATTCACAAAACCGCTTCTTTCTGAGCGTCTAGGGGCGCGTGGTTGGAAGGGGAAAGGCAGAACGAGAGGTTTTGGCGTCGCCCTGCTTCCACTGGGGCAAACACCCAATAATTTACAAGAACCGGAAAGGCCTGGGGCGGCGCGGGGCAGCGCCCGGGGGCAGCGCGGCCTCTGGGAAGGCTCTCGGGCCGTTCCCGCTGCGCGCGCCGCGATCCCGCAGGCCCCGGGGCGGCCGCCTCGCACGGCCGGGTGGCTTCGGGAGGGTCACGAGCTTTTACCCCCATCCCTCTGCGGTCTTCGTTCCCTTAAGGCGCGGGCCCGCAGCCGGGCCCCGCGAGCGCCCGCCCTGCGGGAGCTGCCGAGTCGTCAGTCCGGGCGCGGGGCTGTGCGGGCTGGGCCGGGGGCGGCTGGGCTTTGCTCTTGTGGGCACGTTCCGGCCGAGGCCCTCCCTGAGGCCAGGTTACCGCGGCGCCCCGGGAGGCCAGCACGCACGACCGCCACAACAAAAGGCCTCCCCGCGGGGGTCCGAACGCACGCGGGCGCGCGGCGGCCGGGCGTGCGGACGCCCTTGTGCGCCCCGGGAGTCCCGCGCGTCCACCGGCCCAGGCGCGCGCGCACGTCCCCAGGCGCGGGCACGCGCGCCCGCTCTCCTTCAGCTTCACCTTGGCTAAGGGGCGGGGTGATGCGGCTACCGCTCCCGCAGCGCTTCTCCCCGCCCCAGCCGCGGTCCTCCGGGATTCCTGCAAAGGAGCTGCGGGCGCCGCGCGCTCCGCGGTGATGCCCACCGCCCCCTCCCCACTCGGCCCGGGCTGCGCCGCGGCCCTTGGGAATCTCAGCCCCGAGCCTCCCGCCCGGGTGCGGGGCGCAGAGGGCGTGCCCGTGCCCAGTGCCCCCGTCTATTTGCAAGTGCGGCCGAGGACGGGGTGGGCGGCCAGCGGTTCCGGGGCAGCTGGGGCGGAGGAAGGGGAGAGGGGAGGGGCGGCCGGGAGCCAGGCTTGGGCGTGACGCCGGGGCGCTGGGAGCAGCCTTCCTTCCCGGGACTGGTGGCACCGGGTGCGCTCGAGGGGCGCAGGGCATGGGCCGCTGCAGATGCGTGGGTGGGCACGGCGAAGGCGCCCCCTTCTCCCGGTACAGAAATGGATGAACGGAAGCGCGTGGGGGGCGGGGTGCGCATCGCCTTTGCTTCCCCGCTCTCCCGAGCGCTCCCACTTCTCACTTTGCCCAAAGCCGCGTTTTCCTGGGCACTGCGCTCCCTGAGCCAGGAGAGGGAGGAACCGGGGGCAGTGAGGATGACGTGAGCTGGTGCAGAGAGGGGGCGGGGGGCTGCGGGCCGGGCTCTGTGCACAGCTCCGGGTCCTCTTGTCTCCAGCACAGTCGGCAGATGTGGCTTCTTTCAGCTGAATAATCCTTGAAGGAATAATTGTTTTAAAAGGAAATCTGCCTCACCTAAAGAGGACAGTGAGGAGACTAGGGCTGGGTAAGCATCAATTAAAAGGCCCCGAGTCCCCTCCGTCTCTCCTGGCCTCCCTCTTTCCCCCTCCCCCCCTTCCCCTCTCTCCCTCCCCCTTCCCCATCCCCATCCCCTGCAATCCGCACTCGACGCGAGTTCACGCTCAGGGCTGCCTTTCCAGGCTGAACCGCAACCTGCGCTGCGCGTTATTATGCCTGGGCCTCCCGCGCGCCCTTCCTCCCCCAGCGGCGCAGCCCCCCTGCGCGCCAGCTTCAAAGGGAGACTCGGGGTTTTCAGGGCGTTCCTGACCGTCATCACGAGGCTGCTCGTCGCGGTTATCGTTTCCGCCTGCCCGCTGGGGCGACCACCGGCGCTCCCCGGGCGCCGGCCCCTTCCCCCGCCGAGGAAGCCGCTGGCCGGATCCAGTCTCCCCCGCCTCTCCGCACGCACCCCAATGCAGCTGCCTGTGTTTCATCCTCATCCTCTTTATCCTGGTAGGTCCACTGCCTTTCGCTGGGCTGGCTGGAACGCCGAGGGCTGCGACCCGTCGCCTTAAAAAGAACAAAAAGACGAAGGCCGTGTGCGGACAGCGGCCCAAAGCGCCCCGGGCGCGGCGAGCAGGGAAGCGGCAGCGGAGACCCTGCGCCACCCGGCGCGCGCCCGCTGACCTCTGCGGGTATTGGGCTTTTCGTTTTATTTGTCCTTTTGGCATGCTTTAACAGTGTCATTGTCGGGAGGGTTTTGTTTTGGGGTTCGGGGGGTTGTTTGGGGTTTGGTTTGGTTTTCCGTGAAGGGAAGCTGAATCGTGGGAAACCCTGGCGCTTTTACCTGGGTTTTCCAGCCCCCCCACCTCATCTTCGAGCCGGGCCAGCTGGGGAGGTATTGCCGGTGAGAAGGCAGTAATTTTGGTGTTTTGTTTTGTTTGTTTAGGGGCTGGGGCTGGTTTTTTGTTGTTTTTTGATGTGTTGCTCGGGTCGGTAGGACGGAAGGCTGAGTTTTGCTGGGGATGAGAATATGGTCCCTGAGAAATGGATGAGTCCACGTAGGTGCCTGAGGAGACTGCAGTTGTGTGTCAACAGTGGAGAGATGAGGGCGGTGTGGAGAGACGCAAGCCACTGTCTCATTGTCCGTTTGGCTTTGAGGACTCGCATCTTCTGCCCCTCTAGCCCCACTCCCCTTTTTGAGACCCGGGGATCCAGTCGCATTATACACGAGTGACCTTTTAAATCTACGCCCACTCCTTACCAGGTAAAGCCCATGGGGGGGATGGAGAGTGGCAGGGGTGTTTCGAAGTCATGTATATTCTCTCTCTCTCTCTCCTCCCTCCTTCCTCCCCTCCCTCCGTCTCCCCTGCCACCCCTCCCTCGCCCCCCCTTCGCTCATTCTCCTCCCCCCTCCCCCTCCCTCCCTCCCCGCTGCATTTTGCATGAGCTATCTAGGTCATTAGCATTTTAGCGTATGCAAGACTTGACAAAGCTGATGAGGGGCCAGATGGGCCTCGCTCTTAGGTTGTTGTGGTTTTTTCCCCCCTATTTTTTCCCTTTCCTTTTCCCCCCTCACCACTTGGGACCTGAGCTGAAAGACTGCAGCAGGCGAGTTCCGGAAGGCTGATCCCCAGCTCGAGGCCGGGCCGCCTGCGCCCGCACTCGGCTCTCCAGGTACCCGCGGCGGCCGCGCGCCCTGCCCTGCCCTGCCCTGCCCTGCCCTGCCCTGCCCTGCCCGCCGCCGAGCCCCGGCGCCCTCCTCGCCCTGGCCGCGGTCGTCCCCCGCCTCGCCCCCCTCCGTCTCCTGGGCCGAGCCGAGGCGCAGTGGGTGGGTAGGGTTTGCTGCGCCCGGGCTCGGTGGGCTCGGTGGTGGCTTTCATTGTCTGGAGCTGCGGGGAGGCACGGCACGGGGAGAGGGGCCAGGGCAGTCGGGGTAATTAGCACGGGGGAGGAACCCCTCCGTCCCTCACTTCCACCCACACCCCCAACCCCCCACCCCCTCCGCTTTGCAGGAAAAAGCCTGGCTGCGGAAGGATGGGGAGAACAAAGAGCCTTGGGAAGACGCTGCTGCGATCTCATTGTGCTGCCGAGCGAGCGTGCGGCGGCGCTGCCCCGGGCGCTGCGCCCCCAGCCTCTCCCCGCTGTCAGTGCGCACGCACACGCCCCGCTTTTTCTTTCCTTTTCCTCCTTGTCTCCTCCATCTCCTCCCCCCTTCCTTCCTTGCGTCTTTCCTTCCTCAGGAGAAAGGCCTCTCTCTCCGTGTTCACAGCGGACCTTGATTTAAATGTCCATACAATTAAGGCACGCGGTGAATGCCAAGAATGGGGCTGGCTGAGCACCTTCTGCCCGCGAGGGCCCCCGAGCAGGAGCGACCGTCGAGGCGCCCTCCGCCGAGTTCCGCGGGGCCCGGACCTGAGCCCTGGGGGAGAGGGGGTGTGGCGCTGGGAAGGGCTGGGGTCCGCGATGCGGGAGGGAACCAGCAGCTGAGTGTGTGACGGAAGCACAGATCTGCGTGTCCCAGGTGCGGGGGTGGCCTGTGAGGCGGTGAGGAGTGCTGCTGTGCGCAGCCGACGTGGGTCGGTACCTTCTCCGTGGCTGGGTTTTTGTTCTGGGCTTAGCTTTTGGCTTGCCCTTTACAAATAACCCGGTACTCAGAAGACGGGCCCCCTGCGCCAGGGCCTGGACTGCGGATATATCGTGCTGGACCTGAGGGTTGGGGGTGGCGGGTGGCAGGGCGGGGGGTTGCCACCCTTTGCGGTAGAGCTGCAGGCACCTGGCGGGCTAGGCGGGGGAGAAGGCTGAGCGCTCCCGGAGGGTCCACGAGCTCTTTCAGGGCTCCCAGGCGCTCTGCCCTGCTCACGGCGGCTCTTGCTGCAGCTTCAGGCAGAAATCCAGGAGACGGAGAGGGAGGGAGAGGCACGATAACCTGTGTGTGCCCAAGGGAGGGATGCCCGCCTTCCAAAATCCGAACAGACGGAAAAACAGAATGTGCACGGGGTGGGGGTCTGCTGAAAGCCTGTTATGAAAGAGGCAGTCAGGGCTTGGAAAGGATTAAACCTCCTCATCTCGAACAACCTGCGTCCCAGTCATGCCTCCCCCGCACCCCAAGCAGCAGCCGCTCCTGGAGAGCCCCTCGCTGCAGTTACACCAGATCCCATCCCGTCCCCAGAGCTCCCAGCTCTGTAGTAACCCCGGAGCTGCATGGATGGTGGCAAGACCCAAACTCATAAATTTCCAGGTGGGGAAAATGGAGGAGGGGCTCCCTGCGGTAGACAGATGAAGGCGGCGGGAGCTGGAGCTTCCTAGCCGGGAGGCAGCTGCCGGTCCCTCCCCCACGCAGGAAGAGGCCTGTTCTTGCAGGGCCCAGGCGGTGGGGGTGTTTGGAGCGCAGGATAAAGGCCTGTGGTCCTGACACCCCAGGGCCTAGGAGAGTCTTGGCTGCTGTGTGATCAGGACTCTCCTCTCCACAGCCTCAGGTCAGCCCACTAAATAAGCATTCGTTGAGGACGTGGGTCAATACGCTGACCCCACTCTCCTCTCTAGCCTGTTTCCTCCCATGTTTATTGGGTACCTTCTACGTGCCAATTACTGGGTAATTATTATATTTTAGGTTCGTCATTTGCCCCCCTAAGAGGACGTCTGAAGTCAGAAAGGCTGAGGTCAAATGGGCCGCACCCCACCCAGACACCCCGGCACCTCCTCCGGGCAGGCTGGGAGGTGCAGTTTCTTGCTTACGCTGCAGAAAGGGATGCGCTACACTGCGTGCAAACTGCAGGCTGTTTGCTCCCCGCTGGGGCCCCAGAAGGCGGTAGGACGGAAAGGGACAGCAGCTTCGCTCACCCCTGAGCCCTGGCCAAGGCTTCCTAGGAGCTCCAGCATCCTTGCCTCCCCTGGGAAGAGTCCCTCCTGAGTGCTGGCTCTTTCCAGCCCCTGTGATGCGCCTCCTCCTCAATTCCCTAGCTTCCTGCCCCCCCCCCCCCAGGGAGAGGTGCTCTGGGGCTCTGGTGTGAGCCTCTGAGGACCAGGCCCCTGGTAAAATCTCCTCATGCCTCCCCCAGTAATGCCCCTTTTAGGCAGAATCATCTATGATGGGAGGGGCAGTTTTAAAAAAATGTGTAATGCTTATGTAAACTCTTGCTCCAGAAAGCTTTATGTGTGGGTATTTTCCTGTGTGCACACGAGGTCTCTTCACAAAATGCATCCTCATGTGGGCCTTTAATGGCGGAAATGGCAAAAAGATGAGCGGCCACTGTGCCCCTGTGTAGTTTTGAGGCCCATGGGGTGAGGATCGGCCCTAGGTTTTTCTCTTCCTCTATCTTTAAGCCCTATTTATGCCCAGCAGTGTTTATGCAAGAAAACGTACAGATTTCTGCTCCTTCAGAGCATTTCCTTAACTCTCAATGTCATCTTCTCCCCTAGTCTATGTAAGCTCTTCTAAATACATTCTCTGGCTTAATGAAGGGAAAAATATTTTTTAAATACTTTATTTTTAATCTCATCCTGGATCTTTAAATAATAATAAAAATATTATTTTTAAATAATATATTTCATTTTTTAAAATGGACGTCTGAGGAAGTGCTGATTGAATAAATAAGATACTCACCAGTTCGCAAACACCACTGTCATAGTCCTCAT
The DNA here is from genome assembly GCA_026826555.1 of Tolypeutes matacus. NCBI lineage: Eukaryota > Metazoa > Chordata > Mammalia > Cingulata > Chlamyphoridae > Tolypeutes > Tolypeutes matacus. Next base: position 102,552 of record JAKSZT010054464.1, on the reverse strand, counting down.
ATTTCTTGAGCTCCTGCCAAGCTCACATAGATTTAGAAATGTTTCAGAGGAAAAAATTGGTAATATTCTTATTTTCCCTGCCAGAGACGGTCCAGGTCTCTGTTTAAACGAAAAAGAAATTGATCCTTTAACAGAAGCAAAGGTAAACTCCTCTGTTACCAAAAGGGGGGCGGGGAGCTTCTGTTGAGGCATGAAGAGACTTAGCCAGAGAAATAAGTATTTAGGGGAGGGGCACGATTGCAGGCGTATGTACACCCATCTCCCCACATAGCCACGTCCATGGCCGATATTTACAGGAAGGCATTTAACCACAGAAAACACCCATGTACCCATACTGTCTCCACGGGGAAATGATTTTCTCTTTCCCTCTATTGAACTTACATAATCCCCCCCGCCCCCCAGTCCAACCTTAGAATAGTCCCTGGGGAGCTGCAGAGCTTCTCCCTGGGACAGATGGAGGCTCGGTGGGGGCTTTGGAGCCCACGAGTCAAGTGGGCTGACAGGGTTTGTGCTGCGTGTGTGTGTGAGGTCCGACTGGCTGGCTGACGGGATGACTCCAATAAAGATGCTTTTTCTTCTAAGTCCCATCTCCAATTCTTTCCTTGGGTGTTTTTGCAAACTCTTGGTCAATTTGGCTTCAGTTTAAGAAAAAACGTAACTGCATCTCACACTTAGACCTAGAATGAGGGCCTCAAATGGGACTCACTGGAGGCCACGTGCATTGTGCTGCCCCAGTGGTGGGAGAGTGCCAGGCCTGGGGGGGCGGGGGACTGGGGCACCAAATTTAGATGGCCTGGAAAAAAGCAGGCCTTGCTGAGAGCATGGAACGTTCCGGTCAGAAGGGAAGTACCGGCAACTCTGAAAAGGCTCGTCTTTGCCTTTTCTTACCCTTTCTCCCCTTTGTCTTAACATGGGAACATGCCCAGAGACCGGGGCCCGGGTCGCCACTGCAGAATACGCAGGGGCTTCCTCCTCTCAAAATTAAGGTGTGAAAGGGGTTTCTTTTTTAAATTAAAACCCAATCTGTGTGTTGCTTGAACACACACAAAATGTCGACGCCTAGGAGGCACCATTTTTGCTGGAACTTCATTTCCCTACGTCGCGTGTTTTCAGGGCAGCTCCCCACCACCAGGCGGGCGCGGCGGGTCTGCGGCCCGGGGACCCCTTCCACGCTTCCTAGGGACCCGCTTTCCAACGCGCATGAGCCTTTTTCTTTTCTCTTTTCCTTATTACGCACCCGAGACATCTAAATTGAGCAAGACCCGAATTAACGAGCTGGTTTTCTCTTCTTTTTTGCTCCCGTTTTCCCGGCCTTGATTTTTTTTTTTCCCCGAGTCAAGAAGATTCGGGGCCCCTAAAACTTGGGGGGACGGCTAGGAATGGGTCCTTCCGCGGTGCCCAGAGCTTTGGCCTGATGGAGGGGCGGGCAGCGACGAGGTTACTTTGAGTCCAATTCCAGGGTGCGCCGCGAGCCGAGGTCCTAAGGTCCTGCCGAGGCGGGGCCACCGTCTCCCCTTTTCTGCCCACCTCCTCTCCTCGCGTCAGGTGGACCCTCGATGGCCGGAGTTGGAAATTACTACCGAAGCGGGGTAGGAGCGGGGGGCGGGCAAGGGCGGCAGCTTCCGCTTGGAATAAGGGCCTTGCCCATGAAAAGCCTTCCCGGAAGGGTCCCCGCGCCTTCCCACCGCAGGCCTCGGCCTGGGCGCAGCCCTTCCCGCAGGCTCACGCCGCGCGGCCTCCGCTCGGGGGTCCCGGTGCGCCCGGCGCCCCCCTCCTGCACTCCCACACCTCCAGACCCATCCCGCACCCCGAAAGCCCCGGGGCCTCAGACCGTGCGGGGAAGAGCAGGCGAGCGCGGCAGGGGCCGGCAGGGCGCAGCCCGGGAGAGGGGCCTGCCCGGGGCAGAGCGCGGTGGAAGCCGGAGGCTGCGGTGCCGGTTGCGCACCCGGGGAGGTCATGCTTCACCTCGGTCCGCCGTCCGCGGCCCCCCTTTCGGCTGCGCAGCCGGCCCTTCCCTCTGCCCCCGCGCCTGCCTCAAGGTGCCGGCCTCCTCCCCCGGTGCCAGCGGCTTCGCCCGCCGCGCGGCGTGGCTCGTGCCCAGAGCAGCTCCTGCCCCCGCAGCGCCACGCCCTCGGGGACGCTGCGCACTCGCGGATCCTCAAACCGGAGGAGAACCGCACATTCCTCCGGGGGCCTCGGCGCTGGTCCCGGCGCTGCGCCAGAGGCCCGGAGCCGCCCGGCAGCCGGTCCGAATCGGGGGCGGTTTTCCTGCCTTCCTGAGCCGCAAATCGCCGCAAACCGCAGGCCCGCCCAGGCCCAGAGAGGGGCGGCCGTCCCGACCGGCGGGCATGGCCCCCCTTTTCCTTGCGTGTCCTCCCGTTGGGGGCGCTCCGCCCTCCAGCCCGGGGCTAAGTGATAGAAGGTGCGCTGGGTTGACAGGCCGGTGCCCCGAGGTAACCTTCAGGGCCTAGTCTCAAGGTCATGTGCCTGAGAAGAGGCCCAGGAAGTGCCGCACAGAGCCGGTGCGGGCCAAAGCTCCCGACGCATAGAAGGGGCCGCTGGGAGGGGGGATCCCCCTCCCACACTCACACAGATTGATGTGGCAATATTTATCCCCATTTAATTGAGACACTGGTTTAATTTCAGATTGTTTCAGCTTAGGGCCCGATGGGGTTTTCTGCAGTTCTTTTCCCCAGTGCCTCTGCAGAAACTAATTGCTGTTAATATCCAATTTTGGCTTTATTATTCGTTAGCCAATTATGTATCCCATAGCCGGGCCCCTTGCTGCTCGCTGCCTCTGCTGGAATCAGCTAAAGTGATGCCTGGCTGTTGCTTTTTTCCCTTTGCTTCTAGTCAAACTCTTTCCCCCACCCCAGATGATTTATTTGGCCCATCAGTCATTTTGTTTTGTTACTTAGCCCAGCACTAGCCAAGTTCAGGAGATTTAAGGCTTTTCCTCCCTTTGAGGGAAATGTCTTCTTTGCAGTTGCAGGAAATCACCTCCATTTTTTAAAAGGAGGAAAATTTACATTTTTTCACTCTCTCTTTACTCCCTCTGAGCTTCCTTTTTCTGCAGCCATTTTTGGAGCATTTTTCAGTCAAAAGGAAGTGCAGTATCTTGGAATCCTGGTTCCCCCTTGTCCTCTCTCCTCACCTTCCCACTAGCTCAGCCCCAGCTCACCCTAAATCTATGCCATGTAAATAACACCATGGACTTAAAAAGAGTGCTCTGAGACCTCATCTCGCATCCTAGGAGGGAAACTCAAACACGCTGTTTGGGAAAGGCACCATTTTCGGAGCTCAGGGGGAAGCTCTCACTTCCTCGCCCACAGATGCCCTGGGAAACTGCTCCTGCCTTTCGCCAGGCGCTCCTTCCTGCTTTCCTCAGTACCAGCCAGAGCTGACGCAATTGGGGGTAAAAGCCTGGGGAAACAAGGTATCCCTTTGCTTGGTTCATTTGTGCACTCCCCAGGGCCGGTACAGGAAAATGAAAGTGAAGATCATGGCGACAGCAGGAAGAGCCGCCTTTGTCTGCTTCCCCTCCTTCTCCTGTTTTCAAACAGCACTTGAGATGCTATGAATGTGCCCTCACAGCCATCCCTGGCAGTTCTGCAGCACCTGCCCAGTGTGGGCCTGGAATGGAAGGGAGGGACCAAACGGAGCGGCTGCCCCTGCTGGCGCGGCCCGGGCCCTGAAGCCTGCAGCTTCCTCGTGGCCTGAGAATCCCATGGTCAGGTTTTTCCTAGGGGGGAGTGGGTGGCGAGTGGTGGGACATTGTTAAGAAGGTGCCTTACACGTAAGGCTCGATAAATACCACCCAAATTGGGTGTAATTGAATTAGCAGCAGCCGAACCGCTTTTCCTGCAGCAACACTACAATGTTCCACGAAGGCCTCTTGGGCAACAGATAAATAGAGTGGCATGCCTGGGAAGAAAGGAGCTTAAAAATGTTTCTGGGTCTCCCATCCTCTCGCCTCTTCCCTGCTTCCGTTATCGCAGATATGTGGAGCTTCATTTTCCAATAGGTCATTCATGGTAAAGAGAGTGCATGACCATGCCGAGCCTAGATGTAATTTCTGAGAAGGAAAACTCTTCTTTAGAACCCTGCCGCCTTCCTTTGCCTTCCTAGTGGCCCTTATTCTCAAGTTTCCCCCTTCCCCGCCTCCAATCACATCTTATTCAGAGTCCTCCCCCTCTGGGGTGTGGCCCTAAAAATGCTAGTCATAATAATAATCAGCTTCTATTTCCTTCTCCTCTCCTCACCCCAGTCCCGGAAAATAGGCCTGTTCTCCAAGGTCAAGGAGGCCGAGAGCAAAGCCGTAGGGTTAAACCATTTCACACGAGTATGCAAATTGCTCGAACTGTCTCTTAACTTTCCCAGAGGTACTTACATTTTAGAAGAAACATTTGCATCACAAGTGAAACTCTAATTCAGGGGTTCTTAACAAGGAGTCCGTGAGCTTGAATTGAAATTCAAAAAAATGTCATTCTTGTCGGGACGTGTGGTACGGGTGTGATGTATTTATTAAATGACAGTATAGTGTGGACTTAGTAAGGGGTCCGTGGTTTTCACCTCTTCTCCAATTCCTGACTCAGTCATGGACTACAGACTAAAAACTGTCCAAGGCAGCATTTGGAACAGATGGGAAAATTATTTCATGTGGACCCAGGGCCTCTCAGAAGCCACGAGGGGTTTGGTCTCTTCCATTTTTTGAAGGCTTTAGGATATTTTAAAAATTAATAAATATCAAAGCAGGGTTACAAAAATTATGGTACTTTTTGTATGCTTATATTTAAGAATTAAAATGGTATGATTAATATCTTCTTTCAATTGCTTTAGTGTACGTATGCTGTATATACAGCATCCTCCCAAAATATTATCATCAAGTCTAAATATGGGGCCCTTTGTGATTCTGACACCCACGCAAAAGGCCCTGTTTGCTCAGGCCCGGTCCCTGGGGAGAGTCCAGCATAAGGGCTGAGACCGCAAGTGCTGGGATCTGATTGATCCTTGGCTCTGTCACTAGGTTATGTGACATTGGTTAAGTCGCTCGGCCTCTCTGCGCATCCGTAGAAGGGTGAGGACACTAACGGCATCTACTTCATAGAGCTGCTGCAGGATTAAATGACATAAAACGGGTAAAAACGTTCAGCAAAGCACATTGCACTGCTCAACAGAAATAGAATTGCAAGCCATACATGGAATTTTTAATTTTCTAGTAGCCACAATTATTAAAATAAAAAGGAACATTTGAAATTAATTTTAATAATATATCTTACTTGACCTGCTCCACCCGAAATATTATAATTTCAGTATGTAATCAATATAAAAATTATTGAGATGTTTAAATCATACTAAATCTTCAAAAATCTGATGTATATTCTACACTTACGGTTCATCTCAGTTCAGATGCTAAATTTTCATCAGAAATACTTGATTTGTATTTAGACTTCATAAAATTTATAGTTGAAAAAGTAAATTCATATTGTTTGATTCAAAAAAAAACAAAAAAAAAATTTATATGTACCCATTACATTTAATTGAGAAATGTATATATTTATTCATCTGTGTTTACGTTTTAGTTTTTAATTGTTTATATTTTCAATTATTAAATGTACAAAATAAAGTTAAAAAAAAAAAAAAAGTAAATTCATATACCCGTTAGTTACAACCATTCTTAAAATTTTTCCAGTAACTGAGTAGAGTATCCGTTTTTACGTTTAAATCAACCAGAGTTGCCCCAGCCCCATTCCCGGCGCAGAGTTCTTAGTCGTTGGAGGCTGTGCCAGGCAGTGAGGGACTTAAGAGGACCATTGCGCCCTCGGGGCTCCAGCCCCCCGGGGACACAAGAACAGCCCCTCTGTGCCTCCAGGCCTGTCATGGGCTCCGTGGGCTCAGTGGCCGTTTGCCAGGAGCATCGCCCTGACTTTCCCCGCTGCAATGCTGGGGAGCCTTCCGGAACCTCCAGGCTTCTTTGACCGTGTGTGTGTGTGACGAGGGGGCTGGCAGGGCTCTTGGAAACAACATCTCCGCAGCAGAAACGACGCACCCGTGACCGAGGCTTGTTCCGACGCGCACGCCAGATTGTGTACGAAAGGAACAGACGAGTGGGGGGCATATGCCCAAGTTTAATTCTGTGCTAATTTCTCTTACTGTTAATTACAAACCTTCTCAGCCACGCCTATATTCACTTTTTCAACAAATTTTTTTTTAAGATACAGATTTTTTTTTTAATTTACAAAATTGGGTTTAACTTTCTTTAGTTTTTTTACCTTAAAAGTTTATGAGATTTCTCATTCTCATATTTATTTTGGCCAACCCCGAAAAAATGCCATTATTTTTGTTATAAATACTGTAGGAACCTTTTATTTTTTGTACCCCGCAAATGATCGTTGGAGTGACTGTGTCAATATCCTGTGGCGGAACCAGGCGAAACCAGACGTCCGTCTGCTGTGGAAGAGCTCCCAGTCAGAGCCGCAGAGAAGGAACCGTGTCCTAAAGTGGGCAAGGGTTTGTACTAGTTAGGTTAGACTGGCTGATGACAGAAACGCCAAGGTATCCATGCATCTTACCAAGATACATGGTTTTTCCTCTTTTGTACACATAGCTCAGAGTCAGTGTAGCAGCCATGATCACCAAAGATGCTGGTGATCCACAAATATTTATTGAAACCTCATATTTCAAACACTAATTTGGACTCTCAGAGATTTGTGGCTCCTAAGACTTGTTCCCTGCCCTCAGTGAGCTCACAGTCCAGGAGGGAAGATAAGACAGACACATAAACAATTATGGCAAAGTTAATCAGTGTCATACAAGAGAGACAGCCAAAATGCTAGAAGAGTTCAAATCAAAGAGATACCTTTTCCAACAAGAGGATGAGGGAGACCTCAAAAGGCAGTGGGGGGTGGGGTGGGGTGGAGAGCATCCTAATAAGTTTAGCCTGAGCATCAGCACAAAGATGAGGAAACTTTGCTGGACTAAGTACGGGTATAATGACAGTACATCAGAAAGAAAGTTTGGGGCCAGATCACATATGAGAAAAGGGCTTCCCTAAGTGATCTGATCCTCCGAAGTACTGTGGGACCCCAAATTTCCACCCCAAGATTTGTCCCAATGCATAGAGTCTTCATTTTCTCCAAGTCCCGGTGGAGTGAAACTCATAGCATTAGGCTTTCTCTACGGAAGCCTTCCTGGGAACACTGTTTACTTTGCTGAAGTCATGGGGAAATTGCTCAGTTTGCTTTCTGGGAGAACTGGGCATTTCCCTTTGATGGGATTGCCTGGAAGCAGATTCATGGAATGCCAGGAAACCTAAGAACTGTCCCCAACAGTGAAAGGTGCAAGCCTCTCCCTTTCTCAGCCTCACCCACTCAGGCGTCATCACTTGTGCAAATTCTGAGGCAGTCTTGAGAGATGGAGGTCAGGAGTCCCGGACCCACCAGCAGGTGGGACTGGCTCTCCTAAGTCCATGTCGGCGGTGCCGTGCCCACCTGCACATCCACTGACTGGCATGCGTCGTCCTGTTACCTGGTTGTATTTGCTCAAACCTTCAGATGCTCCTTCCTCTTGGGTTGGGTCTCTGAAGCCCTTTCTAGAAGGAGGCTTAATCTCCAGAAGGCCCCTTTTCCAAAGGGGGTGAACACGCAAAACAACAGTACTTTCACATACCTGGCTCTGAGTTTAACTTACTACTCGGAACTTTATGATTTCAAGTGAAGAGACCCGATCAGAGCTAGCTTAAACGCTAAGGGAACTTCTTGACTCCTGCAACCCTGTCTAAGAATCTAGCTGTGCTCGGAGATCTTCCACATCCTTGTTTGAGTCTTTTGTCTCTGCTCCTCTCCACACATATTTAATTCTCTTCTCTTTCTGCAAACTCACCTCTGCTTCTTAGGGCCACACAGCAAGATACATGGTGTTTTAGTCTGCTGGGTGCCAAAGTGCAATATACCAGAAGTGGGTCGGCTTTTACAATGGGGCTTTTTTTTTTTTTTTTTAAGATTTATTTATTTACTTTTTTATCCATTTTAACACCCCCGCCCCTGTTTTTGCTGTTTCTGTGTCTCTGTGTCTGTTTCCTGCCCTCTCTTCTCATCCTCCTCCTCCTGTCTTCACTGGGATTCGAACCTGGGAACCTCCGATGTGGGAGAGAGACGTCCTACTGTCTGCGCGACCTCAGTTCCTGGTTTTTTGGCACGACTCATCTTGTCTCTCCCTTGTGTCACTCTCCTGTTACGTCACCATCTTGCTGCGTGGTTCGGCAGGGCCTGGGGGTTCACCCGCTCGCGGGGCCTGGCAGCCCATGTGCCTTCTATATTTTTCTTTATTTTTACTGGGAGATCCCGGGGATCAAAGCCAGGTCCCTCCATATGGGAAACAGATGCCCAACCCCCCGAGCCACATCCACGCCTACAATGGCGCTTTATTAATTTAAAATTTACAGGCCAGAGGCTGTGAAAATGTTCAAATCAAGGCCTCATCGCCAATGCTTTCTCCCAAGACCAGCTGTTGGCGACCCTGGACCCCGTCACATGGCAAGGCACGCGGTGCTGTCCACTGGGCTTTCCCTTCTCCAGGTTTCCTTGCTTTAAGTTTCTGGTGTCAGTGGCTTGCTCTCAGCTCCTGTGCCTTTCTCCTCTCTCTCTCTCTCTCTCTCTCTCTTTCTCTCTCTCTCTCTCTCTCTCCATAGTCATCCCAGTAAAAGGATTAAGACCCACCTTGGGCCACGCTTAACTGAAGTAACCTAATCAAAAGGTCCCTGGGAATGTATGTGACTCACACGGTTGAGCCCCTGCTTCCCACATGGGAGGTCCCGGGTTTGGTCCCTGGTGCCTCCTTAAAAAAAAATAAAGCAACAAACAAACGAATGAAAAAACAGCTCAGGGGAGCCAATGCGGCTCACTGATTGAGCACTGGCTTTCCACAAACAAGGTCCTGGGTTCAATTACTGGCCCCCAGTACCTCAAAAAAAAAAAAGAGAAGGTCCCATCCACAACGGGTTCACACCCACAGGAATGGACTAGCTTTAAGAACATGATTTTCTGGGATACATACGGTCTCTAAACACACATGGCCATTGATATTTCCCAGGCTTTATAGTTTATAGCCCAGCCACCCCTGAGACAATCACCTTGACCAAAGAAATGAATACCCCAAATAGTCACATGTGAGTTAGGTGTGTGACGGCCAAATTCATGCGTCAGCTTGGCCAGGTTATGGCATCCAGTTATTTGGTCAAGCAAGCACTGGCCTAATTGTTACTGTGAGGATATTAGATCATCAATAAGTGGATTGCATCTATGGCTGATGACATCTGCAATCAATAAGGAGTTTGCCTTCAACAATGAGAGACGTCTCATCCAATCAGTTAAAGGCCTTAAAAGAAGAAGTGATGGTTCCAGCAGTCAGCTTCTCTTGGGGAATTCATCGAAAACCTTCATCAGAGTTCCCAGTTTGCAGCCTGCCCTGCGATATCCAGACATGTCCATCCCCACAGTTGCGGAGCCAATTCCCATGAAAAACTCTCATGATGTTCTGTTTCCCTGGAGAACCCTAAAACAGGTGCATGGAGCCCCCGTGGTAGCTGCAGGTAGGAGGAAGGGGAAGTCATCCAGAAAAAGGTGCTGGCTAGGGAAAACCATTCACAACCACCAATGCCCTACGAATGGGCTCCCTGGAATTGTGCGGTGCACAAACCGTGTGATGGAGGTCCTGGTGGAATATTTTATTTCTGGTCTCAAACCCACAAGGTTGGCGTCTTCCTCCCACAACCTCCCTTCTCAGAAGACATCTACAACTGAGTCCATCATGTCCTCTTGAATCCTGAGGCTAGAAATGCCAACAATTTACCCTAACAAGGGTACCAAGTTCCCACTTTTATGACTAAAGCTGGTTGTAGAGACCACAACTTGTTATAATACTTTTTACCAAAAAAAAAGCATTTGGTGCTTTTCACACCACCACAAGCCTTCTGTGTGGCCGTGCTGCTTCTTTCCCTAGCAAGTCACCAGTGTTTCTTCTCTCTTCCCTAGAAAAAAAAAAGTATACCAGGAATGCCTGTGCTCTCCTCTCCAAGGAGTTCCTAGACAAAGAACAATTCTGAACCTGAAAGAACCCCTCTGGGGGAACACTGCTCCCAAATCTCACTGGTGCTGGGTTTAATTCTCCCTTGTGGGACAGCTATTGAATTACTCACACACACACCCCATAGCGGCTGCTTTCCATTGTCTCATCCTAATAAAGGCTCCAAATCTGAAAGTCTCTGAGACCCTAACCCTAATCCAATTAAACCCTGATAAAGCAACTAGGTTTAAGAGCAGGAGAGAGGTGAAGAGGTTAATAGCAGGCAGAAACTCCACTGGCAAGCTAAATTAGCCGTGCCCTCCTCAGGAGAAACGTAGCAGTAGATTTCTACGACTGCTGCTGGTGATTAACATTTGCCCAAAATTCTAAGTAGCTTATTCCTCCCCACCCCCCACCCGAGTCAAATGATAACCCGTGGAAAGAGGGACAGTAGCTACGGGGAGAAGAGTGTGAAGAAGAAAACGGAAAGAACAACCAGTTGGACTGACGTCTTCTTCCCAACGCAGCTGGATCGAGAATGCTGACCATCAATCCCCCAGTTCACCCTGTGTCTTTCTCAGGTAGGAAAGATGGAAGTTTTTAATGTGTCCGTTCAAAGAGAAGCTGTGTTCTGGGTGAGAATGGAAGGAGAGCCGGGTCAGGAATTACCCGGAACCTTCCAGCATTGTGTCCCTTGTCAATCTGTGGGGCAGATTTCTTCTGATGCAACAAGTAGCTAACCTTGTGGAAAAACACTGTCTCTACCCAATGTTTTGGGCACTTTGGTGCAAATAAACATCCTGGCTTTCCTTCGCATCCTTTGCCAGAGGCTTCATATACCATGATTTAGAGTAGAAGAGTGTGTGAATGCCTGCGTATGTGTGTGTGTGACTATTGTAAATAATGCTAAGAGGGATGTCAGTGAGGATTGAAATTTCTTTCTTCAAATAGTGAGGGCTTGCAGCATCAAGGCACTGATCTAGAGGTTGGGGAGGAGACAAAGAAAAATTTGACATGGATCCACATTTTAGCAACTTATAATACAGGAAAGAAAAGACATGAAAATAGCTAAAACAAAGTAGAGTATGAGCTAGCATAGAGAGTGGTGTTAGAAGGTCAGGTAGTTTCAGATGAGACTTCATAGAAGAGGCGGCAGTGAGCTGAGCTTTAAGAGAGAGATGAACTTTACTGTGAGAAGAGAAGGGCGTTAGAGGTTCCGGGAAGATGGTGGACTAGTAAGACACGGGAATCTCTTCCCAGAAAAATAGCTAGAGGACAGGCTGAAACAGCCCCGAAAAAGATCTTCTAGGGTTGAGGACAGCAGGTGAAGGCTGCACACCACCCAGAGGAGAGAGGGACAGAAGAGGGAAATCACGACAACAGAACCATGAGTGGGAAGTAGCAGCCTCTGCTGCTGCCTGCACCCTCCCCACACTCTTCAGAATTCTCAGGCCTCTGGGTCTGCGACTACAGACAAAGGGGGCTCCAGGGATCTACCACCGCAGGAAAGGGGAGAGAGAGGGACACAGCCTTAGGCTGACTCAGGTTCTGACCTGCAAATTTGGGCTGTGGAGCCCCACGGATCCTTCTAGGCCAGGTGGGACCACATGGTGCTTTGCCCTGGGAGCCGTTGAAGGACTGGAGAAATCTGACCCTTGCAACCTCCCTCTCTTCTAGCCTGGACTGATTGTTGAGGACACCACGGGAGAGGGGAGAGAGAGCCTGGGGCTGACCCTGCTTTTGACTCGCAGGTTTGGTCTGCCCTGTCCCCAGAGCCCTTCCAGGCTGGGTGGGGCTGTGCCATTGTTTGTCTTGGAGCCTGCGAGGGGCTAAAGATACACAAACCTCCCAATCTCCTCCTCTACTAACAGGGACTGATTGTTGAGGACTCAGAGGGGAGTGGAAATATTTCCTAGCTGGGAAAAGGGGGGCGCTACCAGAGAAGACTGGAGAACTGTCTCAGAAAATTTGAATCACAGGGCTCTTAGCCCCCAGACAGGAAGCTCCATCACAGTGATCTGGTCTGTGTCACAACAAATACGCTCTGACCAGGCATTGAATTGACAGCTGCCAGCGAGCGCCATCTCCTGGCAGACCAAGGAAGTGCACATAAGAAAACTAATAAGTAAGAGAGGCTTTTCCTGGCCTCTATAGCCTCCCTGCCCAAGGCCCTAGGAAACGACTCTACAACCAATTACTGGGTCCAGTGCCCAGTTTTGAGCAACCAGCAGAACAATCCTAACAATCAAGATTGAGCAAAAAATCAAAGAGCTGTGGTAACTCACAGCCTCCTGCCACTAAAACCCCATAAAAGAGAAAGGGATAGAGCATCTAAGTAAAATACAAACTAACCAGATGCCTAAGCACCAGCAAAAAATTATGAGCCATACTAAGAAAATAGAAGACATGGCCCAAGAAAAGGAATACAGCAAAGGCCCAGAATAGATGCAGAATTTGAGAGAACTAATCAGTGAGATGAGCACAAATTTCCAAAATCAAATTAATGAGATGAAAGACAATAAAGTTAAAGAGAAGGACGTTAGAGACAGAAGGACCAGTGAAGTTTCCACAGGTCGGCACAGTCTCCTGGCACAAAGGGTTCAGGAAGGAAAATAAGGTCAGAAAGCTGTTGAAGCCTTGACAGTGGGGGGCCTTGAATGTTGGGCTGAGGAGATTGGATTTTGAAAGAGTGCTAGAAACTCCAAACAGGCTTTTCAAGAAGATACTCCCTTACTGAGGTCAAATGCCAAAGGTCAGAAGGTTCCTCTCTCCCCCAAATTCTGACTCATCGTGCCTGAAGCACAGCATGGTCCTGCAGGGCCCCTCCCACCATGCTCCACACCGCAAACGCAGTGGGTGCAGGCACCAGCCTGGGAGAGCCGTGCAGGAATGCTGCGGGGACCACCGGGAGGAATCTGCCCTGGCGAGCGAGCTTGTGCCGTGGGAACCGGCAAATTCCACGAGCCAGAGGTCTTGTTTGGGGAGATTCCGTTTCCCAACACACCTTGTGTGAGACAAAAGAAAAGGGAAGGTCGGTGAGGAAGGCTAGCAGAGCCGTGTCAGGCACCAAAGCAAGTGTGGCCCCAAGCGAGAGAAGGAGAGAGGGAGGTTGCGTGGAAATGTCCCCGACTATCACACAGTCAGGGAGGTTCACGAGGCTGCTGAGTCCTCGAGCCCAAGTTAGCCTTCAGCAGATGTCTCCCAAGAACCGCAGGACTCGGCGCCCTGTGGGGCCTCGGTGCAGATGTGGGGTGGAGTTTCGAGCCTCTGATCGTGGACACTTCTGCGGTCAGAGGTCTGGGAGGCGCGACCCCTGCTGCCACGGTCAACCCTTGCTCCATGCGCCTCGACTTCTCTGCACGGGGGCAGGCAGCAGCTCCTCCAGGGTTACCAAGGGCCTTTCCCACTGAGCGGATGCTCCAGAAGGGGATAAGCCACGGGCCCATCACTGCGGTGGGGGGGGCTACAGCTATCGCTCTAAAGTCCCCTTGCCCTTGGCTATCACTTTGGCAGGTGTTGGCACTTTCCTGATGGTTGACCTCACCCCTAATCCCTCACCCCTTGATAATCATACCCCACTTTGGAGCTGCTGCACATGTCTTGTGACAGTTTAAGGGCAGACACCCCAGTGGGTCACCTGAGTTCCACGTGTGCCTCCTTGCTCCCGTTAGGTGAGAGCGTTCCCACCTCCTCCCGCTGATTGGGGGTCGATAACCCCTGTCAATAAGATGCCTCTTTTCTCCTGCAGGATCCCTGTGCACAAGGATTCCAAACGCCCGGAGACAGCCTTACCTTGTAGTTCAAGGGGACTCCTACGGTGTCTCCTGACAAGGCTGTGCCCTCTTTAGGGATCAGCACCTCCAACCATGCAGACCCCAGAATTGCTGGAAGAGGAAGGACGAAATCCCCCAGTGCGTCACTGGGAGTGGCAAGTTGGCCCACTTCCGCTTCTAAACCTTGGTTTCCAGACTCGTGTATCCTTCATTTGGAGACATAGTACCGTTGTAGAGGTCTCCGCGTCCTGAAGGATGGCACCCCATCCTTTCAGTGAACTTCTTCTGAGCTGGCACTTCAGTTGCATCTTTAGAGGCCATCCCAGCATTGCAAAGACTCCAGCTCAGGATGGTGCGTTGTGAGATGCAATTAGTGAGTGCCTGGTCACAGCCCACTCCTGAACCTCCTTAGCTGTGACATGAGTCCCTTGGTTGAATGTTATGCTTATGGAATTCCAGGCCTGTGAATCAGGCATCCCATAAGCTCCTAGATAATGGAGCTGACTGAGACTCTGTGGGCAGAATGGGAAAACCATACCCAAAATAAGTATCTATCCCTGTGAGGATGAAACACTGGCCCTCAAAGTGGAAAGGGTCTGTATTAGTCAGCCAAAGGGGTGCTGATGCAAAGTACTAGAAACCTGTTGGCTTTTGTAAAGGGTATTTATTTGGGGGTAAAAGCTTCAGTCACAAGGCCCAAAGGGCCAACTCAAGGCTACTTTCTCACCAAAGTCAGTTGCCACGTGTTGAAGCAAGATGGCGGGTGACCTCTGCCTGGTCTCTCCTTCCTTCTTCTTCCTAAGGCTCCGTGGGCCCAGCTTCTTCCGATCTCAGCTGTAGGCTGGCACAGGGCTCGTCTCTCAGGGCTTCCTGTATCAGTCTGGCACAGGGCTCATTTCTTTCCAGGCCTTCTCAGAAGCTCAGCTGCTCTGTTCTCTTCAGCTGCAAACTACCGTGCAAATGTCTCCTCTCTCTCCGGGCCTCCAGGATCAAAACTGGCAAAGTTCTCTCCTCTTCCGTGTCTGTGGAGTTCTCTCTCTTCTTCTGTGTGTCCCTTTATATCAGCCCAAAGGGGGCTACATCTTCCTGAGGTAGCCCAATCAGAAGCCCTAAACTGATTTTATCAAGTAGACTTAATCAGAGGCCCCTCACCAAATCGAATACAATCCAAGGCACCACACCCAGAGGACAGACCAGCTTACAAACATAATCTCTCTTTTGGGGTATTCATAACTAATCTCAAATCACCACAGGGTCGGACGTAGTGAGCTTGCACCAGCTGGCCAGCTGGCGTCCTTGAGGAACTGTGCTGTCAGGAGCCCTGTCGCTGATGCCCAGAGGCAGCCTTGGTGAGGGGGGGCTTGCTGTTGTTTTTCAGGACGCACCAGGGATGGAACCAGGACCTTGTACAGGGGAAGCAGGTGCTCAACCACTTGAGCTACTCTGCTCCCTGTCCACGCTGTTTCACCCATGCATAGCTTCCTTATCTGCCACCGTAGCCACTCTAATTGCCTATTGTGCCGGTTCCTAGGTGACCAATGACGAAAGCCGCTAACACCAATTGGCCAAGTCATTTTGCCCAGTTGATTGCCCAGTGCCTCTTGCATGATAAACTCTTTACACTTTGTGCCCACTCCCGCCGCTTCTCCACGTAAAGTAGATGAGCAGGTATGCTGCTCCCAGCTCTGTCCACTGGAATTACTTTCTTTCCGCAATGAGTTTCATGACGGCCCCGCATGTACCCGTACTGCATTTGCCATCCATTTTTGGTTTGCTCCTGCATATCAAGCTGACCCACTCGTAAACCAAGCTTGGGATTTTTCCTCTGCTTTCAGCCGGCTCTACAGCAGGGGTTCTTAACCAGGGGTCTGTGAGCTTGAATTGAAATTCAAAAAAAACCTTATTCTTGTGGGGACGTGTTGGTGCTTGTGTGATATATTTATTAAGTAATACACAGGGTAGTGTCGACTTAGTGAGGGGTCTGTGGTTTCCACCTGACTGGCGAAGGGGTCCGTGGAACAAGAGAGGTTAAGAGCCCCTGCTCGGCAGGACCCCCACAGCCAGAGGTGCAACGCGGGGGAGGCACGGTGGCCTGTGCCACCTGCTCGTGCAGCTTCTCACCAGGCCTCGATCCAAACTCGGACTCAGGCTAGCTGTGCCGTTTCCATTTTATGATGACTGACTCTACCCAACATGTGGCTTTTCAGGTCTGACGAGCCCAGCTCATAAGAGGCAGTTCTGTGTGTGTGGTCACTGGGCATCCTGGGGTCGAGTGTCTGTCCCTGGCACAGTCCCGTAATATGCCTGCCTTCCTTTGCCAAAGGGCTACCGATGCAAAGTACCAGAAATGTGTTGGCTTTTGTACATGGGATTTATTTGGGGTAAAAGCTTACTGTTCTGAGGCCATGAAATATCCAAATCAAGGCACCATCGAAGATGCTTTCTCACCAAAGTCAGCAGCCGTGCAGTGCGCAAGATGGCGGCCACCTCCGCCCAGGTCTCTGCCTGCCCCTCCCGGCTCCTGCGCTTGGCTGGGGGCAACCAGGCATGGGGCTTGTCTCTTCCCAGCCTCAGTCCCGGCCGCCCCGCTTTCTTCCTGAGCTCGGCTGGGGGCTCTCAGGCACGTGGCAGGCTCGTCTCCTGGGCCTTGAGCTGCTCCGTGGGCCCAGCCCCTCGGGGACCTATTTCCACACCTCTGTGCTCTGCTGGCTCCAGGCTCCGGGACCTCTCTCAGCCCGGGGCTTCTCTGCTTTCCCAAAGCCCTCCCTCACACATGGCAGGATCCATATGGCAGCTTCCTTTTCCTCTGCGTGTTTTTTTCAGACCCAGCAAGAGGGCAGAGGGCAGAGGCCCAAGCTGGCTCATGCCTCACTGACTCAGTCCAGTCAGTGAGTGGGTGTAGCTCCTTGGTTGAGCACCTGCTTCCTACGTACAAGGTCCCAGGTTCAATCCCAGGTACATCCTAAAAAAGGGGGGAGTGGGAGCAGGTGTGGCTCAAGCAGTTGGGCACCCATCTCTCACACGGAAGGGCCTGGGTTTGGTTCCCAGTGCTTCCTGAAGAAGACGAGCAGACAACAAGAAAAAACAACAAGCAAAGACAACGAGAGAAAAAAAACAATGAGCAGACGAGAAAAAAAAAAAAAAAAAAGCCTATACCCAAAGGAGTGGATTAGTTCAAAAACATAATCTTTCTCTTTTGGGGACTCACCAAATCCAAACTGTCATGATTCCAAAAGCTGATTCTCAAAGGACATAAATCTCTGAGGAGGATCGCATGGCATTCCTTCAAAATCCCAAGGGCATGCGTCGGGATTCTCCCACCGGTGCTTGCCATAAGCTTTATAGTGCCGCTTTTCCTACTTCCGACACCTCCAACGCTGTAGGTTGTACAGCACAAGTGACAGGGAAGCTGCACAGTGATCTGGGCTTGAAGCACCCTTTCCTGCTCCAAGCCCTGCTCCAAGCTGGCAGCCAGTGTCCCCAGTCTATGAACCAGAGCAACATCCCCAAGTCTGGAAAGTTTCGTCCCCAGAATCCAAAGAAACCTGGAAGGCATTGTGCTTCATTCTTTGTGGCAGGGCATGCAAGGTGCAGCAATTTGTCTTTCACTTTGGAGGCATGCCCTTCCACTGGGCTCCTAAAAACTTCCCTGGTGTTGGATCCCTGGATCTTCATAAGATTTACTTGCCACCTTCTGGAGTGGATCTTACCCAGCCCTACTGGCCCCCGCTCGTTTGTCCTGACCAAGCCACAGGATGTCACCGCGTAACGATAGAATCCAGATCTCTTTGGAGTATATTACAACAGAGAACAGGAGAGTTTATAGACCCGAGACAAACTGAAAATGAATATTTTTGTCCATTCCACAAGAATACAAGCTATTTCTGATGCCCCTTTTGTAACTGGAGTGGAAACGAATGCATTTGCCAAATCCGTGGCCATATCCATGTACCTGACGCTCTGTTAATCTGTTCTAAGGAGGATGCCGCGCTCAGTACATGCTGCTGTCGCGGCTTCTACTTGGTTTAAGTCTGCAGTAGTCGTCGGTCGTTCTCCTGGGTCCGACCAGGCTTTGCAGAACCCGGCAAGCTAAATGGACCTTTAGGTTCTTCATGGTGGCAAATCTCCCCATCTCCCCGCTTCCTTCAGGATCTGGTACTGGTTTTTAGTTACGCTCTTTGGCTGGGTGTATGGGGGGAGCAGTTTCAAAGGTGTCCATTTGGCCTTCCCCACTAGGGCAGCTGTACAGTCCACAGACTAGGACTCGAGGAGGAAGCTGCTCCACGTGCCAAACATATCAATTCCAGCAGATATATCAATCGCACCTGGGGACTGAGAAAATGCAGACGCGCTAGACTCACTGTGAGCGGGAGTCCATCTGGCCCTCAAAAACCCTCTTGGCCAGGAGATGTAAGGACACCTTGGGTCTCCAGGTACAAGGCCATCTCAGGTCCCGAGTCGGGTCCTTCTCCCACGCGTATGGTCACCCAGGTAAATGGCCTTAGGTCCCTTTGGGGAAGGACTTGGGAAATCGTCAGAGTCATGCCGTGATTTTGTAGGTGCCTTTCTCCAGCTGCCTCTTCAGCCAGTGGGCTCCTGGTCTGAAAATTGGGCCAGGTATAGGAACTGGACAAAGATCTTGGACTTTTACTGCAGTGACTGTCCTCAGCCTACTGCGCCTCCATTCTCGCATTAGTTTGTCCTGCTTTGCCCTCGGGACACTGAGCTTTCCTAGCCATCTCCACATCTCCAGGCAAGTCCCCTCGGCTGTCCGCCTTGCTGGTGCCCACAGTAGCCGTGGCCTCGGGAGTGCTGCCACCTGGCTGTGCCACGGGGGGCTCCGCCGGCCCCTGGTGGCAAATGAGCTCAGCCCCGTGACCGTTCCTACCACCCTGGCCTAGAGAAGAGCCACCACTGACCTCCCCGTGCCCTCGTGGTGCCCTGCGGATGCCCCTGCCCTCTCCTGAACATCATCCCTGGTTGCCTTCTCCTGGCCTTTGCGATATCTCCATCTCTGTGTGCCCTCTTCCCTCATTGTCTTCATGCCACCTTCCACCTTTTTCCAGAGCAATTAGGGCATTTCCCACTTTGCTTGGTGTTGGCCATTGCCTTTGCCAGGTTTCTAGGAGCCTCCTCGCATGCAGCACATTCTTCCCATCCTCTGGGGCAGCTGTGAGGGGGCTAAAGCTCATGCTCTAAGAAAGTGCTTCAAGTCAATATACTTGCTTACCCAGCCTTTCATTACGGCTGCCCCCTAAAATCCAATCCCAGGAGTACTCCTTTAGCTCCTGCTAATAAATGCCACCTACTTTTTTTTTTCCTTTGGCTGTACCGGGGCCAGGGATTGAACCCAGGACTCATATGTGGGAAGCCGGTGCTCCACCACTGAGCCATATTGTCTCCCCTGGGTTGGTTTTCTCGTTTGCTTTGCTTGTTGTTTTGTTTGTTTGTTTGCTTGCTTGTTTTCTAGGAGGCACGGGGAACCGAACCCAGGACCTTCCATGTGGGAAGCAGGTGTTCAACTGCTGGAGCCCCATTTGCTCCCAGCATCTACTTTTTGCATTTCTTCAGGTGTAGAGACTCTTTCCTCCCTCACCTGGCCCTGCCCACCTCAAGCAGCTTATGCTGGGATTTAACCCTGGCTGTCAACCTGGCAGCCAGGAGAGAAGGTAAGGGCAGCCATTAGGGGACTGCCAGGTG
Organism: Tolypeutes matacus; assembly: GCA_026826555.1. Lineage (NCBI taxonomy): Eukaryota > Metazoa > Chordata > Mammalia > Cingulata > Chlamyphoridae > Tolypeutes > Tolypeutes matacus. The sequence goes on along the minus strand of JAKSZT010054464.1, from coordinate 83,017 downwards.
CCTAGTGGAGGGGACGTTTCTTAGTGTCTTCTTGCATAGCTTAGCTGCTGGCTCTTTCTAGGAAGGGCATGCTACCTCTGCAAGCTCAGAGGGCCCAGCAGTAGTTGTAGACTCAACATCTTCATGTACATCCACCCGGGTGTGCCTGTCCCATGTTTAAAGTCACTTGCTTTCCCCACCAGGGCTCTCCTTTGCGTATCAGCCCTGCCTTAGCTCAGTATCCAAACATGTCTGGAACTCCGGGGCGCTCTCAGTTAGGTCTCCAGCCGCTGCTCTGCAGTGTCTGCTGCCCCGGACGGCTGATGAGAGCCTCTTTGTGCACTGCCACCAAGGCTTCCGGGCTCTGCACTCAGCCATCAGCTGTTTGTTAGAGCCTCGGTCCCTCGTTGTCCCTTTGCAGGCACTCAGCTTAGCAGTTAGCTGCCGGCTCCACTGTCTTTGGACTGCTCCTCCCTCCCCTTGTCCTTCACGTGCCCGCACCGTCACCTCTGCCACAGCAGGTCCCTCCACCGGGACCTTTTCCCAGCTCACCACCAGTGAGATCTTCAGAAATCGAGCCACCCCACTGTGCCCGGAACCACCTGGGCCCCACCTACCATCAGTATTCCCTCCTCTTCCTAAGTTGGGTAGCAGGTGATACCATCCTAAATCCCGTCTTACCCCCTGTTTCCTCAGGCCACTCTTTGGTACCACTTATGTTAGTCCATGTCCTCTGAGAAGCAAGTGCCGAGAAGGGATTGAACATGCCGGGATTTTATTAGAGGTTATTAGATAAAATGGGGAGGGAACCAAAAAGGCTGGGAGAGCCACGTCCAAATGCTAAGCAAGTTTGACCCCAAGTAGGGGAAAGAGGGAGGAGAGGTCGGCTGGAGGCATAGACGGCGTGCAGGCTGAGGAAGCTTCTGCAAGGCTGTCAGGGCGTCCCACAGCCCTCCACACCTGCTCGTGGCTGCGAGCGGCAGGGAGGAGGCACAGGCTTCGGAGCAGAGCGTCCGGGGCCTTGGTCAGTGACGCCCTGCAGTGAGAGGTGTGCAGGCTCAGGCTCATGCTGCCACTCCGCTCTCCAGTACTTTCAGCCTCCTCTGACTCCGCTTGAGCAGAAGGGGAAAAATGTAGCATTCAACAAAAGAATAAGCACATACCGATTTTTGAACTTTGGGTGCTGATCTCAATGTCTGCTTCTGCCAATAAATAGCAGAGATAAACTTTTTTGTCACTACATGATATCTGGCATATTGTTACTTTATCCCACTAGATAAAAATGTCATCTATGGCAACAGATGAGGCTCAGGGTGCTCAAAGCCATCTTCGCTAAAGGCCATGGAAAATTTGGTACCCTAGCTCTCAAACACTTTTCTTCTAGGAAGCTCAGCAGCAAGAAGTATTCATAATAATTTACCGTTGCCATGCTATAATTTTTATTGTGTTCCTGATTTGAGGCTAATCTTGCACGTGCAGGTTAAGTGGTCAGTAAAGGTGTACCCCTTCGATGCCTCTAGAAGGAAAGGAGCAGGCGGGTGGGATTGTGTTCCTTTAGCCAGAAGGGAGACGCTCAAGTCCAAGTAGAGGAGCAACTGCTGCCTGGGACGATCTGCTGCAGGACAGAGTGCTCCTGGTGCCACGGTGCTCCACAGCTACTGTTACAAGTCCCGTCCCGTGCCATTGGCTTTTTATATCTGAAATCTGATGAAATATCAGATTTCATCTTTTTCTTTTAATTTTTAAAAAAGATTTATTTATTTATTTCTCCCCCCCCCCCTCATTGTTTGCACTCGCTGTCTGCTTGTTGTATGCTTATCTTCTTTTTAGGAGGCACCAGGAATAGAACCCGGGAACTCCTGTGTGGGACAGAGGTGCTCAATTGCTTGAGCCACCTGCACTCCCTGCTTGTTGTGTCTTTCATAGTGTTTCCTCGTCGTGTCTCCTCATTGTGTCATCTTGCTGCATCATCTTGCGTCATCTTGCCATGCCAGCCCATTGAGTCAGCTCGCTGTTTTGCTTGTCTTCTTTAGGAGACACCAGGAACCAAACCCGGGGCTTCCCATGTAGTAGGCAGGTGCCCAACTGCTTGAGCCACATCCGCTTCCCGTCTCTTTCTTTTATATCCTATCACAGTCACTCGTGACGCCTAATCAAAATCAGTTCCCAGTCATCAATGGCAGAACCCTATAAATCCTTTTGGCTTAAACTCATATAAAATAACAAGGGGGAAAGGATATTCTAGATTGTCAATTCAGCATATATTGAGCTCCTGCTGCATGCCAAGCCTATGGTGTTAAATCCTGGGATACAGAGATAATCAGATACAAGCCCCACTTTCTAGAAGCTCACAATCAGCTGTTCCACAATCCTCACACTCCTCGTTGCATTTGCAGTGCCAGTGTCTAAATTATTCACAGAAGACAAAATGGTCTATTTTGGGGTAACTCCTGTAACACTTCATGGTGTCTGCTTCCATTTTTAAAATAGCCTCCAGTGTGACTATTAATCAGGATATCATTAAAAATAATGTCTGCCAGGATGACATTCATTTCTACTCCACAAATAATGTCACCACCATTGAGCTCCTGACGGGGACCATTTACAGGTTATGGAGGAACTCTAGGTAACGAGCTTCCGGAAGCCAGGGCTGTGTTTTCTGCCTTCCAACCCTGAGCACCTGGGTAGTGCCTGACACATAATGAGTTCCACAAATGTCCGTGGAATTAATTTCCAAATCCATACGTCCTACGTGTGACCCTGTTGTGGCGCTACATGGCTCTTCTTTGTGATGTCAAGCTCCAAGATTGGAAAAAACCCCAAAACGTCTTAATGTTTCTTAGTGACCCACGGTTGCTTCTTAAAATATATTTATATGTTTACCCTCTAGCATCTCTTAGGTTAATGAATTAAATAAGTTCATTACCCAATATGGGAAAAAGCTACAGAGCTTTATTTGTTTAACTCTACTTCTGCCGAAGGTTGAGAACTGCCCCCTTTTGGACTGAGTAAAAACCAATGTAAACGCTGCCTTAACCGTTTCTACTTTTGTCTAGCACTAACATTCTAGGCTTACGCAATTTTTTAACTTAAATTTTAGCTAATTGTGGCTTCACACGCAGTGGTAAGAAGTAACACAGAAAATTGACTTCCATTTTGCAATCCTTTTTTTTTTTACTTTACTATCTTAATTTGCTTTATCGTTCATGAAAGTGAAACCTTACTTGAGTTGTAAATTAGACACTGAGGAAACACTTGAGGCTTCTGCTGTATGATTTTTTGTTATTGTTATTGCTGTTACCCAGTAACTTGAATATTGTTTAATGTGTTGTAAGACATTGTAGAGTTTATCTCAAGCTGTTAAAAACGGTAATGTACAGATGTGAATGGACACTTATCTATAATATGGGTAAGCTTTGTTTCACCTAGAATAGATGTTTATAAACAAGTGAGGGGACAAAGTGGTCTTTTCGTTTACTTTTTTCCTTTTTTTTTGCTTGCACAAGTTTCACTACTGAAAAATTGAGATTGTATAAACCTGATCAAAAGCTGCAAGATACCAAAATCTTGTAGATGTCAAATAAAAAGTTGTTATACTAACAACAACAAAAAAAAGAAGCGCAGCGAGCTCCCGTGCTCCCTGCACCCGTCTCCCACTGGCGGTAGCATCTCCATAGCCGGAGCATGAAACCCCAGCTGGGGAGCTGCGCGGACTCAGCCCGCAACCTCGTTCAGATTTCACCAGCTTCGCCTGCCCACGTTTGTGTGTTTAGCTTCGTGCTCTTTTCTCGCACGTGCAGCTTTGTGTAGCCACAGCCACCTCTCTTCTTCCTTCTCCATCACCCTGTCAATCACTAATCTGTCCCACCTCTAAAATCTTGACATTTCAAGAATGTTGTATAAATGGAATCATTCAGTGTGCAACCTTTTGAGACTTGCTCTTTTCACCCAGCATTTGCCTCGAGAGCATGTATCAAGGGGCTGTTTCTTTTTATTGCTGAGTGTTCCACAACACGCACGTACCACACTCTGTTTAACCGCTTCCCATTGAAGGACATTTGGATGGTCTCCAGTTTGCAGCTAGGCCTATCTGGTATTATAAAAGAAGAAAAATAAGCATATCATCTGTGATAGTCTGACACCCTCTGGGCCCCAGAAAAGTATCTTCTTAGAGCTCATCTATTCCTGTGGGTGTAAATCTTTTGTAAGCACGGCCTTGTGATTAGGCAACTTCAGTTACCATGGTCCATGGTGAGTCTTAATCCTCTTACTCACGTGCTTTATAAGAGAATGAAATTCTGACAAAGGAGAGAAACCCACAGAAGCAAGAAGCTGAAAGCAACAAAACCCAGAAGAGAAGGGAGAGACCAGCAGATGCCGCCATGTGCCTTGCCATGTGACAGAGGAGTCCAGGATCGCCCGCAGCCAGTCTTTGGGGAGAAAGTATTGCCTAATGATGCCTTGATTTGGACATTTTTCTCAGCCTCGAAACTGAAAGCTTGTGAATGAGTAAATCCCCATTGTAAAAGCCGACCCATTGCTGGTATATTGCTTTTGGCAGCCCAGCAGCCTAGAACACCATCCATCAGCTTTACCATCTTAAAAAGCTCTACTACTTTTAGTTTCCTTTCCCATCCCCATTCTTTTTTATTTTTTTTTGGGGGGGGTGCTCTTCTCCAGTCCTAACATAATTTTCTGAGGTTTGTTGACCAAAACTCCATATAGAATTCAGATTCAAAAGAACAATCGTTTTATGCGATAGTTGACAATGTTTTCTCTTATGTTTCTAATAGTTTTCTACATTGGGCCCAACAGCTAGTCAACTTTCTTGGGGCTACTTTAAACTGATGAGCTCAGGGAACAGTCTAATATTCTGTATAAATGTTTAGCCCTATGGGCTGCTAATATAATTTGGATTATTTTTCTCAACACACCGTCTTTCAAGCACCCGCGCTGAAAATCGGCTGCCACCTTTCTGCAGCCCCCAGAATCTGGAAGAAGATTCCTCTCCAGTATGACTGCTTTCACCCACCTGGAAGGTCCTGTGCCGTCTGCACCCTGCCCCGCGCCCTCGCTGCTCCTGGAGAGCCATCCAGGCTGCAGGCAACTTCCTGGCTCTGTGTCTCTTGCAAATTAGGGTCTTATCTATAAGTGCTTTCTGTTCATTTTGACTTTCCAAAACCCTGTGCTGGCTTTCTGAGCTCTAGGAAACCAGCATCATTTCTGTCATAGGCTGAAGAAGAAAAAGACCAAGAAGCTACCCCATGGTTCCCAAGCCTGACTACACACCAAACCCCCACATCTTCTCTGATGCCTTAGATTGGGGGAAAATCCAGGACATGAGTGTTTTGTTTTGTTTTATTAATTTCCAGGGAAGATTAATTCTTTAATACAAAATAAGAAACAATGAGCATTATTATTAAACAGTCCTTAATGTGCCTTAAATTACATTTTTTAGTTTTATATGAGAAAATAATTATCTTTCCTCAAACAAGTTATTTTATGTACTAACGCTCTGAAGCAAATGGTATAATTGCCTAGTTGTCCAAAGACATCTCTCTAAGCCCAGCACAGTTTTAACTTCCCTCGTTACCTTCAGAGTAACAGGACTCATTTTTCCCATCTATGCATGAGTGGTTTGTTTGTTTGTTTTTTGAAGTCACAAGACTCCAATAAATTATAGTAAACCCACGCATCGGAATACTGTGCAACCATGAAAAAGACTGAGGAAGCTCTTTATGCACTGATAAGAAAAAAGTTCCAAGTTATAGTGTGATGTGAAGGCAACCGGTATGAGTCAGCATGCCACTGTCTGTGTAAGGATGACGCTGTACGTTTGTGTTGGGTTATAGATGCATAAAACGTCTCTGGAACGATACGAAGACACTGGCTGCCTCTGAGGGGGTTCTGGGTGGCTGGAGGACCAGAGCTGGAGGTGACGTGCACTCTTTAACACCTGCTGAGTATTAAACCAGGTAAATAGAATACCTGTGTAAAAATATATATATATAAAGTAAAAATGGAGCAAAGATGATTCTGATGCACAGCCAAGGCTTAGATCCGCTGTGCAACACAGTCATGTGCTGCTGGTGGAAGCTGCAAGTCCAATTACACATTTCCTGTACAGTGTATTTTTTTTTTAAGGCTAAAGTTCCCTTTTAGGGACCGTTTCCCACAGTCCAGAAGGCTCCTGCATGCCTCCTTTCAATCAACAGCTCCCCACTAGAGGTCGCCACTCTTCTGACTCCCTGAGATTTATGTAAATGGATGCAGTGTGAATTGTTCATTCACGCCTTCTTCTTCGGTTCAACATCCTGCCTGTGAGACTTGTTGTCAGTGGCAGTGGTTTTTGTGGTTTTGTTTGTTTTTTATTGCTGAGTCATATCCCATTGTACGAATATGCTACCGTTTGCTTGTCCATTCTCCTGTTGATGGGCATTTTGGTTATTTGCAGTTTGGGACTATTTTGAATAAAGCTATGTGACATATGCACTCATCTTCTTAACTGCATACCTCACTTCTGATTAATTGCTTACTATTTCTCTTCCCTGAAGGATTATAAACTCCATAGGGGCAGGATCTGTGACTGTTCACAGGACATCCCCGGAAGAAAAGAGCAAATCCCCTTTTTACGCCCTTCACCTTTCCCTGGCTTCTAGCCTGGATGGAGACCATGATGCCTGGAGGTATGGCAGCCACCTTCTGATAATGAGGACACAGGCAAAAGAAAGGCAGGAAAGGAACTCTGAGGAACGCACCACCCTGGACTGCCTGCCTGCCTCCAAGTCTGAGGGAGAGCGAGACGACAGTAGAAAGAGCTGCACGGAGTGGAGCAGGAGGGCCTGGTGGGTTTGCTCCCTGCCCTCAGGCCTTGCAATGCGCCTTTGCCTTCTAATAAAACCTTCCTTCTTTGCTTAAGCAAGTACCACCGGGTCTCTGTTATTGTTCCACTGAATCAGTACATCAACACTGTATTATCACTGATGCCGATGTTTTTGTCTCCAACCCAACAAGAAAAGGTTAAAATACACTTGATAATTTCAGTTTTTTAGGATGTAGCAGGCATTGCAGTGCGGAAGCAATAACATGGGCGTCGGAGTGGGACCACACTGGATTCTCGGTCCTTCTCTGGCACTCACTCAGCGATTTAGCGGGGACGTAAATTCTAATTTTCCGTTTCTCACTGGCTAAATGGTGGTAATGTACCACCTAGTTTGCAGGGTTAAAGACTAATGCAATAAAGCATGTAAAGAGTTAACAAATATTTTGTATTTAATAATGATAGGAATTTTTGAAAGAATGTGGAGGAGTATATTAGTATATAATATATATTAGTAAGTCTTATTAGAAAATAAGACTTACTAATATCAGAAAGACTTACCTTGAAAGTGAGTTTTCTGTTTAATAGGATTAGATTGTCTTCTCTCTTTTTTTTTGAGGGAAAGAGAGAGGGAATTACCTTTTTTTTTTAAAGATTTATTATTTATTTATTTATTTATCCCCCCCCCCCTTGCTGCTTGTGCTTGCTGCGTCCATTTGCTGTGCGTTTTTTCTGTGTCTGCTTGTCTCCTTCTGCTGCATCATCTTGCTGCGCCAGCTCGCTGTGCCAACGCAGGCCGGCTCGCCTTCACCAGGAGGCCCCGGGAGTCGAACCCGGGGCCTCCCATATGGTAAACAGGAGCCCCACTGATTGAGCCACAGCCGCCTCCCTACCTTATTTCTTAGTGATGCCGATGGTAGACCATCAACGTCCAGTGGTCCAAAGTTGGAGCATCACAGACATTATGCTGGCTGTCAAATAAATCATCAGAAAAAACCACACTACGCACGAACCAAATGCTTATTCTAAAAGTAAGGTTGCCAGGATTTACAGGCACTGTGTAGAGAGCTTGGCGCTCAGGGCTGCCCCGAGCTCCACTTGCCAGGGGCTGGGGACTCCCGGGTTGTCCTGGAGCCCCACATGACTGCACGGAGCACTCGCCTCCCGTGTGCGTCCGAGCCCCGGAGGCTTCGTGCAATCTCTGGGCTGGAGGATGACGCCCACAGGTCTGGCCTTCACTGTGGACAGCCGTGACTCCACACACAGGCAGCACTTCACAGTCACACAAGTCCAGATGGGCAGCTCCCCAGAGCCAAGCCTACACCCAGGACACAGATTTCTAGAGGAAAACTCAGCCAAAGCAGAAACAAAAACAAGCAGGGAACAGAAAGTGCAGTCCCTGTGCAGCCATCAGTCACTCTGGCGCGTGGTGACGGCAGGCGGCCCAGGAAGTGGCGGGGTGAGTGGGGTCAGCAGGGGTCAGCAGGAGCCAGCAGCAGTCTCTCTAAAGGGCGAGAGCCCGGCCTCGCGTACCCGAGGCCCTACTATGTGCCCAGCCCACGCTAGACATGACCACCCGGGGGCGGCGGCAGCCGGGCAGCCTGGGAGCCGAGAGCTCAGAGGTGGCCCCGCCCCAGGAGGGCGCTGGTGACAGCCCCTCCCACCCAGGTGCCGCCGACCGGCTTTCGTTAGGGGTTGAAACACCAGAAGCTTGTTCTCTCCTGGCTCCTGGGGCTGAAGGTAAGGTTCAGCTGTGCTCGCCTTGCGGCCTCTGGGGGGATCCTTCCCTGCCGGCCCCCAGCTTCTGCTGGGCCGTCACCCTCGGCCGCGGCTCAGAGCTGCGTCACTCTGTCGCCATGGCCCTCCCCCGTGTGCCTCTGCCCGTCTCTTCTCTTCTTAGGAGGACACGCTGCTCCACAGGACCTCACTCTAACTCGACGACACCTGCAAAGACCCAGTTTCCAGACAAGGTCACCTTCACAGGTGCCAGGGGTTCAGATTTCAACATACCTGTCTGTGGACACAGCTCAACCCCAGCAAGAACGGGCCTCATTTAGGCTGCCCCTGCCTGGTGACACCCCTCGCCCAAACTTCCTCCCTCCTCTCCTTCCACTGACATGTGTCTACCGTGTCCTTGTCTTCGGGAGCATTTCCCTTGAGGCTAAACAATTGATAAACTTAATGAATGATGATGGCTGGAAAGGGGAGGCTGTTTCTTTCCTAAAAGCAGTAATAATAGTTAACATTTATTGAATAATTATTGCATGCCGGGCATTTTTGGTAAATGCTTACATACGTGATTGCGTACAGTTCTCAGAAACCCTATGCAATGAGCATTAATATCATTCCAATTTTTATAAACGAAGATACGGAGGCTCCGAGTGACCAAACGCCCCAGCTCGGTGTCCTGGGATGCAGGCTGGAGTTCAGAGTGCAGGGAGCGTGAGAGGGCAGGCCCTTGGGATCAGCACCTGTGGAAGGGAGCAGGTGGAAGCAATATGGGCAGAGGGGGAAGCTGAGCCGTGGGGCAACCTGAGGGCCACACTCCCATTTACAAACCAGCCGTCACTCACGATAATGTGTTACCATCAACTGTGCATTTCCAGACTTTTACAGTAAGACTAGTTAAAACTTCTGCACACATTAAGCATCAGTAGTCCTTCTCGGTCCCCCTCTTGTCTCCTTTAAGAATCCACCACCTACCACCAGGTCTTGAGGATATTTTCCTATATTTTCTTCTAGAAGCTTTATGGTTCTTGCTTTTCAGAGGCCATTTCTTCAAGCTCACCAATTCTTTCTTCAGCCTCCTCAAATCTGCTATTATATGATTCCAGTGTATTTTTTATTTCATTTATTGCACCTTTCACTCCCATAAGATCTACTATTTTTCTATGTATGCTTTCAAATTCTTCCTTGTGTTCACCCAAAGTTTTCTTAATGCCCTTAATCTCTTTAGCCATCTCACTGAATTTATTAAGGAGATTTGTTTGAGCATCTATGATTAGGTGTCCCAACTCCTTTATGTCATCTGGAGGCTTGTCTTGTTCCTGTAACTGGGCCATATCTTCCTGTTTCTTGGTGTGGATTGTAATTTTTTGTTGGTGTCTTGGCATCTGGCTTACTGGAGTATTTATTCTGGATGCAGTTTTTCTCTTTAGCTTAGGGCTTCCTGCCCTTTCTCTCTTGCTGGTTGTGTAGTAGGAGCCAAGGTTGTAGTTGGTGCTGTGAGCTGTGGAGGCTCAAGCTGCCCTCAGTGCCCCAAAGACCAGTGAAGCTTCTCCCAACTTTCTCCTTTGCCAGGGGTAGGGAGAGAGCCACAGCTGTGTGGAATAATCCAAGTCGTGCAGGCCTAGACCGTAGTTGCCCAGAGAGACTGATGAAGTTTCACGCCCCTTCCTCTCCTGCCTGGGGCACGGATGGAGCTGCAGGTGTGGGCAGCAGTCTATGCCATGCGGGTCCAAAATGACTGCAGTTGCCCCAGTAGACTTCGACTATTCAGTCTGTGCCAGCTGAAGGTACCTGCAGTTACCTGGAGAGGCTGGTGCCGGGCCCGCCAGCTTCCTCCCTGCTAAGGGGGTGCTGAAGCCTAGGCCAGGGCTGCAGGCCGATCTAGGTGAAAGAAACTGGTCCCCACCAGCACCGTGATTTTCAGTCAGCCCGGCTTCCTCTCGTGTCAGGTGTGGAGTTAAGATCGCGGCCACCGGCCTCTTTCTGACTTGGACGGGTTCACAGTTTAGCTGCTCTTAGGGTTATACTTTACCCGCCGCGTCCACTAATCAGTAGCCGAGGTCGGTGGACAGCCGTCTCTTCCTCCCCCGTTTTGGGAAGTGGAGCTTCCAATTCCAGCGGCGGAGCAGCTCCCAAGGCGGCTTGTGCCTCCAGTGGAGGGTGGGCACCGGCCTCCGGGCCCTGGAGGGCTCCACGCGGAATCTCCTCGCAGATGGGTGTCTCCTCCTTCCAGTCCTTCAAGGTTGCTGCAGGATGCTCTCCTGGTCTCCTGGGGCCCCCAGCAGGTGCTTTCGGTAGCGCTGGGTGACTCTAACTGCCCCCGGGGCAGAAGCTGACTCCAGGAGCGCCTCACCCTGCCGCCTTCTTGCTGGTTCCATGGTTGAGATTTTGAGCTTACCTAGAAAGCTCTGTGCATATATACAGACTGAAATATGTGTATTTAACTTGACATAAATGGGAATATGTAACTTTTCCCCTCACTGGTGTGACAGAGGTGTCTTTTCACGCCTCCACTTTCCACGTTAGAGCATGTGAGGGGATGGAGTCAGCCCTGGAGCTATGGACAGAGCTGGGGAGAAGGGGTGGGCCGTGCTGAAGGTTTGGGATCTTATCCTAAATATAAGGAGAAGACGCTGAAGGATTGAAAAAGTCAGTTTATTTTTTAAGAGGCTTATCCTGACTACGGGTTGTTTTCTTTCTATTATTCACTCAAAATCTACATCTAAGTGATGTTTCCACGGGGTTCAGCCTCATTTGACTCAGTCCAAGCCTCCACGTGGGCTACTTCAGCTAGGACCTACTAATGATCAGAGAAAGAGTCGTCAAATATAAAGTGCTTCCATCTTTACAAAATGTATCTTTCTGATTGCCAGAAATAATAAATGTTCATGGTAGAAATCACAGAAACGTTTTTAAAAAAGAAAATTAAAATCACTTGTAGTTCCACCCACAGATAACCACTGATATTGCCTTTTTGTTGTATATCCTGCCGATCTTTTTTTCTAGGAATATTTTTTTTTGTTGTTTTACAAACAAGAGCAATCAAATCGAACGACCTTTTGCAATGTAATATATTTCAGATGTCTAGATCCTGCAGTGTTCTCTTAGGGCCTCACTTTCAGCGGCTGCCTAGTATCCCCTACGCGGTGCCATCCCTAAGGAAGCTGGTCCCCCGCGGGCGGGGGTCAGCTGTTTCCAGGTATTTGAGCTTAGGGGACACACTGTGAGGGGCAGACAATAAGCCTGCGCAGGCCCGGTTTGGGAAGCTCCACCCTGCATCGCACCGGACATTGCGAAATGCACCTTGAACTCACTTTAAATATAATTTTCTGCTGTTAAAAATATAAAGGATTTTTCTAGTTTTGATTTTGAAGCTATTTGGCTATGACCTCTCAGCAATGATTTAGGCATATACCAGAAGTCCTGTGACGTGAGAAAATAAACCTATGGATAATTTTCAAATACAATGAAATTTTATGAATACTAAATTTAATAATTCATCAAATGTATAAAGTTACACTTTATAAACATTCAGTTGAACATTTGTTAATTTAATTTTTTTTATTTTGGAGCTATATTTTTTCCCAGGTCTCAAACAATTTTGGAGGTTAAAGCTCATAGGCTTCAGGCAGTGTAATTGTAGAGCCTTATGGATAAAGAGACTTTGCAAATATTCCTAAAAGGGACCATTTTAAAATAAAGCATGGCCACTACCACTCTCTTAATGGCCTTAAAATGCTTCTCCCTCCTCTGTTCTTGCCACCCCTCCCTTCACAGAAGTGGAGCAGTGACCTCCTACAGGTCCACGGTGTCCTGGACCTTCACAGAAGTGGAGCAGTGACCTCCTGTAGGTCCACAGTGTCCTGGACCTTCACAGAAGTGGAGCAGTGACCTCCTATAGGTCCACGGTGTCCTGGACCTTCACAGAAGTGGAGCAGTGACCTCCTACAGGTCCACAGTGTCCTGGACCTTCACAGAAGTGGAGCAGTGACCTCCTGTATGTCCACGGTGTCCTGGACCTTCACAGAAGTGGAGCAGTGACCTCCTACAGGTCCACGTTGTCATGGGCAGAAATGAGAAGAAGAGGCATACATTGCCCTCAGGGTTGTTTTCCCAGAGTCGTCCGCTCTGTTTTTTGGGTGCAGTGTCATGTGGGTCAGTCCACACTTGGCATATGAGCTTGATTTTTGCGGAATGAGTTTGTTGAGATGGATGTGTTAATTTATATGCAGGGCTCTCGGCTATGACACTGTGCATCTCGGACAGCAAGGAAGGCACAGGCCACCAGGAAAGGTCTGCCCTTGGGTTCCACCCAGCAGCATCTTTCCCCATCCAGGGAAGCTCATTTTTCCACTGGTGTTCTTAGGAGGCTGAAGGACCTTCGCTCAAAAGGCAAGAAACTCACCCCCTTCCAGCCATCTGGATGAGGCAGACTTCAGCAGGCAGCCCCCAGATACATCGCAAACCGTCTCCAAATGTCAAGTGGAGAAATGAAGAGCAGCTCATCAATAAATGCTTTTTTTTCTTTAAAGAGACATTTTGGGAAGAGGAAAAAGTCACTGCCCTCCCTTATCCTTCCCTTCTCACTCTTGTTTTTTAAATCCCACTCATTCTTTCCTTGGGATTCTTTCTTTAAAAATCTTGACGCTTTTTCCTTTTCCAGAAATGCCTCTCCTTTCATCTCACACTTAATGCTCTTCAGACTTTGGTCTATCACTAGCACAGAATCCGCAGGGCTTCTTCCTGATGTCTTCACCACAGCTCAGTTTTCTCTACCAAAAAGTGCCCTCTGAGTTTATTAACTTTATTTTTCTTAATATAAAAGTATTTACATGGGGAGTGGATGTGACTCCAGCAGTTGAGCTCCCACCTACCACACGGGAGGTCCTGGGTTCAGGTCCCAGTGCCTCCTAAAGAAGACCAGCAGACGCCACCCACCACAACAAGCAGATGCCACCAGCCAGGAGATGCTGCAGCCTGTAGGGAGCAGATGTGGCTCAGGCATTGGACTCTCACCTCCTATGTGGGAGGTCCCGGGTTCCATTCCTGGTGCCTCCTGGAGAAGGCGAGCAAACAATGAGCAGACAGACGAGAGAACCACCAGTGGTAGGGGGTGGAGATAAATAAAGCAAAATAAATTTTAAAAAAAGTAATTACATGGGGAGCGGATGTGGCTCAAGCGGATGAGCGCCTGCTTCCTACATGGGAGGTCCCAGGTTTGGTCCCCGGTGCCTCCTGAAAACAAAAGAATCAACAAGCAAATAAATGAAAAAGCCAACTCAGAGAGCCAATGTGGTTCAGTGGTTGAGCGCCAGCTTCCCACATACGAGGACCCAGGTTCAAGCCCCTGTCCCGGTACCTCAAAAAAAAAAAAAAAAAAAAATCCAAAAGTAATTACATGAATACAGCATGCCTTGGTATTTAGCTATAAGCAAATTCTCCAACCACCCACCCCACCACCACTGCCGCCATTGATGATTCACTCAACAAACGTTTACCAGATTCTGACCTATGTACAAGAAACTATGCTAGGAATTGCAAAACATAAGAAATGGGGAAGGTGGATGTGGCTCAAGCAATTGAGCTCCTGCTATCACAAGGGAAGTCCCTGTTTCAGTTCCTGGTGCCTCCAAAAGAAGACAGCTGGCGCAACAGGCAGGCGCAGCAAGCTGACACAACAAGATGATACAACAGGAGACACAAGAAGAAAAACATAATGAGAGATGCAACAAAGCACTGAGCAGAGGTTCCTGGTGCCTCCTAAAAGAAGATGAGCAAGACAGCAAAGCTGACATGACAGGCAGGTGCGGCAAGCCGACTCAACAAGATGACACAACAAGAAACACAAGAAGAAAACCATAATGAGAGACACAACAAAGCAGGGAATGGAGGTGGCTCAAGCAATCGGGTGCCTCCCTCCCACGTCGGAGGTCCTGAGTTTGGTGCCTGGTGCCTCCTAAAAGAAACAAGAAAGACGAACAGACACAGCAAGTGCAAACAATGAGGGGGTGGGGAGAGAGAAATAAATAATAAAATCTTAAAAAAAAAAAAAGAAACTATGAACATAATTTAAAAAAGAAGAAATAGATTTAAATTGGAGCAGACAGGATTTTTATTGAATAAAATCAATGTAATAACTTATGACTTAGCCAACGTTTTCACAGGCATCGTCTCGTTTACTTCCCATGACAACTCTGGAAAGTGGCCACAGGTATTATCCCCATTTTGAACTGATGCTCCCTGATTTCCAAAAGACCATAGAGTCAAAAAGTAGGTGCAAAAAAAATAAAGTAGAATAAAATAGAAAAAAAGAAAAATAAATAAATAAAACCAAAAAAGTAGGTGTGCCGGACAGGTACTCTTTGTCCCTCCAGACACACTCTCCAGTCTCCCCGAGTTTGCTCTCTGTTGCGGAAAGCTGACCTACAGGGACCAACAAGGTGGTCCTGTGCCCTCTGGCTTTGGGTGATTGCCAGGGGGGCCTAGCAAGAGATAAAAAGGAGGAAAGCGAGTGGGGTCGGTGTGGTTGTTCCGAGCCACTCGTTGGCGGAAGGGGAACGCTGAGCGGCAACCAGCGTTCGGGGGCCCAGACGGCGTGGAGGGCGCTGGGAGGAAAGACCACCGCGGAGGCGAGGTGAGCACGCAGGTCTAATTTATTACAGGAAGGTTTGTTGTTTATATAGGTCCTGATAAGGGAAGTGAGTGAAGGACATGATTGGAGGAAGAGGGGTGACGCACATAGTAACTGGCAAAAAAGAAGATTTCTAGAAAAGGTTATGATTGGACATTGAGGATTGGCTGAAAGGAGTCTTTTCGGGTTCATGGCGGGAGTCACCTAGCACTTGGCAGCCATTTTAGCCGCTTGGGGGCACCATTTTAGGTGTCCCTACCACAGGTCGGTATATTTTCTTTCCCATGATTCTCTCTCAAGCGGCTGTGGATGCCGCAAGCCCACTTCTCCAGACTGCTTGCTCCACACCTCTCCTTCCAGGTTCTGGTAACTTCTTTCCCTCAAGCTTGGGGGTAACCCTTTCAGTGCCACTAGCCCATGCTCCTGCATCCCTGGTGCTTCCCCCATACCTGTCCACACTTCTGAAATTCGTCCCTCTGTCACGAATTCGTGCACATGGTGGATGGGCTTGAGTGTTCCGCTTTTCTGAATGATCGAAATTTGAGCGGTACCATTTGTTTATGTTGCTACCTAACCGATACATCTGAACCAATCAAAATCAAGACTGTGTAACCCTGGACTCAGGGTGTTCAACCACGGCCTTTGTCAGGACTGTCTTGGTTGAAGCTGGGAAACCCATCAGTTCCACAACCCATGCATTTCTCCAAGGAAGAGCCAGGCAGAGTCCAAGTAAAGCCTTGTACCATCTCCCTGGGAAGTAACGAGCCTCCAGCCTAACTTCCTAGCCCAGAAAGCCTAATGATAATTATTTATAAAACGCATATGTTTTAATCAATTGTATACTGATGATAATATTAACTCTGAAGAATATGTTTTGAACTCATAGAGACTTACAGTTTTAGATTTAACATTTCACATTATATAGAAATTTCTATAGCAGAGAAGTAGGTAGGATGGTCAATGAAGAATCTGCAAACATAAAAATATTTACACTAGGATAAAATTTTGTTCAGGAAGTAGAATGCAATTTCAAGTTTCAGGGAGAAACAAATATGCAAAATTTCCAACAATTAAAAAGGTTTTCATTCACTAATTTTTAAGTGGACCGTGGTGGGTGACAGGTCACTATGACAATTATATTCCAAAGGACACATTTTTTAAATTATGTATTTCAAGGAATGTTATTCAGCCATGGAAAGGAAAGAAGTTCTGATTCATGAGACATGGATGAACCTTGAAGACACCCTGTTGAATGAAATAAGCCAGACACAAAAGGACAAATATTGTGTGATTCCATTGATATGAAATAACTAGAGTAAGTAAATTCATACATTCAGATGTAGCCTGAAGAGTAGCATGAGCAAAACAAATTGTACTTGTAACCTGGCAAGCACCTTGGCACAGGCACAGAGTTTCTACGGAAAAGCTCGTAGCCCTGTCGATTTTAATATTAACCAGACCTTTTAATTCTCTTTCTTTGTAAAGAAAATGTATGATGGATCCTTGTAATGCTTCACTCTTTCCCTGTTCTTACCCCCATGAAACTTAGAGGCACGAGGCATATGTATCTTTTTTTTTTTTCATTATCACAATGTATATCTTTATATTTGTGCCACGCATGTATGTATTCTTTTTCTTTTAACATTTTTTAACTTTATTTTGTACATTTAATAATTGAAAATATAAACAATTAAAAACTAAAAAGTAAACACAGATGAATAAATATATACATTTCTCAATTAAATGTACTGGATACATATAATTTTTTTTTAATCAAACAGTATATTACACAATATATTTGCTTCATAGTAACGCATTCATACAGTATTTGTCCTTTTGTGTCTGGCTTGCTTCACTCAACATAATGTCCTCCAGGTTCATCCATGTTGTCATATGCTTTATGACTTCATTTCTTCTTACAGCTGCATAATATTCCATCGTGTGAATAGACCACAGTTTGTTTATCCATTCGTCTGCTGATGGACACCTGGGTTGTTTCCAGCTTTTGGCAATGGTGAATAATGTGGCTATGAACATCGGTGTGCAGATGTCTGTTCGTGTCACTGCTCTCAGTTCTTCTGGGTATATACCCAGTAGTGGTATTGCAGGGTCACGTGGCAAGTCTATATTCAACTTCTTTAGGAACTGCCAAACAGTCCTCCACAGTGGTTGTACCATCCTGCATTCCCACCAACAGTGAAGAAGTGTTCCTATCTCTCCACATCCTCTCCAACACTTGTAGTTCTCTGTCTTTTTAATAGTGGCCATTCTGATAGGTATGAAACTATATCTCATTGTAGTTTTGATTTGCATTTCCTTAATCCTGAGTGATGTTGAGCATTTCTTCATGTGTTGTTTTTTTTTTGCCATTTGTATTTCTTCTTTGGAGAAATGTCTATTCAAGTCTTTGGCCCAATATTTAATTAGGTCGTTTGTCTTTTTATTGTTGAGTTGTAACATCTCTTTATATATCCTGGA
>JAKSZT010054464.1:28982-60381 GCA_026826555.1 Tolypeutes matacus | reverse complement strand
TGTTCTCATTTTCATTTGTCTCAATATATTTACTGATTTCACTTGCAATTTCTTCTTTGACCCACTGATTATTTAAGAGCGTGTTGTTCAGTCTCCACACATTTGCAAATTTACTTTTTCCCTGTCTGTTACTGATTTCCAGTTTCATTCCATTATGATCTGAGAAAGTGCTTCGTATAATTTCAATCTTTTTATATTTATTGAGAGCTGTATTGTGACCTAACATGTGGTCTATCCTGGAGATAGATCCATGGGCACTTGGGAAGAATGTATAACCCGCTGAGTTTGGATGCAGTGTTCTGTATATGTCTGTTAGGTCTAAATTGTTTATCATATTGTTCAAGTTCTCTGTTTCCTTGTTGATCTTCTGTCTAGTTGTTCTATCTAATGATGTGAGAGGAGTGTTGACGTCACCGACGATTATTGTAGAGATGTCTATTTCTCCCTTCAGTTTTGCCAGAGTTTGTCTCATATATTTTGGGGCACCCTGGTTAGGTGTGTAGATATTTATGACTGTTATATCTTCCTGGAGGATCGTCCCTTTTATTAATATATAATGGCCTTCCGCATCTCTTATCACCTTTTTGTATTTGAAGTCTGTTTTGTCTGATATTAGTATAGCTACCCCTGCTCTTTTCTGTTTACTATTCACGTGGAGTATCTTTTTCCAACCTTTTACTTTCAGCCGGCTTGTATCCTTGTGTCTGAAGTGAGTTTCTTGTAAGCAGCATATGGATGGCTCATGTTTTTTTATCCATTCTGTCAGCCTGTATCTTTTGATTGGGGAGTTTAATCTATTCACATTCAATGATATTACTGTAAATACACTATTTACTTCCTCCATTTTATTATTTGGTTTTCATATGTCATCTTGTTTTTGTCTCTTTTTTTACTCTTTTGGTTATCCTTTCTGCTATTCTTTCTTCTATACTCTCCTCCAAGAGTCTGTCTCCTGTCTTTTTCTTTCAGGTTCTATGGCTTCCTTTAATATTTCCTGTAAAATTGGATTCTTTTTTGCAAACTTTCTTAGTTTCTGGTTGTTTGTGAAAATTTTATACTCACCTTCATATTTTAAGGACAGTTTTGCTGGATAAAGAATTCTCGGCTGGCAGTTTTTCTCTTTCAGTTTAGTAATTGTATCATACCACTGTCTTCTTGTCTCTATGCTTTCTGAAGAGAAATCTGCACTAAGTCTTATTGGACATCCCTTGTACATGATCATTTGTTTCTCTCTTGCTGCTCTGTGAATTTTCTCTTTATCTTTGATATTTAACATTTGAGTGTCAAATGTGTATGTGTCTTGGCGTAGGTCTATTTGGATTTATTCTGATTGGGGTACGATGTGCTTCTTGGACATGTATGTTCATTTCTTTCGTGAGAGTTGGGAAATTTTCAGCTATTATTTCCTCAAATACTCTTTCTGCCCCTTTTCCCTTCTCTTCTCCTTCTGGAACTCCCATGACACGTATGTTGTTGCGTTTTGTGTTGTCATTCAACTCTCTGTGCCCTTACTCAATTTTTTCCATTCTTTTCTTTCTCTGTTCTTTTCTCTCTTCAATTTTAGCTGCTCTGTATTCGGTATCACTTATTCTTTCTTCTATCATTTTGAGTCTGTTGTTGTATGCCTCAAATGTGTTGTTGACTTCACCTGTTGTGTCTTTCATTCCCATGAACTCAGTTACTTTTCTGTTCAGGATTTCAAATTCTTCTTTGCATTCACTCAATGACTTCTTTTTTTTTTTTTTTTTTTTTTTTTTTTTTACCGGGAGGTCCCGGGTATCAAACCCGGGTCCCTCCATATGGGAGACGGCCGCCCAACCAGTTGAGCCACATCCGACCCCTCAATGACTTCTTGATGTCTTTTATCTCTTTAACTATATTGTCTTTCATCTCATTAATTTGATTTTGGAAATTTGTGCTCATCTCACTGATTAGTTCTCTCAAATTCTGCATCTCTTCTGGAACTTTACTGTATTCCTTTTCTTGGGCCATGTCTTCTATTTTCTTAGTATGGCTCGTAAGTTTTTGCTGGTGTTTAGGCATCTGGTTAGGATGTAGTTTACTCAGATGCTCAATCTCTTTCTCTTTTATAGGGATTTAATGGCAGGAGGCTGTGAGTTACCACAGCTCTTTGATTTTTGGCTCCACCTGGATTGTTAGGATTGTCCTGTTAGTTGCTCAAAACTGGGCACTGGACCCAGTAATTGGTTGTAGAGTCGTTTCCTAGGGCCTTGGGTAGGGAGGTTATAGAGGCCAGGAAAAGCCTCTCTTACTTATTAATTTTCTTATGTGCACTTCCTTGGTCTGCCAGGAGATGGTGCTTGTTGGCAGCTCTCAATTCAATGCCTGGTCAGAGCGTATTTGTTGTGACACAGACCAGATCAATGTGATGGAGCTTCCTGTCTGGGGGCTAGGAGCCCTGTGATTCAAACTTTCTGAGACCATTCTCCAGACTTCTCTCGTAGCACCCCCCTTTTCCCAGCTAGGAAATATTTCCACTCCCCTCTGAGTCCTCAACAATCAGTCCCTGTTAGTAGAGGAGGAGATTGGGAGGTTTGTATATCTTTAGCCCCTTGCAGGCTCCAAGGCAAACAATGGTGCAGCCCCACCCAGCCTGGAAGGGCTCTCGGGACAGGGCAGACCAAACCTGGGAGTCCAAAGCAGGGTCAGCCCCAGGCTCTCTCTCCCCTCTCCTGTGGAGTGCTCAACAATTAGTCCAGGCTAGAAGAGAGGGAGGTTGCCAGGGTCGGATTTTTCCAGTTCTTTGTAGGCTCCCAGGGCAATCCATGCCTGGAACGGTCCATGGGGGCTCCACAGCCCACATTTGTGGGTCAGAACCTGAGTCAGCCTAAGGCTGTGTCCCTCTCTCTCCCCTTTCCTGGGGTGGTAGATCCCTGGAGCCCCCTTTTTCTGTAGTTGCAGGCCCAGAGGCCTGAGAATTCTGAAGAGTGTGGGAGAGGGTGCCGGCAGCAGCAGCAGCAGCCACTGCTGGTTCCAACTCACGGTTCTGTCATTGCGATTTCCCTCTTTTGTCCCTCTCTCTTCTGGGTGGTGTGCAGTCTTCACCTGTTGTCCTAAGCCCTAGAAGATCTTTTTCGGGGCTGTTTCAGCCTGTCCTCTAGCTATTTTTCTGGAGAAGAAATTCCCATGTCTTACTAGTCCGCCATCTTCCCGGACATCTCCTAGCACTTAAAAACTTTTTTTTTTCCTCAGGAGGTACCCAGAATTGACCCAGAACCATATACATGGGAAGCAGGTGCTCAACCACTAAGCTACATCTGCTCCACAATGAGAGTTGGCTTTTTTGTTTGTTTTTTAGGAGGTACCAGGGATTGAACCCAGGATCTCATATATGGGAAGCAGGTACTCAACACTGATCTACAACCACTTCCCTTAGCACTTACATTTAAGCAGTGTTTGGATTTTGATAGAGATTGCAATGAATCTACTGATAAATTTGAGTAGAAATTATATTTCATAATACTGAATCTTCCAATCCACAAGCAAAGTGTATTTCTCCATTTATTTAGGTATGCTTTAGCACTTTACAATAAGGTTTTTTAATTTTTGGTAAAGTCATTGCACAGCTATTCCAAGGTACTTCATGTTTTCAATTTTCTGTTACTAATATATACACACACACCTGATTCTTATACATTGATATTTGTTTACAGTCATTTGACTAAATTTAAATTAATATTAATTTTTGAACTGCATGTTCTTTTGGAATTTCTATGTACACAACCACATCATCTGTAAATCACAGCAGTTTTGTTTCTCTCTTTTAATTGTATGTGTTGTTGTTATGTTATTGTGCTAATTAGGGCTCTTAGTTCAATGTTGAATAGAGTGGTGATGCAGGATGTCCTTATTCTGTTCCTTACCTCAAAGAGAAAGTGAAGTTTCATTAACTGCTTGTTGAAGCTTTAACTTACTGTTATATAGATATCTTCTATAAGGTTAAAAAAGTCCCCTTCATCCTACAACTCAACAAGAAAAAGACGAACAGCCCCATTAAAAATGGGCAAAGGACTTGATAGACATTTCTCCAAAGAAAATATATACAAATGGCCAATAAGCACATGAAAAGATGTTTTTCAACATCATTAGCCATTAGGGAAATGCAAATTAAAGCCACAATGAAATACCACCTCACATCCACTAGAATGACTGTTATTATTTTTAAAATGGAAAATAACAAGTGCTGGCAAGAATACAGAGAAATGTAAATTGGTGTAGCCACTGTGGAAAACAGTTCAGTGTTTCTTCAGAAAGTTAAACATAGAATTACCATATGAGGGACGCAGATTTGGCTCAAGCATTTGGGCTCCCATCTACCATATAGGAGGTCCAGGACTCGATTCCCGAGACCTCCTGGTGAAAGGCGAGCTGGCCTGTGTGGCGAGCTGGCCCACGTGGCGAGCTGGCCCACGTGGAGTGCTGGCCTGTGCAGACAGCTGGTGCAGCAAGATGATGCGACAAAAAGAGACACAGAGGAAAGACGATAAGAGACGCGGCAGACCAGGGAGCTGGGGTGGCGCAAGAGATTGAACAGCCTCTCTCCACTTTGGAAGGTCCCAGGATCAGTTCCCAGTGCCGCCTAAAGAGAAGACAAGCAGACACAGAAGAACACACAGAGAGCAGACAGGCAGCGCAAAACAACGGCAGGGGGACGGGGTGGTAAACAAATCTTAAAAAAAAAAAAAAAAGGAATTACCATATGACCTGGAAATTCCACTTCTAGGTATATACATAAAAGAATTGAAAGCAAGGCCTTAGGTAATCTAAGCACCTCTTAAAATATATGTATATATATATATAATAACAACATTTTTGTAAGCAAATACACATATATGCATATATATTTATATATCATTTTGCAAATGTTTGTATGTATTTTGAGAATTTTGATTTTTACCCATAATAAAAAAAAAGAACAGATAGTAGTACTAATAAAAATATTAGTAATGAAAATTAAAAAAAAAAAAAGAAAGCAAGGCCTTAAATACATATCTGTACACCAATGAATGAATGTTGAATTTAATCCAGTTTTCTACATCTTTTGAAATGATGACCACAAGCTTTCTTCTCATTTAATCTGTTACCATGTTGATTTACATTAATTGTTTTTCTACTGTTAAACCAACTCTGCTCTCTGTGAATAAACCAAATTTGCTTATTATATGTTATCCTTTTTATATATTGCCAAATTCTTTCTGCTAATATTTTGTTTAGAATTTTTGTTTCTGTGTGAAATTGGCCTATAATTTCTTGTCCCATACTGGCCTGGTCAGATTTCATTACCAAGATTATGCCAGCCTCATGACTGAGTTAGAATGGACCCTCTTGTCCATTTCCTAAGATGTTCACATGGGATTGGAATTATTTGTTCCTTGAATGCTGGGCTGCACTTTCCAGGGAAGCCATCTGAACCTGGAGTTTTGTTTCTGGGAGAATGTTTGGTTATTAACTCCAATGTTATAAGACTTTTCAGGTTTGCTCTCTCTTCAAGTCACTTTTCATTTTAAACAACATTATTGAGATAAATTTATATACCATAAAATTTACCCATTTTCAGTATTCAAAGATTCTTGGCCCATTCACTGAGTTGTACAACCCATAACCACAGTCCTGTTTTGGAACCCACATCTGGTTTTGGTAAGTTATTTTTTCTCCAGGAATGTGGCGATTTCACCTAAGTTTTTGGCATAACATTGTTCATAATACCTTATTATTATATTGTTAATTTTTCACTATCTAAGTTATTCCACTTTTCCACTCCTTTTCCCTGATCAGTTCTACCAAACGTTTGTCAAATTTATTCATCTTTTTTTAAAGGACCAACTTCTGCTGTATTGAGCAGTAAAGCAACAGAAATTGAGTGTTTCTGTGGATCTGTTTTCTGTTCCATTAATTTCTGCTCTTATCATAACTTTTCCTTCCTTTTACTTTCTATGGTTTGTTTTTATTATTCTTTTCTAGTTAGTCAAGATGGATGCTTAGCTCATTCATTTTAAGCCTTTTATCTTTTATCATATATCCATTAAAGGTTATAAATTTCCCATGAAATACTATTTTAGCTGCAACAACAAGTTTGGAAATTTAGTATCTTTTTATTGTTCAATTCAAAATATTTAAAATTTTCTATTTTTATTTCTTTGGTTCATGGGTTATTTAGAGCTGTATTTCTTAATTTTTAAATTTATAGAGATTATTTTGGTACATTTTTATTATTGATTTCTAGAGTGCTCATATTTTGTTTTAAAAAATCACTGTGTGATTTCAATACTTTAAAAAAGTTACTTGCTTTATGGCCCAGAAAACAGTGATTTTTTAAAAGTATAATATGTGCCCT
This sequence comes from Tolypeutes matacus, assembly GCA_026826555.1. NCBI lineage: Eukaryota > Metazoa > Chordata > Mammalia > Cingulata > Chlamyphoridae > Tolypeutes > Tolypeutes matacus. The sequence continues at coordinate 54,026 of JAKSZT010054464.1, read as the reverse complement.
CCACATAAATTTTACTCTGAAGTTACTGGGTGCAGTGTTCTAAATATTAACTTTAGTAATATTTTCTTAATCCTAATAGTCAAATCATCTATAGCAGTAGTAATTCCGTGCTGCTGCTTCTATCAATTATTGAGAGATGATTTTTTTAAAAATCTTCCAGGATAATTTTGGATTTATTTCTCCTGTGGTTCTGTCAAATTATCTTTTATTATGTTTTGAGGCCAGGTATTGGGTACATACAAATTTAGAAATCAATTTATCTTGCTGATGAATTGACCTTTTATCATTTTGATGTAACCCTCTCTATTTCCAGTATTGCTTTAAATTTCATTTTTATTTTTACTTTATTTTTAATTTGCAAATAGTGAAATCCACTCTTTTTGGTAGTTAGAAGACATTTGACAAATGCATAGAGTCGTATAACCACCACCACAATCAAGGTACAAAATAGTTCCAGATCCCACTCCCCCCAAAATTTGTTCCTGCTGCCCCTTTGTAGACAACTTCACCTCCTCACTCATAACCCTGGCAACCACCGCTCTGTTCTCTGTCACTATAATTTCACCTTTTCCAGAACATCACATAAAGGGAATCATGACATGTGCAGCCCTTTGAGCTGGCTTCTTTCACTTAGCAGGATGTTTTCAATTCGCTTCCACGGTGCAGTACTTCATTCTCTTTTATGCCTGAATGACACTGCATATCCAACATTTGTTTATGCGTTTGTCTGTTTATGGGCATTGGTATCGTTTCCACTTTGGGCTTTTATGAATAATGCTGCTTCAACATTCTACAAACTATAAACAAGTTTCTATGTGGCCATGTATTTTAATTTCTCTTGGGTACATTCTTAGGAGTGGAATTGCTGGGTCATGTGTTAACTCTACATTTACTCATTTGAGGTACGGGCAGATTGTTTGCTACAGCGGCCACACCATTTGACATTCCCACCAGCAGTGTGTAAGGGTTCTAGTTTCCCAACATTCACCCCAATTCTTGTTGTTATCTGACTTTTTGATTCTAGACATCTTAGTGAATATGAAGTAATATCTCATGGTGGTTTTGATTTGCATTTCCCTGATGACTAATGATATAGAGGATCTTTTAATGTGCTTATTGACCATTTGTATATCTTCTTTGAAGAAATGTCAGATCTTTTGCCCACTTTTAAATTTCATTATTTGTCTTTTTATTATTGAGTTTTAAGAGTTCTTAATATATTCTATTTACAAGTCTCTTGTCAGATATATAATTTGCAAGTATTAAAAAAAAAAGTTTTATTCATATATTATGCAATCCATCCAAAGTGTGCAATCAATGGCTTTCAGTGTAATCACAGAGTTGAATTTGCAAATATTTCCCCCATTCTGTGGACTACCTTTTCACTTTCTTGATGGTGTCTTTTGAAGCACTAGAGTTTTTTTATTTTGATGAAGTCTCATTTCTCCATTTTTTCTTTTGTTGCTCATGATTTGGTATCATGCCAAAGAATCTTTTACCAAATTCCAGATCATTAATATTTACCCCTATGTTTTCTTCTGAGAGTTTTATCATTTTTACTCTTACATTTAGAAATTTGATAGATTTTGAGTTAATTTTTGTAGATGGTCTGAAGTAATGGTCCAACTTTCTTTTACACATGGCTGATGGCTGTCCAGTTGTCCCTGCACCACTTGTTGAAAAGACAATTCTTCTCCCCACTGAATGATCTTGGCACCCTTGTTGAAAATCAGTAGACCCACATACAGGTTTTTGTGTAAACAAAAATTTTCTTTTCTCTCAGGAATGGGATTGCTGGGTCATATGATAAATGTACATTAATTTTATAAGAAACTGCCAACTGTTTTCCAAATTGGCTATACAATTTTGCATTCCCATTAGAAAGGGATAATTTGTTACAGCAGAGATAGGAAACTAATATACTATTCTTATATTTTATGCTTTAGAATTATCGTTTAATTTTGCTTTTTAAGACAGTAAGATTCTCTTTTGTCTTTTTTTTTTTTTTAAGATTTTACTTATTTATTTACTTTATCCATTTAATGCCCCCCCCCCCCCATTTTGCTGTTTCTGTGTCATTTGCTGGGCAATTCTCTGTGTCTGTTTCCTGCCCTCTCTTCTTATCCTTCTCTTCCTGTCTTTACTGGGATTCAATCCTGGGGACCTCCGATGTGGGAAAGAGGTATTCTGCCACCTGTGCCACCTCAGTTTCTGGTTTTTCAGCACATCTCATCTTGGCTCTCCCTTGTCTCTCTCTCCTATTACGTCATCATCATGCTGTGTGACTTGGCAGGGCCTGGCACGCCCGTGCGCCTTCTATATTTTTCGTTTATTTTACCAGAAGGTCCTGGGGATCGAACCCAGTTCCCTCCATATGGGAGACGGATGCCCAACCATTTGAATCACATCCACCCCCCTATCTTTGTCTTTTAACTGAGGTAGTAATCCACTTACATTTAATGCTATTGCTCATATATTTGGACTTCATAAACTCAAAACCATCAATTTTGTGTTTTCTAATGTCCCATCTGTTCTGTTTCTATTTCTCCCTTTCATTCCTCTTTTGACTTGATTATGTTTTATCATTCTGATTTCCCCCTCTTTTGATTTATGTTATATATATTCTGATTTTATTCTTTCAATGGTAACACAGAAATTAAAACATGCATAATTAACTTATCAAATTCTAAAGTTAACGAAAATTATGCCCTTTTTCTGGACAACTAAAAGTCTTTAAAACATTTTAACTCCATTTATGCACCTCTAAGATATTTCCTATTATTGTTGTATATTTTAATTCTACTTTAGAACTCACACTATTATTGTTTTATCTAATTAAATTTCATTTAGATTTTATCAATATATTTACCACTTTCTTTTTCTTTATTCTTTTCATCCATTTGGGTCACTTTATTTCTGTTTGAAATATATCCTTAGAATTTGTGGGTTTTTTATTTTTATTCTTTGAATTTGTGTTTTTTGAGCTTCTACTTAAAGAACATTCTCTCTTTTTTGTCTACCTGAAAAATATCTATTTCACTCTCATTCTTGAAATATTCTTTATTGTATATAAAGTGGGAGTTATTTTCTTTTAGTGCATTGATGATTTTATTCCATTGTCTCCTGGCTTCCATTGTTGCTGTTGAGAAATCAGATGTTGGTCTTGCTTCCACTACTATAAAGATCTGTTGTTGTTTTTTTCCTTTGGTTGCTTTTAAGAGTTTCTTCTTTGTTTTTGGTGATCTAAGCTTCACTGTGATCTCAGTATGGACTTTTTTGTTTTTATCAAGGTTGTGATTCTTAAATTTTGACATCTGTGGGTTGATGTCTTTCATCATTTCTAGAAAATTCTTAGCCATTCTTTCTTCAAATATTGCTGCTGCCCCATTTTCTCACCTCTCTGTATGGAACTTTGATTAAATGCATGTTAGACCTTTCACTCTGTCTCAATCTTTTTCCTGCATATTCTATCTTTTTGTTTCTCTGTGCTACCATCTGGATAAATTTCAAGAACTGTCTTCAAAGTGATTTTCTCTTCAGCTTTATCTAATCTAGTGGTGAATCCATCCATTGAGGTTTGTTTGTTTTTTTGGTTTTTTTTTTACATTTTTTTTCTGTATATTTAATAATTGAAAATATAAACAATTAAAAACTAAAGAGTAAACACAGATTAATAAATATCTACATTTCTCAATTAAATGTAATGGATACATACAAAAAATTTTTTTGAATCAAACAATATATTATACAATATATTTGGTTTATAGTAACACATTAATACAGTATTTGTCCTTTTGTGTCTGACTTGCTTCACTCAACATAATGTCCTCCAGGTTCATCCATGTTGCTATATGCTTTATGACTTCATTTCTTCTTACAGCTGCATAATATTCCATTGTGTGAATAGACCACAGTTTGTTTATCATTCGTCTGTTGATGGACACCTGGGTTGTTTCCAGCTTTTGGCAATGGTGAATAATGTGGCTATGAACATCGGTGTGCAGATGTCTGTTCGTGTCACTGCTCTCAGTTCTTCTGGGTCTATACCTAGTAGTGGTATTGCAGGGTCACATGGCAAGTCTATATTCAACTTCTTTAGGAACTGCCAAACAATCCTCCATAGTGGTTGTACCATCCTGCATTCCCACCAACAGTGAAGAAGTGTTCCTATCTCTCCACATCCTCTCCAACACTTGTAGTTCTGTGTCTTTTAAATAGTGGCCATTCTGATAGGTGTGAAATGACATCTCATTGTAGTTTTGATTTGCATTTCCCTGATCATGAGTGATGTTGAGCATTTCTTCATGTGTTTTTTTGCCATTTGTATTTCTTCTTCAGAGAAATGTCTATTCAAGTCTTTGGCCCATTTTTTAATTGGGTTGTTTGTCTTTTTATTGTTGAGTTGCAACATCTCTTTCTATATCCTGGATATTAAACCCTTATCAGATATGTGATTTCTCCATTGAGTTTTTTTGTTTGTTTGTTTGTTTGTTTTGTTTTGTTTTTACCGGGAGGTCCCGGGAATCAAACCCGGGTCCCTCCATATGGGAGACAGACGCCCAACCAGTTGAGCTACATCCGACCCCTCTCCATTGAGTTTTAATTTCACTTACTATTTGTTTTATTTCAGTAAGCTCTATTTGGTTATGTTTCTATTAATTTACTTTTTTTGTTATTGCTGTTTACTTCCATTTCCCTGTAGCTCTGTTCAAGCTTGTCTTTTATTTATTTAAAAATAGTAAGCAAAGGTTTTTAAAAATTATTATTATCAGTACCTGACAATTCCAATATCCTAAGTCTTTGTGGGCCTTGTCCTGTTGTTTCTTCTGGTTCTTGTTTATGGTTTCATGTTTTTTATGCATCTACTATCTTGGTGTACTGCTATTGTACTAAAAATAATTATTTATAGCAAGCACTTGAGGCATTAGATGAAGCTTTTTATCCAGAGAGGATTTACATTTGCTCCTTACTGATGTTGAGGCACTACTAGTCCAACGGCAGGTTGAAGTTTCCTGGACCACTCAGATGATGTAATCATGGGCTACAAATTCCTTTGAGGACCAATTCACCCTTATCCTGAGGAAATGGCCCTTTTGAGTTTCTGATAATGGCCAACATTCAAACTATCTTTTCCTGGGACCTTTTCTTCTTGAGCTACCTGAAAGCATGCATTCTTCCTTGTGGAGAAATCTATAGCTTTAAACAAGGATAAGACAATAATGTTTAGGTTCCCTCTTTTTAATAACATTTTCTATGACATCAAGAAGCTTGTCGCTTTTTTAAGTCAAAGCAACATATTATGTCAGTTTCCTTGGGAAACAGTTTATAGTAGCTGTTAGGCAGTTTGATGTAATTATGAATTCTAAAAATATATATTAGATTATGCTTGTAAACTGATCTGTTCATCTGGGCATGATTAAGTTATAATTGGGGCTTTGATTGGGCCACATCAGTAGGCATTGAGCCCCACCCCTTGGTGGGTGGGGGAATCAAATATAAAAGGCAAGGCAAAGGACAGAGGGAGCAGTTTTGATGGAGTCTTGAGCTGGAGCCCCAGGAAGTAAGAGAGCTTGAAGAGAAGGACCCAGGATAGAGACGAGCCATTCGCCTGATAGTCTACAGCTGATCTTGTGGAGGAAACAGAGGTGCTGAGCCCGGAGAGAAACACAGCCCCAGGAAGAGAGGAGCCCAAGAAGCCTGAACCCTGGCAAATGTCAGCAGCTATCTTGCTCCAACATGTGGCAATGGACTTTGGTAAGGGAAGAAACTTAAGCTTTATGGCCTGGTAACTGTGGACTTCTACCCCAAATAAATACCCTTTATGAAAACCAACCTATTTCTGGTATTTTGCATTAGCACCCCCCTTGGCTAATACAAATACTAAACAGTATATTCTTCAAGAAATACTTAGTAAGTGTCTGACATGAACCAGGTACTATGATTCTGGGCATGCAGTCATGAGAAATACAGAAACCAACCCTCCAAAGACCACTTAATTTCTTTCCTGGATATAATTGGTGGCTTAAGGTTTATCTTATTGCTTTGATTTATAATTTTAAGGGTAAAATAAATCACCATATTTCTATTACTTTCCGTGTACTCCTTCTCCTCAGACAGCTCAAAGTCTATTTGTGGAGAAAACATGAAATGGTTTGGCTAATTCATTTCTACAGTCATTTACATGGAAGGGCTTCCACAGGGAGTAAATGGGAACTAATTGCCATTGAGTTCCTAATCACATCGTGCCCAGTACTCTATATTTAATTCCAACCTATGAGATTAGCATTGCTGTCCCCATTTTACAACTGAAAACACTGAGATATGAAGAGATTCCTTTTTCTGAAGTCACACAATATGATGGGCAGCCTTGAAATTGGCTCCCAAGGATCCAAGCCTCCTGATGTTCACACACCTGGATTATCCCCTTCCCTTGAGTGGGGCTGTGTAGCAGTTTGGCAGTTTGATATAGTTATGAATTCCAAAAATAGATATTGGATTATGCTTGTAAACTGGTCTGTTAATCTGGGCATGATTAAGTTATAATTAGGGCTTTGACTGGGCCATGTCAGTGGGGCATTGAGCCACGCCCCTTGGTGGGTGGGGAATCAAAGATAAAAGACATGGCAAAGGACAGAGTTGGAGTTTTGATGTTGGAGTTCTGATGCGGAGTCTTGAGCTGGAGCCCTGGGAAGTAAACATACAGAGGAGCTTGATTGTGAGGAAGGAGAGAAGGCCCTGGGAGGAGATGAGCCACTCGACTGAGAGTCTACAGCTGGCCTTGTGGAGGAAACAGAGGAGCTAAGCCCAGAGAGAAACGCAGCCCCGGGAAGAGAGGAACCCCAGAAGCCTCAACCCTGACAAACGCCGGCAGTTGTCTTGCTCTAACACATGGCAATGGACTTTGGTGAGGGAAGAATCTTATGCTATGGCCTGGTAACTGTGGACTTCTACCCCAAATAAATACCCTTTATGAAAACCAACCAATTTCTGGTAGCTTGCATCAGCACCCCTGTGCTGACCAACACAGGCTGAAACTAGTGACTCAGCTCTCATGAATAGAACGCAGCCAAGTTGAAGGGATATCACTTCTGAGATTAGGTTACAAAAGACTAGCTTTCTCTTCCCAAACTCCCCTCCTCTAGCTCTTCTCCCTTGCTTGCAGCCTCCCATGTTCTGAGCTGCCCTATGGAGAGGTTCGTGTGCAAGGGGCAAAGGGTGAAGTCAATTCAACATCCAGCAAGAGAGCTGAAGCCCTCCATCCAGCAGCCCACGAGAAGCTGAATTATGCCAACAACCACATGAGTGAGCATGGAAGCAGATGTCCCCAGCCAAGCCATCGGGTGACTGCAGCCCCAGCTGACACCTTGTGAGACCCTGAGCCAAAGGCCCAGCTAAGTCACAGCCAGGTTCCTGACCACTAGGAACTGTCAGATAATGTTGTTGAGGTAAGTTTTGGGACTAATGTGCTACACAGCGAGAGATAACCAATGCACAGAGAAATCCGATATTTGATGGGCCACTCTGAGCCCACAGTCCTCCTGGACATGGTCATGCACTAAAAAAATAACCAGATCAGCAAGGAAGGTAGCAGTGAATAGAAATTTCATAAAGAGCCCAAACAAGATAAATCATACAAAATTAAAGGTAAATTTGTTCTTAAAGTTCACTTAATCCCACTCTTTCACTTTACAATTGAGGAAACAGGGGGATTGAGAGACATCCCAGGGTCACATGGCCAGGTGTGGTAGGACCAGGACTAGCAAGTTTCCCCATCCAGCCGTCATTACACACCTTCACCTTCTCTTCCCTTGCTCTTGAAGGTAGGGAAAAATGCTCTCTGGGTTTTGCTCACTAATGTGTTTTTGTACAAATGGCACGCATGCCTGTTTGCTTAGTTTATAACAATGACTACTTGTTGCATGGGTAGAGGCCCAAGGACAGTTTGCCCTTGATGGAAATCTCTCGATGTTCCATCATCCCCTTTGTTCTTCCCCTCCTGCACCATGAGCAAGAAATGAACACAATGAAATACACAGGTGCCCCATTAATGTGTGAACAGGACGCTCTGTGAATAAGAATCAGAGGTAATTAGGCCACACAGGCAAGAGGGAAGAAAGTAGCTGTGAGAGCTGGATACAAAGGGGTCAGAAAATTGCAGGTAATTTGTAGCTCCTGGGATGTGAAAGGCGACCAAGAAGCTAAAGTGAAAAAAATTCAGGGGCCTGAGGAATCCTCAGAAGGAAAACCAGAGCCGCCTTGGCAGAACGCATTAAAAAGGAACTTACCAAGCCACATTCCTTTCTCCCCGGCCTTCTTCATGGGCTGCAGTGCCCCGCGTGTCCACTAGAGGTCAGCACCTACGCCGGCTGCGGCAGGGTCTCCGCCCTTCCCGTCTGTCATTTTATGGGATTTTAAGAGAATAGCTCCGTCTAACGAAGTTTATTTATGAAAGGCACATAATAGACAGCATGGCTTCTGATCCCTCTGAGATGACCAGTGTTACAACCTTGGCTATTGTTATAGTTAATAATAATTAACTATTAATAGTTATTAATTATGGCACTTCCCACAGGGAAATGAATAAGAGCCACTGGAGTTTTAAAGTGCTGTGGCTTAGAAAGGATGAAAGAAGGAAAGAAAGGAGGGTGGGAGAGAGAAAGGGAAGAAAGGAAGGAAAGAAAGGAGAAGAGGAAGAAAGAGAGGGAGAAAGAAAGGCCGCGCAGCCCCTGAGCCGAGCCCCCCGAGCGGCCTGCGCGGGCCGCGGGGCCCAGAGGCCCTGCTTTCCAGAAATGCGTCTGCCCAGAGCGCCCGGGCTCTCTCCTGCAGGCAGGGTGGCCACAGCTTCCTTTTCAGGGCGCGGCAGGTGCGCGTGCAGAGCGCCCCGGCCCTCCGAAGGGCGTGGGCGAGAGCTGGCCTGCGCAGGCGGCCCCCTGCTCACACTCCCTGCAGCCGCCCGTCCCCACCCACGCTGGCCTTAGTGCCACAAGCTTGTGCGAAAGGAGCATCACGGCAGTCTGAGGCAGAGTGGGCTTGACCTGGCCTTGACCAGGCTGTCATCTGCTTGGAGCCAGGGCCGCGACGGCATAGGCCGCTTTTCCTTCCTAATTCCGCGTCACTGCAGACCTAGGCGCAGAGCACAAGTGGGCTTCTAATGTGTGCTGGGAAGCCACCCAAGAATAAAGGACAATTTTCCAGAAGCTATGACTCTCGGGGCCCACGAGGACACGGCCTAGCTGTATAGCACGTATTTAACGCTCGGGTTCCGATGCCAACGGCTGGCAAAGTTCAGGGGCTGGGAAAAGGAGGACCGCGTGGTCCCGAAGGCCCGTGGCTGGGCATCGTGGCTGCAGGAAAGCCACTGGTCACAAGGTGTCGCTGTTGCCTCAGAGTCGGCCTCTCCCACCGACCCACCACACTTTACGTCCTGGGGGATGTTTGTCTCAGCCCATGAGACCAAGGTCCCCAGGTTCGCGTGACTTAATAAATCTAAGAAGGAAAAATTGGATGAGCCGAACGATAAAGCTCACAGCCAGCTCAACCTCTGTGTTCTTCTGAGGCTCAGTTCGATGTTACCAGAGGCCTCACTCCTTGTGGGAAACACGGAGAAATGAGGGTTGAATATGGGGACATCGAGGGGCTGCAGGGCGGCTTACCACAGGTGAGTTCACCAAGCCCATTCCATGTTTTCAAGGAACACGAAGCAGGGAAAGTTACCAAATAGTTCTGATCAGGATTCAGAAAGATCAAAATAAACTCGAGGGAAGCAGATGTGGCTCAAACAATTGAGCTCCTGCCTACCATACGGGAGGTCCCGGACTCGGTTCCTCCTAAGAAGACAAGCAAGACAGCGAGCTGACTCAACAAGAGACACAAGAAGAGAAAACATAATGAGAGACACAACAAAAGCAGGGAGCGGAGGTGGCTCAAGCAATTAGGTGCCTCCCTCCCACACACGAGGTCCTGGGTTTGGTTCCTGGTGACTCCTAAAAGGAAGACGAACACACAACAGACACAGCAAATGCAAACAATGAAGGGTGGGGAGAAATAAATAAATCTTAAAAAAAAAAAAAACTCGAATGACTGCCTAAACCCAATTTGATGACGATTATTCCAGAATAAATGTTAAGTCCCAAACCTGGATCCAAATAAATGAACAGCCCAAATTCAGTTAAACGACACGACTCGCCACTCTCTGAGCACGTGGGTCCATTTCATGGTGACTCTGGTCGTGTTGCATTCAATTTCCACAACAGCCGTGTGGTAGATCGAATTATGCTCCCAGCAAACACATGTCCTTGCCTCTAGTCCATGTCCCTGCGGGTGTTAAGCCATTGCAGGTGGGATCTCGTGGAGTGTCATTTTTAGTTTAGGTGTGGCCCAACTGATGAGGGTGGGCCTGAATCGGGGTTATTGGAGGCCTTAGAAAGAAGAGAAGTCACAGAGAGGGGAAAGGGGAGGGCAGCACCCTGTGACGGGAGCACAGATGCAAGCCAAGGAGCCCCAGGACTGGCCAGCAGCCTAGGACGCTGTGCCCTGGGGGTGAGCAGGCCGCCTGGCCCACGGGATCCTGAAACAATCAATTCCGGTTGCTCAAGCCAAGCCCCTGGCAAGCTCAGCTGAGCCTCATGAGGAAGCTATTTGTGGCTCCATTTTTATGGTTAACGATTTGGGCTGAGGCACAGCTGGGAAGTGGTGGGCCTGGGCTTGGAAGGCAACTTCCTTCCTCTGAAAGACTGCTCTCCCACAAGCTTCCCAGGAGGGGACGGGGGTCTCTCCGTTGGAAGGAAGGTCCTTGCTGAGAAATGTGTGAGGCAGTGAAACGGTGGAGGTTGGAGTTTGCATTACAAGTTATTGTGGCTCTAAGGGTATAACAGCCTGGCTAGAAGTCCGGCTCTGGACCAGGCTGTTTGAATCCCAGCTCCACCGCGTATGTAAGTGTGGGCGAGTGGCTTGGTCTTTATGTGCCTCAGTTTCTCATCTGTGCATCGGGGATTATAAGGCCCCGTCACAGGGCTGTGAGAGGTACGCGGATGATTGTCGGTAAAGCCCCTTATTCTGCGCTCAGCACACTGAACAGTGTACACACGTCTGCTATTTTGTCGTTGCGGGACTTTAAATAATCAAATTCCTAAGTAAAAATGAAGTCAGAGAAAGCTTTAAATCTGACAAACATAATTTTAAACTTAATTTCTCTAGTTTCTCTGCACAAACCAAGACTTCTCTATCCTATGGACCAGTGGGCCTATGCGTTGATGGTTTTCATGAAGATTTTTCACTTTGATTCAGCGCATTCATTGAGCTCCTACTGGTGCCAGGTTCTGGCTAGCTATTCAAGTCATGCATTCATTGAGCTCTTACTATATACCAGGTTCTGGCTAGCTATTCAAGTCATGCATTCATTGAGCTCTTACTATATACCAGGTTCTGGCTAACTATTCGATTCAGCACATTCATTGAGCTCTTACTGTGTACCAGGTTCTGACTAGCTATTCGATTCAGCACATTCATTGAGCTCCTACTGTGTGCCATGTTCTGGCTTTCTATTTGATTCAACACATTCATTGAGCTCTTACTGTGTACCAGGTTCTGCTAGCTATTGAGGGATTCACAGACAATGAAGCCACTGGTCCCTACCCTACAGAAGAGTGATTTATGGAAGCATTTTCTGGGATGTGGAATTAAAGGAAAACATTAAATAGGAGAGTGGATGCCATTCTAATCATTGGACACAATCCAGTGGCTGAGGAGAACAAGCAGAATTGGTAGCAAATATGGGCCAACCAACAAAACACTTGTTTTGAACAGATATCAAGGGTAAAAGAAAGATGGTTCTAGACTCTGTGTGAGATGGTTCTATACTCTGTGTGCTGGGCACCTTTGGACCTAGTGTTTGTGGATTCAAAGACAATTATGGCAGAGCAGGTGTAGCTCAGTGGTTGAGTGCCTGCTTCCATGTGCAAGGCCCTAGGTTCAAGCTCCAGCACTTCCTAAAATACATATATATATATATATGTATGTATGTATGTATGTATAAAACACTGGCACTAAGACAATTATGGTGCCATCAAACAAGAAGAGGAGCAAAATGAATAACAAGAAAGAAAAGAAGAGCTCCTACAGTACACAGAAGCAGGATGAGCCTACCACCACAGAAACTGTGTGTGTTAAATTAAACTCTTGAATACAGAAAAACATTTTTAAAAGACTCAGAATCCAACCTCCCCAAAAATGTTAACACCCCATTCCCACAAAAATGTGCATATGTTAAAAAAATATATATATATATATATATATTTTTTTTTAAGTACCAGTTTTTTCTCCCTGCCAAGCTCTCTCCCCAAAGTTACCTGCTATAAACAGTTTTTTTGGTGTATCTTTTTAGAGAAAAATATTCATGCATGCCAGTTTATTTATGTGTATTATTTTTGTATTTGTATAAAAAGATCATAACAGTGTGTGTACCACCTTAGAGGTTTGTTTGTTGTGGGGTTTTTTTGTTTGTTTGGGGTTTTTTCTTGCTTTTTGTTTTTAACCCAGAAGAGAAAATAATTTAGCAATAAAACAGCATGAGAAATTAATGGCAGTAAAGGGCAGAGAGTTCTATTAATACACATGCTGGTCAAATGTTTCCACTAAACATTTTTTTTACCCAGTTTTTCCCAAAACATCCCTTGAGAAAGTAATGGTGTCAGCGCCTGTAGTTGGAGCTGAAGATGGCAAAGATCAAGATCTCTAGTAACTTCAAAATTCTCATTATCACATCAGACAAAAAAAAAAAAAAAAGCATTTTCACCAATATTAAGTCTCATAATTTACAGAGGTTGAGAAAAGAAAAACTGCTCATTTAATTTGCTGCAATGGGCCCACTTGCCATGTTTCCTACTCTTCTTGTGACTGTAATATGAGAGAAGGGATTATTTTGGACTATTTTAATCATATCTGGATCACCAATGTTTTCAGAAGAAAATTGCTGAACGTGCTTTTACTTTTTTACCCTTTGGACAAAGCATTTTCTTCTCTGCAAGAAGTAGCAGATAGTTCAATAAGGCTCATCATTTCATCTTATCTTTCCATAGAGTAACTTTGCCAACCTGCAGTGCAAATGGAACCATTTCCAAAAGAAAATCCTATAGAAAATATATAAAGTTGCCAGACCTTTGCTTGACATGTCTCACAAAGTTCTGTTATTTGGGGATGGCCCCTACTGCATTTGCTTCTCATGGCTCCTCCCACCTATATCAAGAAAAATTCTTCCCACAAGTTATCACTCTATTTCTTTTCCTTCCTTGTTTTTAGAGCCCCACGTTCAGGATCACCTTTGTCTATTCAATTAATAAAGTACATTTTCACTCAACAGTCATTTTATGGTGCACCTACTATGCACCCAGCCCTGTAAATATAGGGTGAGAAGCTCAGTCTCTGCCCTCAAGGAGGCGCTCACTGTCAACTGAAAAAAGGCGGTTCCTCTGAATCCCCATCTCAGGAACTGGCACCTCCAAGTTGCTCAAAGCCAACAAACCTAGGAGTCACCTTTGAAGACTCTCTTTCCCTCTATGCCACGACCAACTCACACTAAATCCTATTAGCTCAGCTTTCAAAATACATCCCGATCTGGAGGGCTGCTCTGGGGCTCAGGACACCAGGGGAAGGCGAGACCACCCAGAAGAGAGAGGGACAAAGAAAGGAGTCTCAGCTGGCTGAAAAACCCCATGAGTGGAGCTGCAAAAAGCAGCAGGCACCCTTCCCCCCATGTACGGAGCAAATAGCAATCTGCAGGCTGCAGCAGCTGTGGACTGCAGCAGCTGCAGATTCAGTGGGTTGCGGGGGTCCTCTTCCCCAAGAAAGGAGAAAGGGAGGGACACAGCCTACAGCAAATGCAGATTTGGGTCAGTAAAATTGGTCTGCCCTATTGGAGGGGTCCCACAGGTCCAGGTGTCATGGGACTGGGACATTGATTGCCCTGGGACCCTGCAGGGAGCTGAAAATAATTTGCCTTCTCAAACACCCTCCCTACTTCCCCAGGCTGGTTGCTGAAGAGACAAAGGGAAGGAGGGTGTCAGAAGACACTGACTGAGCATACAGAAAAATTTAAAAACTCAGAATCAGATGCATAGACATCAGCAAAAAACTTCAAGCCATACAAAGAAAAAGGAAGATATGACTCAGGCAAAGGAATGAATCAAAGTTCCAGATGAGACACAGGACTTGAAACAGCTACTCAATGAGGTTCATACAAATCTCCTAAATCAAATGATGGAGTTGAAGGACAACACGGCTAAAGAAATAAAAGACATTAAGAAGACACTGAGAAACAAAAAATAAAAAATAAATTTAAAAAAAAGAACACACTGAGGGAAGCGGATGTGGCTCAAGCGATTGGGTTCCCATCTACCACATAGGAGGTGCAGGATTCGATCCTGAGGCCTTCTGGTGAACACAAACTGGCCCACACAATGAGCTAGCCCAAGCAGAGAGCTGGCCCGCATGGAGAGCTGGCACAGGAAGATGACGCAACAGAAAGAAACACAGAGGAGAGACAAAAGAGACACAGCAGACCAGGGAGCTGAGGTGGTGCAAGAGATTGCACGCCTCTCTCCACTCCGGAAGGTCCCAGGATCAGTTCCCAGTGCCACCTAAAGAGAAGACAAGCAGACACAGAAGAGCACACAGAGAGCAGACAGCAAGCGCAAAACAACAGGGAGTGGGGGGGGACAAATAAATAAATCTTAAAAAAAAAAGAGAGGGGTGGACGTGACTTGGGTGATTGGGAGTCCGTCTCCCATATGGAGGGACCTGGGTTTGATTCCTGGGACCTCCCGGTAAAATAAATAAATATATATATATAGATATGTATATAGATATATATATCTATATATATATAGAGAGAGAGAGAGCAAGAGAGAGAGAGAAGGCACACAGGCCAGCAGGCTCTGCACACGGGTGAGGCCCCCAGGCCCCATGCACGGGCGTGCCAGGCCCTGCCGAGCCACACAGCAAGATGATGATGTAACAGGAGAGTGACACAAGGGAGAGCCAAGACAAGACGTGCCAAAAAAAACAGGAAATGAGGTGGTGCAGGTGGCAGAATGCCTCTCTCCCACATCGCAGGTTCCCAGGATCAAATCTCAGTGAAGTCAGGAGGAGAAGGATGAGAAGAGAGGGCAGGAAATGGACACAGAGAATTGCCCAGCGAATGGACACAAAACAGCAAAAAAGGGGGAGGGGGTTAAAATGGATAAAAGTAAAATAAAAAATCTTAAAATAAAAAAAAAGACAGAGTTAACACAAAGAAAAATTTGAAATCTTGGATAGAAAAATAACAGAGCTTATGGGAATAAGAGAAACAATAAGTGAGATTAAAAATACAATAGAAGCACACAACAGCAGATCTGAAATCATGGAAGAAAGAATCAGCAATGTAGAGGAAAGAACAACAGAAATTGGAGAGAAAAAAATGAAAAAAAATTGAGCAGGGGTTCAGGGAGTTGAAAGATGACATGAAGCACACCAACATACGTGTTATGGGAGTTTGAGAGGAAGATGAGAAGGGGAAAAGGACAGAAAATGTATTTAAGGAAATAATGACCAAAAATTTCCCAACTCTCATGAAAGACATGAATATACATGCCCAAGAAGCACAGTGTACTCCAATTAGAATAAATCTGAATAGACCTACCCCAAGACACATAATATTCAGAATGCCAAATGCCAAAGATAAAGAGAAAATTTTTAAAGCAGCAAGGGAAAAGTGAAACATCATATACAAGAGACATCCAATAAGACTTAGTGCAGATTTCTCTTCAGAAACCATGGAGACAAGAAGGCAGTGGTATGATATAATTACAGTACTAAAAGAAAAACTTCCAGCCAAGAATTCTTTATCCAACAAAACTATCCTTCAAATATGATGGAGAGCTTAAAATATTCACAGATAAACAGAAACTAAGAGAGTTTGCAAACAAGAATCCAGCCCTGCCAGAAATACTAAAGGGAGTTCTGCAGCTAGAAAAGACAAGGCAAGAGAGAGAGTCTTGGAGGAGAATGTAGAAGTGTAGACTATCAGAAAGGGTAACCTAAAGGTAAAAAGATGGACAAAAATAAGATATAACATATGAAAGTCAAAGGAAAAAATGGCTGAAGTAAGTAATGCCTTTACAGTAATAACACTAAATGTTAATGGCTTAAACTCCCCAATCAAAAGACATAGGCTGACAGAATGGATAAGAAAACATAGCCTTCCATATGCTGTCTGCAGGAGACTTACCTTGGACCCAACAATGCAAATAGACTGAAAGTGAAAGGTTGGAAAAAGATATTTCACACAAATAGTTACCAGAAGACAGCAGGAGTAGCTATACTGGTGTCAGACAAAACAGGCTTTAAAAAGTGTTAAGGGAAGCAGATTGGGAGCATATGTGGCTGAAGAGGCTGAATGCCTACTTCCCACATGGGAGGTCCTGGTTTCGGTTCCCAGTTCCTCCTAAAAACAAAAAAATGAACAACAAGCAAACAAATGAAAAGAAACAACTCAGTTGAGCCAATGTGGCTCAGTGGTTGAGCACTGGCTTCCCACATATGGGGTCCTGAGTTCAATCCCCGGCCCTGGCACCTAAAATAAATAAATAAATAAATAAATAAATAAATAAATAAATAAATAAATAAATAAAAGAAAAGCAGAAGGTCATTATATATTAATAAAAGGGACAATCCACCTGGAAGGAGTAACAATCATAAATACCTAACCAGGGTACTCCAAAACACATGAGGCAAACTCTGCCAAAACTAAAAGGAGAAATAATAGTTGGAGATTTCAACATGCCACTCACATCAGTAGATAGAACAACAAGACAGAAGATCAACAAGGAAACAGAAAACTTGAACAATATGATAAAAGAGGTGGACCTGACAGACACATACAGAACGTTGTACCCCAAATCAGCAGGTTATACATTCTTCTCAAGTGCTTATGGTTCTTTCTCCAGGATAGACCACATGTTGGGCCACAACACAACTCTCAATAAATTCAAGAGGACTGAAATTATACAAAGCACCTTTTCTGATCCTAATGGAATAAAGCTGGAAATAAATAGGTGGGAAAGGGGGAAATTTCCAAATAAATGGAGGCTAAACAACACACTCTTAAACAATCGGTGGGTCAAAGAAAAAATTGCAAGAGAAATTAGTAGATATCTCGAGATGAATGAAAATGAGAAAAAAAATATCAAAACTTATGGGATACAGCGAAGGCAGTCTTAAAAAGGAAATTTATAGTCCTAAATGCCTATATTAAAAAAGAAGAAAGATGAGAAACAGCTGTGGCTCAAGCAATTGAGTTCCCATTTACCATATGGAGGACCCAGGTTTGATCCCCAGGACCTCCTGGTAAAAGAAGAAAGGAAAAAAAGGCATCCCAGACCTGCACAGTGAGGTGCAAGGGCCCTGGCATGGCAACACAACACACCAAAAAGACGATGACACAACCAGATAGAAAGAAAAAAGAAGAAGAAGAAAGAGCTAAAATCAAAAAACTAAGTGAAAAACTGGAGAAATTAGAAAAGGAACAGCAAACCATTCCCAAAGCAAGTAGAAAGAAAGAAAGAGCAAAGATAAGAGAAGAAATAAATGAAACCAAGAACAACAATAACAACAAATAGACAAAATCAACCAAACCAAATGCTGATTCTTTGAGAAAATCAACAAACCCTTAGCAAGACTGATAAAGAAAAAAAGAGAGATGCAAATAAATAAAATCAGGAATGAAAGGGAGAGCATTATGACTGACCCCACAGAAATTAAAAGGATCTTAAGAGGATATTATGAAAAACTGTATGCCAAGAAATTAGACTATCTAGATGAAATGGGTAAATTCCTATAAATGCCCAAACAATCTACACTGACTGTAGAAGAAATGCAAGAACTCAACAAACCAATCACAAGAAAAGAGATCAGTCATCAAAAATCTTGCAACAAAGAAAAGTCTGGGACCAGATGGTTTCATAGGTGAATTCTACCAAACATTTTGAGAAGAATTAATACCAATCCTGTTTAAACTCTTCAGAAAAAAATTGAAAAGGAGGGAATATTACCCAACACATTTTATGAAACCAACATTACCCTAATACCAAAACTAGATAAAGATATTACAAGAAAATTAAGTTACAGACCAATCTCTCTAATGAACATAGATGCAAAAATTCTCAATAAAATACTTGCAAATTGAATACAACAGCATATAAAAATAATTACATATCATGATCAAGTGAGGTTTATTCCTGATATGCAAGAGTGGTTCAACATAAGAAAATCAATTAATATAACACACGACATTAACAAATCAAAGGGAAAAAAACCACATGATCATCTCAACTGATGCAGAAAAGACATTTGACAAAATCTAGCATCCTTTCTTGATAAAAACACTTCAAAACATAAATATAGAAGGAAAGTTCCTCAACATAATAAAGGGCATATATGAAAATCCCACAGCCAACATCATACTCAATGGGGAAAGGTTGAAAGCTTTCCCTATAAGATCAGGAACAAGTCAAGGATGCCCACTGTCACCATTGTTATTCAATATTGTGCTAGAAGTTCTAGCTAGGGCAATTAGACAAGAAAAAAAAAAAGGCATCCAAATTGGAAAAGAGAAAGAAAAACTCTCACTATTCACAGATGACATGATCCTATACTTAGAAAATCCTGAAATATCTACAACAAAGTTACTTGAGCTAATAAACGAGTTGAAGGAGCAGATGTGGCTCAAGCACCTGCTTCCCACATCGGTGGCCATGGGTTCAGTTTCCGTTGCATCCTAAAAACAGAGACAAACAACAAGCAATCAAATGAAAAAACCAACTCAGGGAAGCTGATGTGGCTCAGTGGTTGAGCACCAGTTTCCCACTTACGAGGTCCCAGGTTCAATCCCCAGCCCTGGTACTGAAAAAAAAAAAAAAAAAAAAAAAAATGAGTTCAGCAAAGTGGCAGGATACAAGATCAGCATGCAAAAATCTATAGTGTTTCTATACACTAGTAAGAGCATGCTGAGGAGAAAATCAAGAAAAAATTTCCACTCACAATAGCAACAAAAAGCCTAAAATATCTAGGAATTCATTTAACCAGGAATTTAAAGGATTTGTATTCAGAGAACTACATAACAATGCTTAAAAGAAATCAAAGAAGAGTGTGGTCTACAGTGTGAACTGTGGTCTATGGTTGGTGGCAAGGCTCCAGGATGTGTAAGTTCATTGAGGGTGGTGGGCCACACTGTGGGAGATATTTGTGTGGGATGTGGTGGGAGGTGTGGGAGGTGGGCAACATGGGAATCCCAGTGGGTTCCGTGTAATATTTTAGGTAATCTAAGCACATCTTAAAATATATGTATATATATATAACATTTTTGTAAGCAAATGCACATATATGCATTTTACAAATGTTTGTATGTATTATGAGAATTTTGATTTTTACCCATAATAAAAAAAAAAAAAAAAAAGACAAAAAAAAAAAAAAAAAGAAATCAAAGAAGACCTAAACAAATGGAAGGGCATTCTGTATTCATGGATTGGAAGACAAATCATCGTGAAGATGCCAATTTTACCCAAAATGATTTATAGATTAAATGCAATACCAATCAAAATTCCAACAGCCTACTTTACAGAAATAGAAAAGTCAATTGCCAAATTTATTTGGAAGCAAAAGGTGTCCCAAATAGCCAAAAACATTGTCAAAAAGAAGAGCAAAGTTGGAGGACTCACGTTCCCTGACCTTGAAGTGTATTATAAAGCTACAGTGGTCAAAACAACATGGTATAGGCATAAAGATAGACACACTGATCAATAGAATCTAATTGAGAGTTCAGAAGTAGACCCTCACCTTTATGGTCAACTTATTTTCCATAAACCTACCAAGTCCATGTTTCTAGGTCAGAGCAGCCTCTTCAATACATAGTGCTGGGAGAACTGGATATCCATAAATAAAAGAATGAAAGATGGGGTCAGATGTGGCTCAACTGGCTGGGTGTCCGCCTCCCATATGGAGGGACCCGGGTTCGATCCCCGGGACCTCCCGGTAAAAAAAAAAAAAAAAAAAGAAAGAGGACCTATATCTCACTCCCTATACAAGAATCAACTCAAAATGGATCAAAGACCTGAATATGAAAGCCAGGACCATAAAACTACTAGAAGAAAATGTAGGGAAACATCTACGAGGTGGTGGTCTTGTAAACCTCACACCCAAAGCACGAGCAACAAAAGAAAAAGGAAATAAATGATATCTCCTCCAAATTAAACACTCTGCACTTCAAAAGACTTTGTCAAAAGGGTAAAAAGGAGAAAATATTTGGAAATCACATATCTGACAAGGGTCTAATATCCATGATATATAAAGAGATCCTACAACTCAACAATAACACAAACAACCCAATTTAAAAATGGGTAAAAGACCTAATTAGACAGTTTTCTAGAGAAGAAATACATATGGTGAAAAAACACATGAAAAATTGCTCAGCATCACTGGCCATTAGGGAAATGCAAATCAAAGCTACATGAGATATCATTTCACACCTACTAGAATGGCCACTATTAAAACACTAGAAAACTACACGTGTTGGAGAGGATGTGGAGAGATAGGAACACTTGTTCACTGTTCGTGGAATGTAGAAGGTACAGCCACTGTTGGAGTCTGTTTGGTGGTTCCTAAGGAAATTAGCTATAGATCTACCATGTGACCCTGCAATACCACCACTGGGTGTGTACCCAGAAGCACTGAGAGCAGGGACACGAACAGACATCTGCTCACCGATGTTCACAGCAGCATTGTGCAAGATTGCCAAAAGCTGGAAACAACCCAGGTGCCCATCAACCGCTAAACAAACTGGCATCCAGGCAGTGGAATATTATGCAACTGTAAGAAGAAATGAAGGCATGAAGCATAAGACAACGTGGATGAAACTGGAGGACATTATGTTAAGCGAAGAAAGCCATACACAAAAGGACAATTATTGTATGATTTCTGTATTGTGAAGTAAATATAAAGAGCAAACTCATTGTAGCAGTTTGATATTGTTTATGAATTCCAAAAATAGATATGGTATTATGCTTGTGAACTGTCTGTCCCTCTGGGCATATCAGATTATATAGGATGCAGAGGTTTCCCTTTTACTTGATTAAATAATGACTAAGGCTTTAATTGGGCCATGTCAGTAGGCTACATTGCAGAGAATGGAGGAGGGGGTTTTTGAGCTGGAAGCCCAGGAAGTGAACATCCAGAAGAGAGTGGAGCAGCTGAATCCAGAGAGAGTTGAGCCCCGGGGAGAGAGTCTACGGCTGACCTTGTGGAGACAACAGAGCAGCTGAGCCTGGAGAGAAACGAGCCCCAGGAGAGAGGTGAGGCTTATCCCAGCCTACAGCTGATTTGGGGAGAAGCTGGGATCACAGAGCCTCAAGAGGAAGAGGAAGCCTGAACCCCGGCAGACATCGGCAGCCGTCTTGCTCCAAATGTGGCAACTGACTTTGGTGAGGGAAGAAACTTACGCTTGATGGCCTGGTAACTGTGAGCTTCTACCCCAAATAAATACCCTTTAAAAAAGCCAACAGATTTCTGGAATTTTGCATCAGCACCCCTTTGGCTGACTAAGACACTCACGGAGTTAATAGCTAGACTATAAGTCACCAGAGAAAAGAATGTGGTCAGAGAGTGGAAAGCTGAGGTTTAATCTGTGCGAAATTGGTTAAAAGTAGTTTGGAAGTGTTTAGAAATGAATAGAAAATGGTGAAAATGAATAGAAAGGGTGAAAGCAGATCATAGGACTTGTAATTAGTAGTGCTAACATGTGGAAATGATAGCAGTTTTTTTGTTGTTTTTTTTTTGTTTTTGAGGACTGAAAATATTCTAATTAATTGATTGAAGTGATGAATGCACAACTCTGTGATTACACCAAATACCATTGATTATACACTTTAGATAAATTGTATAGTTTATGAACAAAAAATAATAAGGTGTTGGTGGTGGGGTGAAGTGTGGGAGCCCTGTATGATGTTATGCATGTTTGTTTTGTAAGTTCACAACTTTCACCATACACTTATTATGTATGTTCATGTATGAATGATATGCTTCAATAAATTATTTTAAAATGAAATATAGGGGAGCCGATGTAGCTCAGTGATTGAGCGCCGGCTTCCCACATACGAGGCGCCGGGTTCAATCCCCAGCCCCAAGTACCTCAAAAAAAAAAAAAATTAAATTAAAAAAAGAAATATATCTCCCGAGTGTGGCTGCCTCTTGGCGCGGCCGTCACTGCCATCTAGTCCAGGACACGTGGTGTCTCATCTGGACTCCTGCACTGGCCTCCTACCTGGCTCCCTCTGCCCACTCTTGGCCCCCGACAGTCTCTCTCCCTCACAGCAACCGCAGACGCCCTTAGGAACAGAAGTGGCCTCCTCCCCGGCGCTCCCCCTACAGCGGCTCCATGCTGCCCCCTGAACGCCCTGGGCACCTCTTCCCTCCTGCTGGTGCACAGGTTCCCCATGTGTGCCTGGCTCTCCTTCCCTCAGACCTGCGCTCCCAGGCCCCTCGCCCAGAGCCTGTCCCCGGCTGCCTGCTCTGAATCATCCCCTGCCTCTGCACCTGGCTTTGTTTTCCTTCCAGCCTGACGTTATACTGTACATTTATGTGTTCAAGCTCTGTGTTCTTGGCCATAAGGTCAGTTCCATCCTCTCCAGCATTTAAATGGTGCCTGGCACATAATAGGCACATATAATGGTTGTTTGAATGAATGAATGAATGAATGAATGATGCAACAGACCTCTCAGCTTTCCATATATGAGTTCTCAGCTTTGAATGAGCATGCAGAGTCCATGCAGGCTGAACGGGCAGCTGGGCGCTGTGCTTGACTCCTGCTGAGGGTCCCGCTGAGGCCCAGGAAATGAATGGACATGTAAAACCATTCAAGGCCCCAGGTTGACTCTCAAAGGAAAAGAGAGCAATCTTTGAAGACCTGTAGCCTTTTCCAGCACTACCAAACAGCATCCTACTTTTTCTCAAAAATGTATTCACATTTACACAGTTCCAATTATCACCAAAAATGCTACGAATAAGGGTTTGGGGTTTCCTCTCATCTTCAACCCCTACAAACCTAGATTACCTGTCCTTCCAGCTTTAAAAAACCATGAGAGGGGGGCGGCTGTGGCTCAGATGGCTGGGCGTCCGTCTGCCATATGGAGGGACCTGGGTTCGATCCCCGAGACCTCCGGGTAAAAAAAAAAAAAAGAAAAAACCACGAGAGGGGTAGCAGGTGTGGCTCAAGCGATTGAGCTCCCGCCTACCACTTGGGAGGTACCAGTTTTGGTTCCTGGTACCTCCTAAAGAAGATGAGCAAGACAGCAAACTGATACGACAGGCAGACGCAGCCAGCTGACGCAACAGGAGACACAAGGAAAACATAATAAGAGACACAACAAAGCAGGGAGCGGAGGTGGCTCGAGCAATTAGGCACCACCCTCCCACATCAGAGGTCCCAGACTCAGTTCCCTGTGCCTTCTCAAAAAGAAGACCAGCACACAACAAACAGACACAGCAAAATTCAAACAAGAGGGTGGGAAGAAAGAATGAAAGAAAGGAAGAAAGAAAGAGAAAGAAAGAAAGAAAGAGAAAGAAAGAAGAAAGAAAGAAAGAAGTCTTTAAAAAACGACAACAACCATGAGAGAGGGGAGCAGATTGGCTCAAGCAGTCATGCACCCCCCTTCCAAATGAGAGGCCCTGGGTTCAGTTCCCAGGGCCTCCTAAAGAAGACAAGCAGACAAAGGAGCCATATGGCGGTGGGGGGGGGGATTAGAAAAACAACAAAAAACTATGAGAGGGAGCCGATGTGGCTCAGTAGTTGAGCACCTGCTTCCCATGTACAATGTCCTGGGCTCAATCCCCAGTACCTTCTTAAATAAAATAAAATACTTAGCATGAATTGACAACTGGTGATTTTCCAGATACTGTGCTAGGCCCCTTGAATAAATTATCTTATTAATCCTCATCAAAACCCTACGTAGGGGGGTCGGATGTGGCTCAACTGGTTGGGCGTCCGACTCCCATATGGAGGGACCCGGGTTCGATACCCGGGACCTCCCGGTAAAAAAAAAAAAAAAAAAAAAAAAAAAAACCCTACGTAGGGAGCAGATGTGGCTCAAGTGGTTGGGCACCTGCCTCCCACATGGGAGGTCCTGGGTTTGGTCCCCAGTGCCTCTTAAAAACAAAATAAACAAAAAGCAAAACAGGGAAACAGATGTGGCTCGAGTGCTTGGGCTCCCATCTACAAGGTAGGAGGCCCAGGGTTCGATTCCCAGGGTGAAGGCAAGCTGGTCCATGCAGGAGCGCTGGCCCGTGCGGAGAGCTGGCGCAGCAAGATGACGCAACAGGAAGAGACACAGAGGAGAGACAGAGAGAGACGCAGCAGACCAGGGAGCTGAGGTGGCACAAGAGATTGAGCGCCTCTCTCCACTCCAGAAGGTGCCAGGATCGACCGGTTCCCGGTGCTGCCTAAAGAGAGACAAGAAGCCACAGAAGAACACACAGAGAGCAGACAGGGAGCACAAAATCAATGGGGGGGGGGATAAATAAATAAATAGATTTTAAAATAAAAAGGCAAAATAAGTGAAAAAAACCAACTCAGGGGGGAAGCGGCTGTGGCTCAATCAGTGGGGCTCCCGTTTACCATATGGGAGGCCCCGGGTTCGGTTCCCGGGGCCTCCTGGTAAAGGCAGGCCCGCCCGCACGGCGTGGTTAGCTGACCCAGCGAGCACAAGCAGCAAGGGGGGGATAAATGAATAAATAAATAAAATCTTTAAAAAAAAAAATAAAGGAAAGGAAAGATTGTCCTAAAGTCTGCAGGTATTTCAGAGAAGTATTATTGGAATAGGACACAGAAAGAGTAAAAACATCCTATTCCATCATAGACAGAAAGAAATACTCCATTGTTATTTTTTTCCCCTCCTGAGATGGCTTTCTCTGTTGTCTGCTCATTGTTTTTTTATCTCATTGTTTGTTTCTTCTTTAGGAGGC
>JAKSZT010054464.1:16819-28582 GCA_026826555.1 Tolypeutes matacus | reverse complement strand
TTTGGGGCACCCTGGTTAGGTGCGTAGATATTTATGACTGTTGTATCTTCCTGGTGGCTCATTCCTTTTATTAATATATAATGGCCTTCCACATCTCTTATCACCTTTTTTGCATTTGAAGTCTGTTTTGCCTGATATTAGTTTAGCTACCCCTGCTCTTTTCTGGTTACTATTCGTGTGGAGTATCTTTTTCCAACCTTTCACTTTCAGCCGGTTTGTATCCCTGGGTCTGAGGTGAGTTTCTTGTAAGCAGCTTATGGATGGCTCATGTTTTTTTATCCATTCTGTCAGCCTGTATCTTTTGATTGGGGAATTTAATCCATTCACATTCAATGATATTACTGTAAATGCACTATTTACTTCCTCCATTTTATTGTTTGGTTTTCATATGTCATCTTGTTTTTGTCTCTCTTTTTACTCTTTTGGTTATCCTTTTTGCTATTCTTTCTTCTTTACTCTCCTCCAATCCTCTCTCTCCTGTCTTTTTTTTTTTTTTTTTTTTCATGTTCTAAGGCTTCCTTTACTATTTCCTGCAAAGGTGGATTCTTTTTTGCAAACTCTCTTAGTTTCTGTTTGTTTGTGAATATTGTATACTCACCTCATATTTGAAGAACAGTTTTGCTGGATAAAGAATTCTCAGCTGGCAGTTTTTCTCTTTCAGTTTCCTAATTGTATCATACCACTGTCTTCTCGCCTCCATGGTTTCTGAAAAGAAATCTGCACTAAGTCTTACTGGACGTCCCTTGTACGTGATTGTTTGCTTCTCTCTTGCTGCTCTGAGAATTTTCTTTTTATCTTTTGACGTTTGACATTCTGAGTAGTAGGTGTCTTGGCGTAGGTCTATTTGGATTTATTCTGATTGGGGTACGATGTGCTTCTTGGACATGTAAGTTCATTTCTTTCGTGAGAGTTGGGAAATTATCAGTTATTATTCCTCAAATACTCTTTCTGCCCCTTTTCCCTTCTCTTCCCCTTCTGGAGCTCCCATGACACGTATGTTGTTGCGTTTTGTTTTGTCATTCAACTCTCTGAGCCCCTGCTCAATCTTTTCCATTCTTTTCTCCCTTCAATTTTAGCTGCTCTGTCTTCGGTATCACTTATTCTTTCTTCTATCATTTCGAGTCTGCTGTTGTATGTGTTTTTTGTTTTGTTTTTTTAGATTTATTTTTATTTATTTATTTATCCCCCCCCATGCTGCTTGTGCTCATTGTGTCTATTTGCTGTGCATTTTTCTGTGTCTGCTTGTCTCTCTTTTGTTGGTCATCTTGTTGCGCCAGCTTGCTCACCACACCATGCTGTGCCAGTCATCAGCTCACTGCGCCGTGCAAGCTGGTTCACCCTCACCAGGAGGCCCCAGGAATCGAACCCAGGGCCTCCCATATGGAAAACAGGAGCCAACCACCTGAGCCACAGCCGCTTCCCTCAAATGTGTTTTTGAGCTCAACCTATTGTGTATTTCATTCCCATGAACTCCGTTACTTTTCTGTTCAGGATTTCAAATTCTTCTTTGCATTCACTCAATGTCTTCTTTTTTTTTTTTTTTTTTGATTTTTTTTTTAACTTTATTTTGTACATTTAATAATTGAAAACATAAGCAATTAAAAACTAAAAAGTAAACACAGATGAATAAATATATACATTTCTCAATTATATGTAATGGATACATGTAAATTTTTTTTTGTTGTTTTTTTTTTTTTTTGTGAATCAAACAATATATTACACAATATATTTGGTTCATAGTAATATTCATACAGTATTTGTCCTTTTGTGTCTGGCTTGCTTCACTCTCAATGTCTTCTTGATGTCATTTATCTCTAACTATATTATCTTTCATCTCATTAATTTGATTTTGGAAATTTGTGCTCATCTCACTGATTAGTTCTCTCAAATTCTGCATCTCTTCTGGGACTTTGATGTATTCCTCTTCTTGGGCCATGTCTTCTATTTACTTAGTGTGGCTCATAATTTTTTGCTGGTGTTTAGGCATCTGGTTAGGATGTAGTTTACTCAGATGCTCAATTTCTTTCTCTTTCATTGGGATTTAGTGGCAGGAGGCTCTGTGTTATGACCGCTCTTTGATTTTTGCCTCGACCTGGATTGTTAGGATTGTTCTGCTGGTTGCTCAAAACTGGGCACTGGACCCAGTAATTGGTTGTTGAGTCGCTTCCTAGGGCCTTGGGCCAGGGAGGCTATAGAGGCCAGGAATAGCGTCTCCTACTTCTTTTTAATTTTCTTATGTCAGCACTTACTTTTAAGCTTTATGCAGTGACATGGCTGTGAGCAGACTGCCTTTCTTCTGAGAAAGCCATGTGAGGCTGCTTTTCTTTGTCAAGCCTTAGCCTGCATATGTGAGGTTCTCAGCCTTCTGCCCATACCTCGATATTCTATTGCTTGCAAAGCATCCATTAGCATGACTTTTCAAGTCAACATCCCCCCCCATGCCTATTTTTTTTTTTTATGAGGTACTGGGGATCGAACCTAGGACCTCATATGTGTGAGGCAGGTGCTCAACTACTGGGCTACTCTCGCTCTGCAACGTCCCCATTCTTGACCAGGGTCCTGAGCCCCACTTGTGGTCTAAATATTGGTTGATGTACTGCCATTTTCTCCAACCCAAATTGCCTAAAAGCAATTTGCTCATCTTCTCAGAACAATCTATCCCCCTTTGACTTACTCCTTATGCCAGTGCCATTCTCCTGATGAAGCAAAGTACCACTGATTTCCATTGATTTCTGAATCTCCCGGTGGCGAAATCCTTGAGAATCTTCCTCAAGAATTGCTCTCTCCAGTGTGAAGACCAGGACTGGATACTGGATGAGGCAAGCGAGGTACCAGGAACCTAATATTTAAGGAGACACTGTCCCCCAGGGTCATGAAAGTGCAGGAGCAGCCCCCCCGGGGGGGGGTCTCCTACGTCCTGCACCTGAGGCACCTTTCTCGCCTCACCTTGGGGCCCCCCTACTGACCACAGCCCCAGTACGGGCTCCTGACCTGATGGGTGCAATGACCTAATCTTTGGGCTCCTCTTTTCACCCTTTTTCTCTTTTAAGTCCATGGACCAACTCCACTGCTGCTATCTTCTCACATCACTCTCGGAATCCTCCCGTCTAGGCCACTAAATCGGCCTCATTTGTGCTCCCACAACACTGAAGGTCCTTATCACCCAACTTGTGGCTATTCCTTTACAGGTCTCTCTCGAAGGCAAGAACTGGGACGTGCACCTTTGCGTTCCCACGTGTAATACATGCCTGGCAGTCGGTTGTGACACGACCCGACCAGCAGTGCAGGAGGAGGTCATGAAGGGCGGCTTAGAGGTCGGAAGGCCTGGATTCAAATCCTGGCTGCTCTTTACTCACTCAGGACCTTGGGCAAGTCACTTACTCTCTCTCACCCTCAGATTCTCCATCTATAAAAAGAGGACAGTAAAACTGCCTACCTTACAGGAATGCTGGCAGGATTGAAAAAGACAGTCAAGGTACTTCCTCAATAAATGCTAATTACCATTATTAATAAATGTCTGCTGGACTAAACTGACTCTACCCCATATACGAGGGCCCAATTACCCTCTCATATTACTGTTTCTGTCATATCACTTCCCTGGAGTAGCTACTGCTTTATCTCTACAGTGTTTTTAAAACACATTTATTCCCCACTTAACTTGTAACACCCTGGATCAAACCTGCAACACGTTCGGCCTTTAAGGAAACTACTCCTAACTGCTGGTTTTTGGCTCTTGATTTTTTCTAAGGAATATTGTGACTGAGAAAATAATGTATTTATTATACTTTGGGAAAAAAACACATTTGTTATTGTTTAAATATATATATTTTAAAAACACATGATTTTTATAAACCTTGTTTTGTAATTACTAACTGGTTACGAGAAAATGAATCTATCAGAATGAATAATATAGGGAGTGGCTCTGGAAAAACCACCTGTAACCCAGTGGCGTGAAGGCTTGGCTGCACATCGAAATTACCAGGAAGCTTTAAAACTGTCAACACCTGAGCCCAACCCCCAGAAATTCCAAGGTAATTGCTGTGGGGTGTGGCTAGATGCGGGAATTTCTGTTTTTTTAGAAGCTCCCCAGGTGAGTCTACTGTGCAGGCAGCACTGCAGGGGAGAGGAGAGGAGAGGAGACGCTGCTGTGGCTTCTGCTTGCTCTCCTCTGGCGGAGGCTTCCTGCCCACTCACTTGCCACTGCCAGTTTTTAGGTTCGTGCTCCTAACAGCTGCTTCTGTTCCCATTTTGTCTGGTATAGGCCCAGCGCACACCAGTCCCTGCCCTCAAGATTTTATACCTGAGGTGCCTTTGGATGCAAACAAGCCTTGTCTCAAAATCAGGTCATAAACACACCTTGACTCACCCTCATAACTTCCTGGATCCTTGATCTTGCTTATATTTTACTGATAACATCCTGGGGAGAACCAGTTTCTGACTGGCCATGACCTTGTCACCCCTTGGCTGTGGCTGAAATTTCACCTTCTCTGGGCTCCTCCACCGCCCGGACGGCCCAGACGGCAGTGAGGGATTGCTTCCTTGGCTCTTAGTTCTTGTCGCTTGTTTTCCCCTGAATAGGTTTTAGCCTCCTGAGCTCCCACATCCTTTAGCTTCCACCTGTGGTGCTAACCCAGCCCCACCACGGGTGCCACTTTTCTGACAGAGCTGGGTGACAAGCTGAGCAATTTGGACTGTTGATCAGGAGAAAGAGGGGGGTCTTTGGGGCGGCCCAAGATAGTTTGTCTTTCCTTTTGTGTCTTAGCAGCCAGAGGGTCGTGCATAGGGCACCCCAGGACACTGTGCCACCACCAAAATCCTTCCCACTTGATCCACCCCAGCTCCTGAAGGGCACGAGTTGGTACAGCCGCGAGACCAAAGAACACACCTGGCATTTAGCCCGGAGAGAATCTTTGATGGCGGTGGGTCAAAGAATGAATGAAGTTAATTCTCCTCAAAGTGGTGAGAAAATGAGGGGCGATGAGTAGGGGGCTTCAGAACAAGGACATTACGTAGGGTGTGAGAACAGAGTCCCTGCAGGGTCACGTGACAGGCACACAGGGGTCTGGGGGTGGCTACCAAGGACGTTTGCTGCTTTGGGAAGGTCATAGTTTACGACACCATCTACGCATTCCCTGCCTCCTGGGAGGACTGTGAGCCCTTAACTGATGCGAGGCCATGCAGACAGCTATGGCTGAGGGCTGAGGGCAGGGCCCTGGGGTCACCACATCATTTCAAAATCACGGTTTCTCTCCTCATTTACGCCCTCCTCCTGTCTTGCTTTTATTTATTTATTTTATTTATTATACATGGCACATAGGCCCAAATAGGAAACCAGAATTACTCTAACCGTCAGAACAAGAATGAGATTCCAAAATCAAATCAGCAAAGGTTGGACCATGGAGGGGGAAAGAAAGTTACATGTGACAATGACTCAGTATTTACATAGGCCATGAATGGAATGTTTGTTTTCTAATCTGCAAGGTCCTTGCTCTTTAATTAAAGCTCCTACCATAGATCTGAGGTTGGTCCTTTTCTTCCCCATTGCTTTGGGTCATGCTTGTGTAACTGACATGGGCAGGACTGAGCCACAAGCCCATTTTAGGAGGGTGGCTGCTGTTCGTCACATCAGGTGGCTTCGGGCACCTGCGTCCCTTCTGCAGTTCTCAGCTGGGATTCACCTGATTTCACAAACCTGTCTCACGTGACATATGAAGGGGGTCTTTTTATTTTATTTTATTGTAATAGTATATAACAAAAGCTGCCATTTTTTTTTTAAAGTGGAGGAGCCCGTGGCTGCTGAAATTTTATTTTATTT
This sequence comes from Tolypeutes matacus, assembly GCA_026826555.1. Classification (NCBI taxonomy): domain Eukaryota; kingdom Metazoa; phylum Chordata; class Mammalia; order Cingulata; family Chlamyphoridae; genus Tolypeutes; species Tolypeutes matacus. Next base: position 22,767 of record JAKSZT010054464.1, on the reverse strand, counting down.
TTTAACATTTTTTAGCTTTATTTTGTACATTTAATAATTGAAAATATAAACAATTAAAAACTAAAAAGTAAACACAGATGAATAAATATATACATTTCTCAATTAAATGTACTGGATACACATAAAAATTTTTTTGAATCAAACAATATGTTACACAATAAATATATTTGGTTCATAGTAATGCATTCATACAGTATTTGTCCTTTTGTGTCTGGCTTGCTTCACTCAACATAATGTCCTTCAGGCTCATCCATGTTGCCATATGCTTTACGACTTCATTTCTTCTTACAGCTGCATAATATTCCATCGTGTGAATAGACCACAGTTTGTTTATCCATTCGTCTGTTGATGGACACCTGGGTTGTTTCCAGCTTTTGGCAATGGTGAATAATGTGGCTGTGAACATCAGTGTGCAGATGTCTGTTCGTGTCACTGCTCTCAGTTCTTCTGGGTATATACCCAGTAGTGGTATTGCAGGGTCACGTGGCAAGTCTATATTCAACTTCTTTAAAACTGCCAAACAGTCCTCCACAGTGGCTGTACCATCCTGCATTCCCACCAACAGTGAAGAAGTGTTCCTATCTCTCCACATCCTCTCCAACACTTGTGGTTCTCTGTCTTTTTCATAGTGGCCATTCTGGTAGGTGTGAAAAAGCTGCCACCTTAACCATTTTTAAGTGCACAATGCAGTGGCATTAATTACATTCACAATGTTGTGTGTAATTGTGAAATTGGAAAGAGAAATAATTCTACTAATCGTCTTGATTTGCTTGAGCTTCCACTTTACCCGGGAATCACAGAGACAGAGGGGTAAGTGACGCGAGCTGGCGCGCCAGGGGCCCTTGGTGGTGCCAGTGGAGGCCTCTGCCCCGGGAGCGAAGGCGCAGGCGGAGCCGCCTCCAGAGGGTGGGCTGCCCCGCACCGGGCGGCGTGGCTCTGAGCAGAGACCCCGCTTGCGGAGCCTGCTGATGGAGCAAGCGGGGACCCCGCTTGTGTGCGCTGCTGTAGCGAGCTGTTGCCCATGACTCCCTGCCCCTCACCCCTCCCCGTCTCCCCTCGCCCTGCTTTGTGCGAGCTGCTGCCGGGGCCCTGCTCCAGCCCAGCTGCTCTAGCTCGGCGCCCGAGTTCCGTGCCTCACGTCCGTCCATCCTGCTTTCAGCACAGCTGTCAGCGCCAGCGCCAGCGGGCCCTTCTCGTCGCCCAGGAGAAGCTCTGTGCCCGCTGAGCGGCGACGCCCCCTTTCCCCTTCCCCAAGCCCCTGCGGACCTCTGGTCCACCTTCTGTCGCGATGAGTCAGCCTGTCCCACCTGTCTCGTTTAAGTGGACTCATACAGTGTTTGTCCTTCTGCATCTGGCTCGTTTCACTTAGCATGACGTTTTCAAGGTTTACCCATGGTGTAGCATGATGATAGGGTTTTCAACTCAAGACAACTAGAAGATTCATCAAGAATAAGGGAATCTGGGAATAGGTATAGCTCAGTGGTTGAGCACCGGCTTCCCACACACGAGGTCTCAGGTTCAATCCCCGGCCCCAGTACCTCCAAAAAACAAAAACAAATAGTTGAAATGTTTAATTAAAAAAAAAAGAATAAGTGGGTCCACAGTATAAATGAGAATTTATACATTTATAAAGTAGATACAGGGAAGCGGCTGTGGCTCAATCAGTGGGGCTCCCGTTTACCATATGGGAGGCCCCGGGTTCGGTTCCTGGGGCCTCCTGGTGAAGGCAGGCCCGCCCGCACGGCGTGGTTAGCTGACCCAGCGAGCACAAGCAGCAAGGGGGGGATAAATGAATAAATAAATAAAATCTTTAAAAAAAAAAAAAAAAAAGTAGATAACAGTTTTTCATTAACTTAAAAATGATTGTATGTAATAAGTACAGAAAATGCAGACGAGTGTTCTGATATTAATTTAAGACCTCTTTCTCCTAATCTCTGTCTCTGAGTTTCTGTGTAGAGTCTCCTTTATTCCAGGTTTACTTCAGTATCAGGATCACACATGTGAGTCTCAATAGAAGACTCATTTCCTTAGATCATGGCCCTTATTTCTAATTCCAGAAAATTCATATTTATGGTTGGCAATTGTCCAACATTCAGACAGTATTAAAACATTTTATCTGATTTTTTAAATCATCAGAAAAATTTGTTTACTATGGAAAAATGAGAAACTATGAAAAGTACAATAAAAAATTAAAATTAGCCATAACATTCTTTCTAAAATATAACATTCTGGTATATTTCTTTCTACTTTTTCTTTCACTGTATATATGTATATGTATGTGTGTATACATACATATATATATATATATATATATATTTTTTTTTTTAAGATTTTATTTATTTATTCATTTATCCCCCCCTTGCTGCTTGTGCTCGCTGGGTCAGCTAACCACGCCATGCGGGCGGGCTTGCCTTCACCAGGAGGCCCCGGGAACCGAACCCGGGGCCTCCCATATGGTAAACGGGAGCCCTACTGATTGAGCCACAGCCGCTTCCCCATACATATATTAATACACACATGTATTAGATAAAAATGGGATCATTCTGTAAACTGCTTTTTTTTGTCACTATTAGATTGTATTTTCCATGCATTAAATGTTCTTTAAAAACATGAATTTTGATGACTGCCTTTACCATCCCATTTTAAAATGCATCCCATTTTAAAAAATAGGGAAGCGGCTGTGGCTCAATCAGTAGAGCTCCCGTTTACCATATGGGAGGCCCCGGGTTCGGTTCCCGGGGCCTCCTGGTGAGGGCGGGCCGCCCGCACGGCGTGGTTAGCTGACCCAGCAAGCACAAGCAGCAAGGGGGGGATAAATGAATAAATAAATAAAATCTTTAAAAAAATATATATATATATATATCACAGTTTGACTATCTTCCTATTTTTTTGAAAGTTTAAACTCTTTTCAAATTATAAGTATTATAAATAAAACTCAGTTGACTCCTCATAAACATAAATGTTTTTTATATTCTCTAATCATTTCCTAAGTGTAGAATTCCTGTTTCAAATATTTAAACATGTTTAAGACTTGAAATTCGGGTGACGGATGTGGCTCGGGTGGTTGGGCATCCATCTCCCATATGGAGGGACCTGGGTTCGATCCCTGGGACCTCCCGGTAAAAAAAAAAAAAAAAAACTTGAAATTCATCCCATGTTGCTCCTTGGACCTCCCACCTCTTACTTATGGACCAGAAATATTTGAAATTGCCCTTTTCACTGGGTCTGTCTGGATGTGGTCTTAGTGCTGAAACTTCCACATTCTGGAAAACCCCTCCACTGGCCACAAAAAGGCCCAGAGCTCAGCAAAGGGTACAGAAGATTGGGGGAAAGCACAAAACCCGTGCAGCAGCCAAAAAATAAGAGTTTGAAAGCAACAGTTTTTCGTGCAGGTGGGTCAGGCGTAGATTATCTGCCTTTCATGGCCACTGAACGCTGATGGCAACTAAGCTTAGCGGTTCCCAATGACAGGCCTTCCGTTGTCCCACCACCCCCAGTGATGTGATTTAAGTGGGAAATTTACAGCATTAGCAGTCCTTCCTTGCCTTTCCTGTGAGTTAGCTGTTGTGCTTTGCTTGTACTGAGATCGTGGTAGTTTAACTTTCTAACATTGTGGATCTGGTGACCATGTTTTCTAAGAGTTCAGATAATGAATATAAGGACAATTAAAATGCCAGTGCAAGCACAACCCAGACGTCATTGAAAGAGAACAAAATGACCGCGTTATTTTAAGGACAGATGGAAGGACACATGTAACTGATTAGAGAGGTAAATAAGCCAGAGAATGCTACACAATAGGCAGAAAAGATTTTGAAATTGGGCAAGATGGAGAAAGGGATGTAAAAGCAGATACGAAGAATGACTTTCACAAGTCCAGGATGAGACAGGCAATTCTTTCTACATCGATCAATTTTTTTTTGTCTTTTGTAAAGACACCAGTGAAAACTGGTTGAAAGTAGGGGCTGCAGAAATGGCCTGGGCACACCACAGTGACTGTGCGTTGTCAATCTTTCCCATGGTTCCTTTAAGAAACTGGGGAAAGTTGCATTTCCTACGCAGAGGCTGGAGCTTAGGTGTCCTGTGGGAGAACAAAAGGGGAAACTGTCGCAGCAAATGTATTGGTCCCTTAGAGTGCAGACCTAATGCGAGCAGGTTTTACTAGCAGCCATGTTTTTCACAGTATTTAGTACACAATATATATTCAGTCATTGCAGCAACAGTGGCAAAAACGTTCCCTGTAGCTCTTAGGCACTTTGTTTTGAAAAATAGAGTTTTAAATCTTCATGTAGATTTCTAAGAAGATTTTAATGCAACTGCAACATAGATGAAAGACTGTTGATATCTTATCCAAATAAAAATAGACTTTGCTGATCTAGCTGCCTAGTTGGCAGACAATACAAATGTAAATTTTGGAAAATTCCATTCACTCTATAAACTTCTTACCAAAGATAGTGACAAGATCTTTTCTGCTAAATGCTCTACATACCTTGTACATCACATTGCTTTAAAAAAAAAAAAAAAAAAAAAAAAAATGATTTGCTCACCTATGAGATTGAGGTTTTCATAATGAAAATTGTGGTCCCTTTTCCATTTCCTTAAAGCTGTCAATCGCTAAGTGGGACGTGTCTTACAGCTGTGTTAGCAGACGGCCTCCTTAGGTTTGTACCTGCAAGACGGGGGCCAGCGCCCCTGACTACGGGAGAGACGTTGAAATGCTGTTGTTACTCGGTTTCCTTTTCAAAAATACTCCTTGAAATGCCTGCAGAAAGGACCGTATGACTGAAACAAGAAGAATGTCCTTCTCCAGTCTGAAAATACATTGAGGATGAGAACGGAAAACAGGGTTACAATTAAAAACAAACAAACAAACGGAAATTTATATGCGGTTTCTCCAAAACTGATGATCTTCGAAGAAGTCGTAAGGAGCCTATAAAAGGATGAATAGACCACAATTGAGTTGTTTGATGTTTGTGACAAAAACTCGTATGGACTTTTTGGAAATAAGACCACTTCAGAGCTCAAAAAAAATGTCACCAGAAAAGGGCAGCCAAGTTAAACAGGACTTTTTCATTTCTTTACTAAAACTGTAATTTATTCGGACTCCAACTTTAATTTCACAACTGCAGATTACATCTGTGCTTTAAAACCATTTTCCCCGAGAGAGATTTAATTTATGATGACATTCAATGTACTTGAGAATGTTTACAAAGGAAGGGCATTTTAGACTCGGTCTATATAATGAATTTAAAGGTACAAAGGACCTAGCTGACAAGCACCTGGTCTACCAAAACAAACCTGCAGGTATAAAGTGGATGGACATTTTTGGATAGCTGGAAACTAATTCCTACAAGTCTAAAAACCTGCTGTTACTAGTAAGTAAAGTCCTAAGTATTTCATGCTCAAATGCTTTTGTTGAAAGGATAATTTTTCTTGATGTCACCACACTGAACTGACACCAGGAATAATGCTGTTTTGGCAAGAACAGAGCTGCAAGTCAACCTGAATCTCACATTTGACTGTATTGTTTTACTACCACATAAAGGAAAGGAAAGATTGTCCTAAAGTCTGCAGGTATTTCAGAGAAGTATTATTGGAATAGGACACAGAAAGAGTAAAAACATCCTATTCCATCATAGACAGAAAGAAATACTCCATTGTTATTTTTTTCCCCTCCTGAGATGGCTTTCTCTGTTGTCTGCTCATTGTTTTTTTTTTTTTTTTTTTTTTTTTTTAAAGATTTTATTTATTTATTCATTTATCCCCCCTTGCTGCTTGTGCTCGCCGGGTCAGCCAACCACGCCGTGCGGGCGGGCTTGCCTTCACCAGGAGGCCCCGGGAACCGAACCCGGGGCCTCCCATATGGCAAACGGGAGCCCTACTGATTGAGCCACAGCCGCCTCCCTGCTCATTGTTTTTTTATCTCATTGTTTGTTTCTTCTTTAGGAGGC
>JAKSZT010054463.1:135869-228260 GCA_026826555.1 Tolypeutes matacus | reverse complement strand
TCACCAGATTCCTCTTTCATAGGTAAAAATTCACCTCAGCCTTTCTTATCCTCCTCTGGTAGCCACTTTATTTTGGTGAGTGTAAAATCTGGAAAGAAAAATGGATGGCTTAAAAAAATTGACTTCCAGGTTTTTAAAAGGTAGAATCGTGCATTCCCCAGAAACCAGAAGATGCCTGTGAGCCCGTTTGTTTGTTTGGGTTCAGGACACTCAGGTCACCTTTCAGCCTTAAACATAGCCCTGCCTCTGAACCCTCGGCGTCTTTCTCGAGAATTATTTCTAGGGCTCTCCAGTGACATGGTGGAAATGCTTTTAGTGTTTGGATGTGCTTATGAGTAATAATTAAGAATGAAATGCATTTGTTTTTGCAGCAGGGCATCCATTGCCATTTTCCTTGACTTCAAACCTGCTGTCATTTAAAGAAAGCCAGAAGAAAACGTTTCTCATCCTCTACTCTGAGACAAATCTTGCCTCCCCTGTTCTCAGGGCCAGGAACCTACTTACAGATGCCATGTTTTCCCTGTGACCTTTGATTTATGAATTTAAGAAGAATATGAACATGGCTGTGCTAAAAAGTATGGTGACAAGGAAATGGTCTGAAAGGAAATATTAGACAGGTACAGAAGGTGCTTTGGAAGAAGTTTGTATTCCAGGCTATTCCAGGAAACACATGATGCTTGGCTGTGCCCCTTGTGATGCTCATGGCCAAGCACACGGGGAAGGGAGGGTTTATGGGCCTTTATCAACCAGGAACAGCAGCTGTTTACCTGGAGCTGCTGTTAGTAGAGGTAAGGAGCATTGGAGGTTTGACCATCAAACCCCACAGGTCTCCTTCACCCTCAGCAATGCTCACTCATCAAACATGTCTTAGGGGTGACCCTTCTCACGTAGTTTATTACTCTCTGATCCTGCTCAGCTCAGATCTGTATAATCTCAGAGGTGGTATCTTCCTGGGCTCCTGCCCTCCCATCCAGGACGCTGAGGTCCAGGTGGGCCACAGCCACGAGGACCCTTGCTCTCTCCACCGCATCCTCCTGTTGGCCCTACAGGCCAGGCTGAGCCACCCAGAAAGAAAGGTGAGGTTCCAGGCCAGGGGGGGGGGCCTGGGACAGAGGGAGAAGTGTGTCCCTCTCCTCTGCAGGGATGGAGCTCAACTCGGGGGCTTCTGGTGAGCGACCAGACCACATGTGTGAGGGGTTCCAGGCCCAGTTTGCTGTTAACAAGCCATGGAGTCATTAGCAGATGACTGGACCCCTCAGGGCCTCTTTCATCCCTACACTGAGACCTTTGGATTAGGGGTCTTCTACAGCCCTCTGGACGCTGAAGGAATGGGTTCTGTGGCTGCTGTGAAACTCAGCAGCTCAGCCCAGAGACTGGGCAGGCCTGTTAGAGGAGCCCCAGGTACCTGGGGTCTGCATTTCAAGTGTGCCTGTGTCTGAGTGTGCTCCTGCACAGTGTTTGCACGCTTATCTGTGTACACATTATACATATGCATGGTGAGGGGAGGGTGTTGGCAAGGCAGAAAGCTTCGGCTGTGGCGTGTGTGTGTACATGTGTCTCTGCGTGAGTGTTACATGAAACAAACAAACAGGCGAAAATGCGAGAAAGCCCCACATCGTGAGTGAGCGGCCCGTGGCTCTAGCAGGGCCCGGGACGCGTGTGCTGCGGGCAGCGCTTTCCTTCCCCGGGCTGCTCCATTCCAGCGACCCCTTGCGCTCGCCCCTGCCCCCAAGCCCAGGGTTGTGCCTCACACTCCCCTTCTTTCCCAGGCCTTGGGAGAGAACCTCTGCCCCTGCGGACCCTGACGGGGCAATGGCCTCGAGCACCGCCCCTCCGTGAGCGCCCCCTGCAGGCTCGGCTGCCTCTGCGCTCCGTCGGTGAGAACCAAAGCAGCGCCAGATTGCACGGGAAGATTTGCAAAAGCGCAGTTTTACTTTGTGTATTTCTCTCTGCAAATCAAGTTTTAGCCATCAGCTCAGTGTATTTGGATCTTTTTAAAAATTAATCTCTATGTGGCATGGTAAGTTTGTGTTGCCCCAGTCATTAGTAGAGCATGATCCCCCAGATGCTCTCCTACAGCCAAGTTTTGGCCAGTGGGCTGCGGTGTCCTCACTTATGCTGGGTGTAGTGACAAGAAAGAGGGAGCAGGGTGAAGATCCCTGTGGGAGCTTGGTGTCTTGTCTGAGCAAAAGCAGTAGGAAATGCCTCGTGATGTACCTTTGAGATGGTAGGCGATGGTGTGAGTCGAGGGGACACTTAGTGAACGCAGGGATGGATAACACCTGTCTGCTGCCCAGCCTCCTCTCCCACACACAGCACCTCACCCAGCCGTGTGGCTCCCCACTGCCATCGCCATAGAACTAAGGCTTTTTAGGCCCCTCTTCTTTCCAGCACTTATTCATGAGCTTCGCTCGTTTACTCTCACAACCACCTGTTGCAGTAGGTTCTAGTCCCTATTTTACAAATGAAGAAAAGGAAGCGCAGGATGGTCGAGTATTTTGCTTACAGTCCTGTGGCTTGTTAGAGGCAGCCTTGGGGTTTCCATACTGCTTATTCCACGCCAGATCCTTTGGGCGATTGTCTCCACCCCCTGGTGGAGCTACAAGGAGTATCCTTGTACGTGTCTTTCTGTGGATATATGTTGTCACTATTTTGGAGAAATACCCAGGGTTAGAATTACTGGATATGAGGTAGGTATCCATTTTGATTTACAAGAAACTGCCGGTATCTGTCGAATTGATTCACCCATCCAAGGGGCTCGATAAACCCGAATCTGTAGGGCAAGCTGCAAGTTGGGCACTTGATGAAGAAGACTTTGAATTCCCCAGGAGGAGCTGTCTGTCTGAAGTAAAGATAAAAATTCTCCTTTCTGACTGCTGAACTCCTTTGAGGTCTCTAACTCCTTTGTCGATGGTAGGTGTAATCAGCCACAGGCGCAACCAACTGACCAATGATTTACGCTCACCTGTTAAATACTCACGGTAACAATCAAGCCAATGCTTGCTTGACCAAACAACTGGTCACCGTAACCCAGCCAGGTTGACACATGGAAGTAACCAGCACGTAGTCCATGTGTGACGCAGCAGTTGTGCCAGTCCCACCAGCAGAGCCAGAGGTCCAGTTCTCGGCATCTCTCCTCCCCCATACTTGATATTGTTGTTCTTTCAAGTTTAGCTGTTGTAGTGGCATCTCACTTATGTTTTAGTATTTGCTGTTCCCTAGTAACAAACTATGTGAAGCATCTCATTTATCATTATATCATAATATATCAGGATATGTTTTATATCTTTTGTAAATGCCTGTTCAAATCTTTTGCCTTTTTTTTTTCTAAATTAGAAATCTAAGTCCTTTTTTTCTATTGATTAGTTCCTTATATAATGGATATTCTAGGCACAACTCCTTTGTCTGATACCTATACTAAGAATATTTTCTCTCATTCTGTGGCTTGCCTTTTATTTTGAGGAGCAGAGGTTTTTAATTTTGATGAAGTTCATGATGTTTTCTTCTTTTAATATTATCATTTTTTGTGTTCCACCTAAGAAATATTTGTCTTCCCCAGGTTGTGAAGATTTTTCTCCTGTGTTATCATCTAGGCACTTTATTTGAAACGGTCTCAGTATCTTGAATAAAATCCATGACAATTTTGCTGGTTAAACGCTTTACACTTGGGGAAGGCAAGATGGTGTCGGTTTAAGTGGCCGCTCATCATCTCTCTCGCAAAAGACAGTTGACTGGGGACAGGATCCTGCCCGAGTAAACTGTTCTGGGAGCCCACGGAGTGGGAGCCTTTGGGGCATTGATCTGGAGGGAGCTGGACAGGGAGATAGATTGCTCAAGATAAAACCGTGAGTTTTTAGCCCCATTCCTGGAAAACACGGATGGCTAAGCCCCACCCTCAGTGCAGGGGGCCAGGGTGAGCCCCAACTTCCCCCGGCCACCCAGCGAGAAGGAGCATTCTCCAAGAACGAGAGCAGGAGGGTTTTGGTAAAGGGTGGAGGGGGGTTTCCTTTTGGGGGTTTAGTTGCCTGGACCCCCTTAGGGCTTTGGGAAGCACATCAGCCAGCTCGAAGTGGCACCAGGCTGAGGGGAGAGGCGAATCTGCTGAGGAAGCCTGATTTACCGAACCACCCTGGGATACAGAGGCTTGGTGTGGGAGAGGGCAGAGTCAGCCAATTTAACAGTTGTGCTGAGGACTATCAGAATTTCAGCTCCCCTAAGGGAGTCAGGCAGTGGGAAGTGCTTAATAAGCTTTCAAGAGCCTATTTAGGGTCTCCTGGGAGGAGGGGGTGGTTTAGAAGAGGCTTGAAAGTCATTTCGGTGTGGTGTGCTCAGTCATCAGGGTCCCAATTGAATTTCAAAAGGGAACTCAACCTGACCAGGAGCGGGGAGGGGGGAATCTGCTCATATAGCCTGCTGAATCCTGCTGCCCTAGGAGAGTAAAACCTGCCTGGGCGAAAGTGACTAAAAAGCTTTCTGAAGAGCTAAGTGACCCAGTAGAAAGGCAGCTCAGTAGAGGAATTTCTGCCTTGAATATATGAGGTCCTTCGTTCGATTACCAGCTCCTATAAGAGTAGTCATCCACCAGGATATCTAACATCCAGCTGATACCACAGGACAGGGAAAACATAGATATTATTTTTGTACTAGCTTCTTTTGGGTCCCTTATTTTTCAAAAAAAGATTACTTAAGAAATTTTTTTAACTTAGTTTACTCGCTAAAACCTGCCTCAAAACTTGCAGACAGGAGCATCCAGGGTAATTGATTGATAAACACAGGCAGGCTGAGAGGCTCCACAAGGGCCCAGGAAGGAACACTGCTCTTCCTTAGCTTTGTTTGACTGCTTGCTTGTGTGTTTGTTTGTTTGTTTTGTTTTATTTGTTTTTTTTATTTTTTTTCCTCTTTCCTCCTACCCCCATCCCCTTTTAAAAATTAGGTGCAGCTAGCTTGTTTCTTCTTTGCTGTGCTTCTTCTTCCTTGATTTCCCATTTTCTGTGTATACTGATTTTGTCTACCAATGCTATCTCTTTTCCTTCCTTCATCTTTCTATCTTCTGCTTTCTGTTGTGGTCCTTACATTCCACCTTTTATTATTAGTCCTTGACTTTACTGGTTTCGATTTCTATCTTGTCTATTCTGTTTTCTTTTCTTCTATGAACTTTTTTCTTTCTGTTCTTTCTTTTCTCTTTCTCTCTCTCTTCATCATCCTGGCTTTTTCAATAATTTTATATATTTTTCTCTATTTGGTTTCCCATTTCGTTGTATCTACTCCACTTTTTTATTCCTATTATTCTACACTGCTTACATGAGTTAAATATTCATATTACTAAGTCTTATACAGACCCTCTTCTAACTTTTATTATTATTACTATTATCCTTTTTCTTTTCTTACCTCTTTAAATTTCTCTGGCCCTAATCTTTTTCCTTCAAGGGAACATAGAAAACAGCAAGGAAATAGAACAAGAAGGACAAAGTGTCAAAGAGAAAACTTAACACACACACAAAACCAGCAGCTAAACAAAACCTTAGAGCAGAGAGACAAGCTAATCAACTGAATAAACCCATCAAGATAAATGATGACTAGAAGGCAACAATAAATTACAAACCATACTGCAAAACAGGAAGACATGGACCAGTCCAATGAACCAACTAAAAACCAGGAAGAGATGTAGAACATTGAACAACTAATCAGAGCTGTCCAAACAAATATCATGGACCAACTTAATGAAGTGAAGGAAGAGATTAAGGAAATTAAGAAGACACTGGAAGAACATACTGAAGAAATTGTAAACATACATAAAAAGATAACAGATATGATGGTGATAAATGGCACAATCCAAGATCAAGAAGACACTGGAATCACATAACAGCAGATCTGAACAGGCAGAAGAAAGAATTAGTGATGTGGAAGACAGTACAACTGAAATCAGATAGTAGAACAGATAGATAAAAAAGATAGAAAAAATCCAGCAGGGACTTAGGAATTTAAATGACAACACAAAATGCACAAACATATGCATTATAGGCATCCCAGAAGGAGAAGAGAAGGGAAAGGGAACAGAAGGAGTGTTGAAGGAAATAATAGCTGAAAACTTCCCAACCCTATAGAGGGAGATGGACATACATGTCCAGGAAGCACATCACACCCAAAACAGTATAAATCCTAACAAGCCTACTCCAAGACATATACTTGTCAAAATGTCCAATGCTCAAGACAAAGAGAAAATACTCAAGGCACCAAGAGAAAAGAGAACCATCACATACAAGGGAAGCTCAATAAGATCAAGTGCAGATTTCTCATCTGAAACCATGGAGGCAAGAAGACAGTGGTATGACAGAGTCAAGGTACTTGAAAGTGGGATTCTGTCTTGTCCAGCCACGAATTCTCTATCCAGCAAGCTGGCATTCAAAAATGATGGAGAGTTCAAAATATTCACAGATAAACAGAAATTAAGAGAGTATGAAAATAAGAAATCTGCCCTTCAAGAAATACTAAAGGAAGTTCTACAAGTTGAAAGGAAAAAACAAGAGAGAGAGAGTTGGAGGAGAGTGTAAGAACAACTAAAAAGACAAAAAGAGAAATACAAACAACATATGACATACATAAACACAAAGAAAAGATGGCTGATGTAAGAAATTACTTGAGAGTAATAACACTGAATGTTAATGGATTAAACTCACCAGTCAAGAGACACAGATTGGCAGAATGGATAAGGAAATATGACCCATCTATATGTTGTCTACAAGAAACCCACCTTAGACCCAGGGATTCAAGGAGGCTGAAAGTGAATGGCTGGAAAAATTTTTTACAAGCAAACAACAACCAAAAAAGGGCAGGAGTAGCTATACTAATATCAGACCAAAGAGATTTAAAATGCAAAACTATTGTAAGAGACAAAAATGAACAGTATATATTAGTAAAAGGGGTAATCTTTCAAGAAGAAAGAACAATCGTAAACATTTATGCACCTAATCTGGGCACCTCAAAATACATGAGGCAAACACTGGAAAGACTAAGTGGAGACATAAATGCCTCTACAATTATAGTGGGGGACTTTAATACAACATTATAACCATTAGACAGAACATCTTGACAGAGAATCAATAAAGAAACAAAGACACTGAATACTATATTAGAGGATCTGGATCTTATATATATATATACAAAATGCTACACCCAAATACAGTGGAATATACATTCTTCTTGAGTGCACATGGACCATACTCCAAGGTAGACCACATGCTAGGCTACAGAACAACTCTCAATGAATTCAGAAAGATTGAGATTATACAAAGTAATTTCTCTGACCACAATGGAATGAAATTGGAAATCAGTAAGGGCCAGAGAAGCAGATTAGGCACAAGGATATGGAAGTTAAACAACACACTCTTACATAAACAGTAGGTCAAGGAGGGAATCTCAAAAGAAATCAGTAACTACCCTGAAACAAATGAAAATGACAACACAACATATCAAAACCTATGGGATGGAGCCAAAGTTGTACTGAGAGGGAAATTCATAGCCATAAATGTATATGTCAAAAAAGAAGAAAGAGCTAAAATTGAAGACCTAACTGCATACCTGGAGGAATTGGAAAAACAACAACCAACTAACCCCAAAGGAAGTAGAAAGAAGGAAATAACAGTTTAGAGCAGAACTAAATGAAATAGGAAATAAGAAAGCACTAATAAATAAATAAATAAATAAATAAATAAACAAACAAACAAAACTAAAAGCTTGTTCTTAGAGAAGATCAATAAAATTGACAAACCCTTAGCCAGACTAACAAAGAAAAAGAGAGAGCAGATGCAAATACACAAAATAAGAAATGAGGAAGGGGATATCACCACTGATCCCACAGAAATAAAAAGTACCATAAGAGGATACTTTGAAAAATTATATGCCAACAAGAATGATAATTTAGAGGAAATGGACAAATTCCTAGAAATTCACATGCAGCCTACATTGATGAAAGAAAAATTGATGAACCCAACAGTCCAATTACAAGTAAAGAGATAGACTCAGTCATCAAAAACCTCCCAACTAAGAAGAGCCCAGGACCGGATGGCTTCACAGGTGAATTCTACCAAACATTCCGGAAAGAGCTAACACCAATCCTGCTTAAGCTCTTCCAAAAAATAGAAGTAGAAGGAACATTGCCTAACTCATTCTATGATGCCAACATTACCCTAATACCAAAGCCAAACAAAGATGCCACATGGAAGGAAAATTACAGACCAATCTCTCTAATGAAACTAGATGCTAAAATCCTCAACAAGATACTTGCTAATCGCATTCAACAACATATCAAAAGGATTATACACCATGACCAAGTGGGTTTCATCCTGTGTATGCAAGGATGGTTCAACATAAGAAAATCAATCAATGTAATACACCACACAAACAGATTGAAAGAAAAAAATCACATGATCATCTCTATAGATGGAGAAAAATCATTTGACAAAATACAGCACTCTTTCCTCATAAAAACACTACAAAAGATAGGAATAGAAGGAAACTTCCTGAACATGATAAAGGGTGTATATGAAAAACCCACAGCCAACATCATCTTCAATGGTGAAATCCTAAAAGCTTTCCCTCTAAGATTGGGAATAAGACAAGGATACCCACTATCACCACTCCTATTTAACATTGTCTTAGAAGTACTTGCTTGAGCACTGAGGCAAGAAAAAGATATAAAAGCCATCCAAATTGGAATGGAAGAAGTAAAAATTTCACTATTTGCAGATGACATGATCCTATACATAGAAAGCCCTGAGAAATCTACAACAAAGCTTTTAGAACTTATAAAGGAATTCAGTAAAGTCGCAGGCTATAATATCAAACCTCAAAAATCAGTAGCATTTCTGTACACCAATAACGAACAATCTGAGGAGGAAATCAAGAAAAAAATTCTATTTACAATATACTAACTAAAAGTATCAAATACTTAGGAATAAATTTAACTAAAGATATAAAGGACTTATATACAGAAAACAACAACAGTGTTAAAGGAAATCAAAGAAGACTTAAATAAATGGAAGAATATTCCCTGTTCATGGATAGGAAGACTAAACATTATCAAGATGTCTATCCTACCCAAACTAATCTACAGATTTAATGCAATCCCAACGAAAATCAATACTATATATTTTAATGAATTTGCAAAACTAACCACAAAATTTATTTGGAAGGGTAAGAGGCCCAGAATCATCAAAGATATATTGAAAAAGAAAAATGAAGTTGGAGGTATCACACTACCTAACTTAAAAACATACTACAAAGCTACAGTGGTTAAAACTGCATGATATTGGCACAAGGATAGCCATACTGACCAATGGAACCAAATTGAGAGTTCTGATATAGAGCCTCGCATATACAGTCATCTGATATTTGACAAGGCCATCAAGCCCACTCATTTGGGAGAGAATGGCCTCTTCAAAAAATGTTGCTTGGAGAACTGGATATCCATATCCAAAAGAATGAGAGAGGAACACCATCTCACACCTTATACAAAAATCAACTCAAGATGGATCAAAGATCTAAATATAAGAGCCAAGACCATAAAGACCTTGGAAGATAATGTAGGAAAGTATCTACAGAACCTTGTAATAGGAAATGGTTTCATGAACTTTACACCCAAAGCATGAGTAGCAAAAGAAAAAATAGAGAAATGGGATCTCCTCTCAATTAAAAACTTCTGCACCTCAAAGGTTGTTATCAAGAAAGTCATAAGGCAGCCTAACCAATGGGAGAAAATATTTGGCAACCATATATCTGATAGGAGCCTAATATCCTGCATATATAAAGAAATCCTACACCTCGAAAATAAAAAGACAAACAACCCATTTAAAAAATGGACAAGTGACCTGAAATGACACTTCTCCAAGGAAAAAATACAAATGGCTAAAAAGCACATGAAAAGATGCTCGACATCGCTAGCTATTAGGGAAATGCAAATCAAAACTACAATGAGACACCATCTTACACCCATTAGTGACTATTGGAAAAACAGCAGCAGACTATAAGTGTTGGAGAGGATGTGGAGGAATGGGAACCCTCATCCACTGCTGGTGGGAGTGTAGAATGGTCCAGACACTATGGAGGATAGTTTTGTGGTTCCTCAAAACCTAACTATAGAACTTCCATATTATCCAGCAATTCCACTGCTGGGTATATACCCTGAAGAATTGAAAGAAAAGACACGAACAGATATATGCACACCAATGTTCATAGTGGCATTGTTCACTATTGCCAAAAGTTGGAATTAACCCAGGTGCCCATCAACAGATGAATGGATAAACAAAATGTAGTACATACATACAATGGAATATTACTCAGCTGTAAGAAGGAATAAAGTGCTAACACACAGGATAACATAAATGAATCTTGAAGACCTTATGTTGAGTAAAGCAAGCCAGGCATTGAAGGATGAACATTACAGGACCTCACTGATACGAATTAAGGAAATCGAGCAGTCTCAGAGAGCTATTGTCTGTAAGATAAGTTTACAGGAAATAGAAAGAGAAGAGAAAGTTGTGAGCTATCACCCATATGGACGTAATCTATGGTAAAGTGATAAAGTGTAGTTGTGTATTGAAGGGATAGGACAGGAGTGTAGTGGTATTATTGGGTGGGGTGGTGCAGGGTTGACAGGTAGGTAAATCGGGAAGGGTGGGTTAGAAGGTCCAGGATGCTGGGGGGAGGGTTGGGAGAGGGACCAGGTGAACACTGGGGATTTGTGAGTATGAGGTTGAAAGTATAGAGGTGGGAATGCTCTTATGGCAATATGACAAGGAAGGGTCACTGGTTTAGGGTGTTGGTTGGGGGGGCATTCGAGACAGGGCATACCTGGAGCAGGCTTCTAGGGAGTGTGTGAGTGTTCATTCTGTCATAATGTGTTGTATCAGTGGGTGGAGACCCACATAATGAGAGGGAAGGAGTTGGACTCCCATCTTTGGGAGGATCGATTTGTTCAGAAATAGACAGGCAGGAGTCTCTCAAGAGCAAGGGCAGTTCCTAATAGGGGAGGACAAACCAGAGTGTCAAGACCTCTTGTTGCATGTAACTATGAATCTTGTCATCCAACGAGTCAAGCCAGGGGGTTGTTGTGGGCCCGGGGCGGGGGGGAGGGGGATGGGATGGGAGGAAAAGAATAGATCAAACAGGGGTATTTAGTGGTCAGTGGAAATGTTCTTCATTACCATACAGTCATGGACACAGGACATGGTAAATGTCATCAAAATTTATAAAAGTGTACGGTCTAAAATGTAAACCATAGTGTAAACCATTGACCATGTTTAGTAGCTATGTTTCACTATTTGTATATCAGTTATAACAATGCTACCATCCGCATATAAAAAGGTATTAGTATGGGTGGGAGGAAAGGGGGAAGATGTTGGGTATATGAGAGTCTCCTGTATTTTGTGTGTGACTTTGCTGTGACCTAAAACTTCTTTGAAAACAAAACAAAAAATAATGAGACACTGGGGTATGAGAGGGGGAAGGTGCCATGGTATAGACTGGACACCAGATATTACAGTGATAAAAGGCAAAAGGTCAATAAAATTTTTTTTATATTTTTCATTTTTTAAAAATCCCAATCTTTTAATTTAATTTAATTTAAATTTTAGATTAAAAAAATTTTAAATATATTTTATCTCTTACATTTAAACTTATCCTTATTATTTCATTTTCCTATTAATTGTATTCAGCTATTGCAATGACTTCATCTTTGAAGAAGCTTTGGATCACAGAAGGGTTACAACTGGGGCAGGGGGGATCATTGGTGTGGGGTGTCAGGGATGGGGGATGCATGGGAGGAAGTTCGCCTGAGCATAAATATAAGGTATATAAAAATTTTCAAATGTTCAGATATTAACGGGGCCTTGTCACAGTGGGTGGAGAACCACTCAATAAATGAGAGAATACGGAATTCCCATCCTGGAGAGCTCTGCCACATTCTCTAATGGAGCAGCAACAGTTCCCCAAGTGCAGGGGCAATGACTGGTGAAGGAGGATGATCCACTAATGGGCCCTTAATATTGATGACTGGCTTTATGAGTCTTTGCTCTTGAAATTGAAACTTAGCTTATTGTTATGGGGTGCCTAAGGGTTGCCTCCTGAGAGCCTCTTTGTTGCTCAAATATAGCCTCTCTCTAAGCCAAACTCAGCAAATGAATGCATTACCTTCCTCCCAGCATGGAACATGACTCCTAGGGAAGAGCCTCCCTGGCACTGAGGGATTGCTGCCAAGTGCCAACTGACAATGTGACTGGAAAAAGACCCTGAATAGAAGGGGGAAAAGGTAAAGACAAATGAGCTTATATGGCTAGGAGACTTCAAATTGAGTCGGGAGGTCATCCCAGAGGTAACGCTTACACACATCTCAGTAGGATCTCATAGGATTCCAAAGTGGATATCACCCCAAATAGTGGGACTCCCGAGGGCTCTGGAGACACCCACGTCCTATGTTCAAGTGCAGATAGCTCCGGAGTTTGGTGCCTTGCCAGGGGGCCCTACTTTGGAGTTTGTGCTCCTGAGAGTGACAGAGTTGGACTCAACTATGTCTCCCCTGCACATGGCTCATCTGTCCCTTCTATTCAAACCAATACTTGGTGCTGGATTTTGTTGGTGTATGTCCAGAGACTTGAGTCTTTGGCTGTCCATGTGCCAACTGGGCTCAGAACCTCGGTGGAGCAGCAACTCCTATTCTACAGCTCATTGGACCCACCCAGGACACCTGGTGAGGAGATGATAATGGACAACGGACATCCCAGGGAATGGAGAGAGTCTGCAGCTGCAGGCAGGATAATCCCATCCATCTTCCCCATGGGATATAAGCCCCCTCTCAGTTGGAGGTGGAGTGGACATCACCATCCCAGACTCCTCAGGATGGGGGGAAGAGCTATGGACTAGAGTGAACTTACTGGTATTCTACTATAGACATATTGTGATCCAAGTAATGGAAGAAATTACAACCTTGATGTGGAGCCAGTGGCCCCTGGAGACTCTGGAGGCAGGGAGAGGGAAAAACAGGTGTAATACGGGGGCTTTTTTGGGACTTGGGAATCGCCCTGAGTGACGTTGCAATGACAGATATAGGCCATTTTACATCATCACACAACACGCAGAACTGTGTGGGAGAGAGTGTAGACTACAGTGTGAACCATGGTCCATGCTTAACGGCAAAGCCCCAGGATGTTTCATCCATTGCAATTAATGAGCCACACTAGTGAAGGATGTTTATGTGGGAGGCTGTGGGAGGTATGGGAGGTGGGGCTTATGGGAATCCCTATATTTTTTTGTGTAACATTTATGTAATCTAAGTTTCTTTTTAAAAAAATAAGAAAGTATATTAAAAAAAAAAAAAAGAAAAAAGAATCAACACTGCCTGAGTGTGAACTCAAGTTCTTTCAAGTACCTAACGTCCCTGGGCCTCAGTTTCTCAAAATAGGGGTCACACTAATGGTTGTTATATACTAGTAGTACCTACCTCACAGAGTTAGTCTGGGAATTGAGAGACAAGGGCAGCGAAATTCCAAGCACAGTTCCTGACACTTGGTGGCAGTCATGGAGTGCTAGTTACCATCTTCAAGCAACTTTCAAAGCCTTCTGCCTGCAAATCCGGCACTTCTGTGTGTCCCCTGGGCAGAAAGGCCGAGCTAGCTCCAAATACCTAAAAGCAGGACTCCCTGGAGGTGTGCGGTGCCGTGTGCCGTCCACAGGCAGAGCGATCGGCTGGGGCTGATGCTGATATCCTGTATTACGTTCATGGTCTATTCACTTGTCGCTGTACGCCACAACATGCCTGCAAGCAGTGGGAAGGAAGACCTGCAGTCAAAGTTTTCACTTGAGGCTAAGGGTGTTCAATAGAATTCATAGAACTTCAACAGATACTTATGGTAATACCAGCATTCTGAGTTGCACTGAGAATATACAATAGAAAAAGAATGTATTGTCTCTGCTTTTGATTCCCAAAAAATCTTTAGGAAATAAATCATTCAGCATGTCAAAGCATTTTGGATAGATGAAACTGTCTACAAGCATGAAAGTTTAAAAATGTATTTGAAACATTTTTGCATGCAAAGTGTTTTCCTGGTTAGATTACAAATTTCATTTCAATTTCTTCCTATACAGGTTCCATTGCATCTTAATTCAGCCTTTTCTTACATAATTAAATAATTCATTTTAATTATGTATTACTGTTCTGCTGATACATAGGCCATTTGTCCCTATTAAAAATAGTCTCACATTATTTGCCTTTTTGGTTCTTAAGTCTCTTCTGCTTTTTTCGCCTCCCACCAGGCTTCTAGACTTCCCTTGCCTCAGGTAGAACGGCTTAAAAGCAGCTTAAACCTGTTACTTAAAATCTGATGTGAGAAGCTGAACATGCAACTTGGAAAGATTACCAAGGCGCTTTATCAGGCCTGGGCAGCCCAAGCGGCCCAAGGGATTCCCAGGAGCTCCTCAGCTGCGGCTGGGGCAGAGCGCAGCTCAAGCTCCCCGTGCAGCCCCGGGGGTTCTGCAGAGCGCTCTCGCCTCTTGCTTCACTTGGACAGCGAGGCAGAGGCCGCCCCAGGGCGCAGAGGCGGCAGCTCAAGGCCAGGGCGCTACGCGGGGGGCTCGAGGCCAGCAGGAGGCCGGGCTCTGGGCTGGGGCCAGGCGCGCCGCGCCCTGGGCGAGATCTGAACTGGGATCCCACAGTAAAGGGTGGATCTGCGCGAGGCACAGCCCGGGTTTTGTCGCGTCATACCTGGGCTTTTCCTGGAACGAGGGTTGGAGTGCAAACGGAAAGAGATGGGGCTGTAGCATATGCTTTTCACGAATCTATGTGCATTACCTGACCCTGTCTTTGTACGTTTTTGTGATCTCTGCCTTTTTCTTACTGATTCGCAATTTCTAACTTTTATGAAGACAGGTGATATTGACCACTTTCTGATATGTAAACGGCAAATTTCCTTTCCTCTGCTTCATTTTCTATCCTACTTTGTGTCTGGGTGTGTGCATATGGGTTTTATTTTGAAGTTTTATGTTACTCAAGTTGTCATTCTTTTTCTGTAGTTTCTGACATTTGTGACACTCTTATAACGACCCTCCTTATATCAAGGTTATAAAGATATTTAAATTGACTTTTTTCTTACATTTGGAATTTGGTATAATTAGAATATATTGGGATTAAGGATATACTTTTTTTCTCTCCTACCAATTGTTTATCCGGTTTACTTATTAAAACTTGAAAATTTCCTCATCATTTTAAAATGCTACGTTCTCACTTATTTGATTCTATTTCTATTTCTTTTAATTTTAATTAATATGTCTATTTCTGTAACAGTTTCTCGCTATTTAACTTCTGTACTATAACTTTTCTTTTAAAATCTGTTAGAGCAAATCTCCTCATTACCCCTCTTTTTAATTATTTTCCTAGTTAGTTTCACAGTTTATATTTCCCAATGAACTGAAAAAAAAATTTTTAAGGCTCATTTGTATTTTGATCTAATTGAATTGAATTGAAATATCCGTATAGAGAACAGGCAGTTGGTAACAATGTATCCTCCCATAGCAGATCAGACTGTGCCCCTAAGAAGCCAGTCCCCATGCTAATGATCCTAACTGCGACAATTTGGAAGCAATGTAGATGCACATCAACAGGATTTTTGTTAAATAAACCAAGGTATGCTCTTAGAGTGGAATTCCTTACAGCCATATAAATGATGATGAATGTAATACATGTGCATTTATTTACATATTGATATGGAGAGTTGTCCTTAACAGATTGTTCAGTGAATAAAGCAGGTTATCGAACAGCTATTATGGTCTGATTCCACTTTGAAATTGCTTTGTTATAGCACCAGTGTATGTACAAGTACATTCAGTATCTGAAAAGATATTAAATATTGTTATCCTCATGAGGTATTGGGATTTCAGGCCATTTATACTCTTTTTTTCACACTCTCCTAATTTAAAAAGAATTGAATTACACTTTGTTTTTATTGTATTTACTTTGGGGGTACATTCTACTTGTCAAGAGATAGTAGTTTTCCATTTATGGTAGTGCTTTAAAGTTTACTTTCAAAAATTATTAAAGTGAGGTGGAGTATGGAAAAAGTGTGCCAGATGTATGCTGTGGACCTGGTAATAGACTGATGATATGATGTCATAATGTGTAACAAATGTTCCGCCATGGTGTGGTGTGTGGACGGAGCGGTGTTGTATGGTAATCCTGCACATGAGCATGATTGTTTTGTAAGTTTACAACTTCTGTCATAAAAATATAGTTGAAAAATAGTAATAAGGTGAGTTGGGGGAAAATACACCAAATAAAAGATAGGACTATAGTTAGTAGTAAGATTTTCATGATATTCTTTCATCATTTGTAACAAATGTCTCACGGCAATGCAAGGAGTTGGTGGAGGGTTGATGTACGGGACCCCTGCATGATGTTATGCATGTTTGCTTTGTAAGTTCACAACTTTTACTACACACTTATTGTTTATATATGTTCATGTATGAATGATATACTTCAATAAATTTTTAAAAATGCCAAAAAAAATTGTTAATGTGAGTCAACTTGAAGGAAAATAAAAACCAGAGGAAACGTGGTGTGTCCTCATTTCCTGAATTTTTTATTTAAAAAATGAACATGAATCATTTTTAAAGCCCTTCCTCCCAAACACTGAATTAAGCTCTGTCACTGAAAAATATGATGAAAAAGTAAAAAAGATGGTAAAGCAAAGTGCAGGAAAGGCCAATTTGGTTAAAAGAACATTTAGATCATAATGAATATTCCTAGAGAACATGTTTTTCTGATATTTTCCTAACAAAAACAACTTTTGTTTAAAATTATGTGCTAGGCAATATGCCAAAGACTTTAGGTGAATTATTTCACGTGACTCTCATCAACATATGCATTAGGCTATGTACTGTCTCCATTTTATGGGGACTTAAAGGA
Source organism: Tolypeutes matacus (assembly GCA_026826555.1). Classification (NCBI taxonomy): domain Eukaryota; kingdom Metazoa; phylum Chordata; class Mammalia; order Cingulata; family Chlamyphoridae; genus Tolypeutes; species Tolypeutes matacus. The sequence goes on along the minus strand of JAKSZT010054463.1, from coordinate 211,312 downwards.
GCTAAACAATTTGTCGTGGACCACATAGCTAGTACGTGACAGACTCAAGCCTGGACAAGACATTTTACTCCAAATTCCATAATACATACGCTTTCTCTACATTTTTGCTTCCATTTTTACTTCATTTTCAGTCAACCATTTCTGTTTTGTTTATTTGAAAACAACCTTAATATTTAGCAACATGAGATTTATGGAATATATAAATTTATAAATTATATGTGCAGTTTACTAAAAAGTCATATGAATTGGTTATTTGATACTTTCATTCCCAAAATTGATACTAATTTCCAAAATTGAAAGTTTTGTAAAAATATTGTCAGAGTAGGCATACCTAACCAAAAACGGGTTTGAAAATAGCAACATATCCTAATATGTCCCAGATCTTTCTTTCCATTTTTCATTTTTCTCTGCTTTTAGCTTCTTTTTCTTATTACAATAGTAATTCATGCTTAATATAGAAAAAAATCAAACTGTAGATTAAAAGAGGAACTATTAACCAAATTGAATTCAGTTCTCCCATGAGAACAACTGTTTCATGCATACTCTTTTAGATTCTACTCTGTATGTCCTTATTATATTTAAGAAAAACTGGTGCCACACTATGTGTACTGTTTTATTACCAATGATAATTGACGCATTACATTTTCTATTATTGAATACTTGGATACTTGGTTTGTCCCCTGCTTTGTTTTTGTTTTAATTTTTTTTGCTGTTAATACAGCTAGCACAAGAAAAACTGTCTGCCGAGGAACTAGAAATAAAAGAGAAAGAGGACAAAAACAGAAAAATACATCAAACTTTTGAAAAACATAAGAAAAAAATGATTAAAGGCCCATATAAAATTGTAAAATCTGTCAGTGTTAAGACAAAATTGCCAAGTCTGGAAATACTAGTGGCTGAGGATAATGAATTTCTGACCAATGTGTCACTTAATCCAAATTGATTTTGGTCACATTGTTTCTATCATTTTTTTTAAAAAAAAATAAAAATCTTTATTTATGTAAAATGAACAGGTGGCTCCATTTCCAGGGAAAGCCTTCCAACTTCAAAAATCAAAATCACCCTCCAGTCTGCCACAGCGGGGGCCTGTCTTTGAGACCAAGGGAAAGTCTCCGTTATCCTACTTCTCATTCATTTCTCCAATGCTGCCTTCAGCTAACAGCCAGCACTGCTGACGTTGATTTTCTAATGAGAGTGTTTTTTTTTAATATTATATATATATATATATTCTTTTTTAAAGAATAAATCCATGTTCTAGGAAAGTTTGGCCTTCTTCAAGAAGCAAACATTGAGTTCACTCCAACTTTTGGAGCCCTGGGGAGCTAGAAATGCCCTATCGCATTGAAGCTCGGGAATCAATAGACGGATCTGGACTTGGCAGAAAAACTGCAGCTGGAGATGGCTGCTGGAAGACCCTCAGGAGAGTCTCCCATTAGGAAGGAGGTTTCCTCTGGAAGCCAGGAGAAGCCCTGGGTATTCTCCAGGGGCCTTATCATTGGCCCTCCCGGGGCATTGATGGGTGGGGTAATCAATCAAAAGAGCAAACAGCAGGGCTCCTCCCCTGCCATTAGCAAAGGGGCGGAATAATTAGTGGCTCAAAAAACAAGCGCAAAGGCCTTTTGCTCTCTCTTGCCTTTTGACTCCTGTTCTGGCCTTCTTCGCCCCCCTTCCTGGATCAATACGCAAGTAGACCTGGGCATTTCTAATCTACAATGGGGCACTGTCGTCTGTAAATGGGCCTCTTTATCTCTCTGCAGCCCCTTCCTCTCTGCCTGGGGTTTTCTCCCATTTCTCTTCCCTCCCCACCTAATGGAATTCATTTCCTGCGGCTTAGCCAAGGACCTAGACAGAGTCTGGCTACAGTGTCACGGGTGGGAAGAGGCCCTCTCCCCACGACGGGAGAAGTAAGTCCCTCCCACGTACTGCAAGGGTGTGTGGTGGAGGCGCCCCGGCAAGGCCTGGGAGGGAGGCGGCGCCCAGAGCCCGCGGGGCCAGCAGAGGAGGGCACAGGAGGGGGGACCCGTCCCGCCACTCTGAGCGCTGCGCACGGCTGAGGGCTTGGGCAAGAGAACCCGCTGGTGCTCCGGAAGGGACGGCGCAGCCTTACAAGCCTGGGGGTATGCGTGGGGAGCGCGGGGGAGAAGGGACACCTAGGCTGGTGCGGATGCTTCACTTTCTCCCTGGGGCTTCCTTCCAGCTTCACAACACTGCAGAGACGCTGCTGCTACGGACATTAGTAAAATCGAGAAGGGCCGAAGAGCTGCCCTGCGCCCCCCCCTTAGGCCGGCAGACTTGTTCTCACTGCTAGTGAGAGCCTTGGGGGATTCAGGAAAACCTGGAGTTCTGAAATCCAGGTAGTCAGTACCTGGGCTCCCTAACCAAAAGTACCAGGAACCTAGTTGCCAAGCTGGTTTTCTGGCCTCCAAATTCCCAAAGATGGGCCAACAAGTGTAAAGAGAAAAAGGGCCCCATCCCAAGATGGAGACCCAGATACAGTTAAAATACCCCAGGGACCACCATTAGGGCTGCTTTGCTCCTCGCCCCCCCACCCCCATCTGGTCTCACTGTTTCAAACAGAGGATGGCTGCTTTATTTCTTAGGGTCCAGCAATATTTCTAAGAATCGTGCTGTGGCAGCCGTTTCCTGAGACCTGCAGTCACAACCATCCTAGTCTTCTTCCGTAGCTCCTTGATCTCCTCTGAATGTGATGGCACTCCTTTATATATTCTATTTTGGGCTAAGAGCTATCTTCTAGTCTTGCAGATGATGAAGTTTAAGTTTTTATTTCTTATTTCCGGGTAATTTCTGGGAGGACCAGGAAACAATCACCATCTTTACTTCTCCACCCTAGAACCAGAGCTTTCTGGGTTACGACAGGCCCTTAACGGGCTTCCTGGGTCTAGTTTTCCACGATAGCCTATGTGCTGCTGCCAAGTTATTTCCAAATTTCAGATATGAAAGTGTATTCTCTTGTTTAAAGTCCTTTAATATCTTCCCTTTACCCACAGAACAACTTCAGAGGTCTAAGATCTGTACTTTACATCCTACAGTATTTTTTTTTTCCTATACTTGAGCCAAACAACACACTTGTGGCTTCCCACCTTGTCCTTGAAGTCTGTCTTTATATCTTTCCCAACCTGCTCCTTTTCCATGGACAGCTCTTCAGCACATTGCCTGCTCGTGAACGTCTTCTCCTCTCTTACGACATAGATAGAGCGTTAACTCCACAGCAAAGATTTCCTAACTTCTCCTCCCTTCCCCCACTCCCACCCAGAAACAGCAATAATTGCTCCTTCCTTTAGGTACCTTGTAGTTTACTACCTTTTATAGTGAGGAACTCTTTTCCTGTTCATGTATTTGATCCACCTGAGGGCTTGTCACGGTCTGGGGTCATGTTTTATTCATTTTTGTAGCCTGTTTCTAGCTCAGTGACAATTGTAGGAGCACAGGAAATGGCTTTTTTGATGAGTGGTGCTGAGCCAAGGTGCCCTCCTTAGATACGGCGCAAGGAGTATTATAGAAATTAGGGGCCAGGCCAGACTTGAACGGCCCAAGCCAGTTTAATTCTCTACTATCTTGATATAATTCCTCTCACCTAAGTGGTTTGCTTACCCCGATGAATATGCCCAGAAATTCCATTAATGTTATCTTAGTCTCTTTCCCAAACGTAAGGCAGATAACTCTACATTTTGAAAAAGTCACTTTGACCCAGCAGGAAGGTTTTACCTAATACGGGGAGGCAGCATTTTGTTGGCAGTTCATTCACCGGTGCCTTAGTGTCACCAGAGGTAAGTATTAAGCTCAAACGCTATAGAATCTTAGACTTGAAGGGACCTTAGTGATCATCTACTCTGGTCTTCTTATTTTACAGATGAGGAAACTGAGGTCCAGAAATGAGAAGTGACTCACCCGAGAGTACATGGAAAGTAGAGTAGCTGGAGCCATACTCCATATTTTCTGGTTTTAAGAGCAATGGTTTTTTTTGCTTATATGAATGCTTGACTCAATAATGATATTCCTTCACTGAGGGAGGATTTAGATTATCGATTAACAATTAGAAGAAATATTAGAAGACAAAAGGTAAAAATGTGCAATTAAGGAATATTAGATTTACTTATATGAACACTTTTAAATAGTAATATCAAGTCATATTTGTGGTTTCCAACCCAAAATATTTTTTATCCATTTATTTCAAATGCATTTTACGGAGACCCACTATATGCTATGCACTGTACTAGGCACGGAAGGTGTCAAAGCTTTTCACCTCTTCTCAGCAGAATTGATCACATCCCTCTTCACTGCTCTCCTATTTGCCTGTTCATTCAATAGATTAAAGCATAGATCCAGTTACATTGTACTACTTTGACTCAGTATCTGTCTTAAGGAGACATGCCTTATTTTTGTTTCTAGAATATTATACTCTTTCCTTTTGATATACTGCCCTCAGCACAGAGATCTTACATTTTTCACTTGTTTACAATATTAGTCCTAAGTCTTACACTTTCACAAAAATTTCCTTTCCCATTTGTTGGGGATTAACCCTGTCCTCCTTAAAGTGCCATGTTTAGGTCCCAACCCCTGGTCCTGTGGGTGTGAGTCCATCTGTAAATAGGACCTTTGAAGATGTTGTCAATGAAGATGTGCCCAGACTGAATGAGGGTGGACCTTAATCTAATGTGGCTGAAGTCCTTATGAGCAAACTGGACACAGAGAGAAGCCCCAGGGAGCAATCAGAAGTTGGGAGTCAAAAGAACCAGAAAAAAGAGGAGACGATGCAATCATGTGCAATGCCATGTGACAGAAAAGCCAAGGACCAAGGATCACCAGCAGCCAACCCCAGAGTGCCACAATCTTTGAGAAAAAAGCACAGGTTTGCTGATGACTTGATTTTGGATTTCTCTTAGCCCCCAAACCATGAGCCAATAAGTTGCCGTTTTTAAGCCAACCCATTGTATGGTATTTGTTTTAGCAGTGTGAAAAGAAATAAAACAAAACAAAATAGAGTTACTGTGGCTAGAGATTTAAAATGGAGTTGGGAGACCATTTAGGAAGTTAACCTGATGCACGTCTTAGATATCACAAACTGCCAAAGAACACAAAACCAAAATCAACAATATTTCCAAGGGCATGTGGACACCGTGAACCAACCACAAGATCAAGAAATCAGTAAACTTGAAGGACATCTGGCAAGCCCCAAATAGCCACTAGTCATCTTTACAAATTATGTAATCTTTTTCTTTAAAAATCCTTGCTTGAAAGCCCTAAAGTGGGATATAATTTAGGTTGCTACTTGAATCTGTGCTCCCTGAATTGCAATTGTAAGATCTCTAATAAATTACAAATAAATTTGTAATTTCTAGGTTGACAGTAGATAGGAAACAAAAATCATTTGTAACCAGAATGTGGGTGCTATGATGACAAATACCTGAAAACGTGGAAATAGCTTTGGAATTGAGTAATGAGCAGAGGCTGGAATAATTGTGAAGTGCTTGATAAAAAAACCTAGATTGCTTTGAAGAGGCTATTGGTAGAAATAAGAATATAAAGGAACTTCCCATGAGGCCTTTGAAGGAAGTGATGAATGTGTTATTGGAAAATAGAGGAAAGGAGATCCTTGTTATGAAGTAGCAGAGAACTTGGCAAAATTGAGTTCTGATGTTGGATTGAAAGTGAAACTTGTAAGCAATGTACTTGGATATTTAGCAGAGGAGAATTTCAAGCTAAGTGTGGAAGGTATGGCCTGGCTTCTCCTTGCAGCTTTTAATAAAATGTGAGAGGAAAGGGGTAAGCTGAGAATTAAACTCTTAAACACAGGAATGAGGATTTAATGAATTTGAAAATTCTCAGTATATCCACATAGTTTACTCTGAGAGGAGAGCTAGAAGGAGCTCTATTAGGGGACCTCCCTGAGCTTTTGGGGAGTGACTCCCCAGAGAACAGGTTTCTATGTGAGGGTTTAACTAAACAACCCTTTGCTGAAGAAGGTGTGGCTGAACATGTTCCAGGCAGCCATTTCAGTGGAAGTGACTATTGGAAATGCAATTTTCCAGGAAAGATCTGTGTGAAGTTCTAGCGCCTGATAATTAGGACCTCCTGGAACTGCAAGAAAAGCCAACAGATTTTAACAAAATTTGTATGAACAGAAATAATGCCAGAAAGGGGCAGCGAAACGATGAATAGAAGAAAATGACTTCAAGGGCAGAACCATGGAGACCGAGGTCTAGACTGAAGAGATCTCCTTGGGCCAAGAGAGTGGGCTCACCCAAGCGTGGACAGGGCAGGCCCACCCCTGTGCTGCCCTGGTGCTCAGAGGGGGTGGACTTGCGTGCTGATGTTCGGGGGGAGGGCAGCCACTCAATGCTCAGAGATGGTGCAGCTTACTCCCTGGTGTTTGGGGGGAGCACGGCTGCAGTGTAAGACCTGGGAAGGGCAGGGCTGCTTCTCCCGCAGGCCTGGAGGACAAAACATCACTTCACAGGTGACTCTCAGATCTGAGATCTTATGGAGTTTGCCCTGCTAGGTTTGGGAGTTGTGACTCCTGTTTTCCTTCCAATCTCTCCCTTCTGGAATGGGAATATTTATCCTATTCCTGTCTCTCCATTGTTTATTGGAAGCAGATAACTTGAAGTAACAATCTTTGATTCTCCAATGCACTTCACTCTTATCCATCTGTTGCCTGCTTATCTCTTGTGGTGGAAACATGGCTTTCCCATTACTTTCTGGAGAAGCAGGGACTGTGCTGAGTACTCAGGCATTTTAGCAGCCTCCAGCACCCTAAAACCTTTGGTTATTTGGCAAGCCTGCCCCAGGGAAACACATTCACCAAAGCTAATATAGGTGCCTGACACGAATGCTTGGGCTGGAAATTGCCAGCTCAGTGGTTTCTCTGGCTCACTAGCACCAGCATGATCAGAACATGGTCAGGTCATTAACGGCACATCCAGAAAAGACTCCTCAAGAATGAGAAAGAGACTGAGCAAGCTTCCTTGATGCCCACAGGAAACAGGGGTGGTACCACTGACCTCAGATTGGTGAGTGAGTACTCAAGAGTTTGCAGAGTTGTGGAGAACTTGGGACAGGATTGTATGTTCCACACAAGCAGTTTTTATTTGATCCTCTTAGGAAGAAGATTCAATTAAGCTGAGGAGACCATTTCATTGTCACCTACATTTCACTCACTTCCCATTGGCACACTCATAACTACCAGAGCTTATAGAACCACACATCTCAGAACGGAAGAGGAGGCTTCAGGAGATCACGTAACCCAATCCCATCATTATGTCTATGACAGATCCAGGCCCAGATAAGGACTTTAACTGCAAATCAGTGGCAAAGCCAGAACAGAAAACTAGGTGTCCAAAAATTTAATGTATTATTTATTTTTTTCTACATAATATTCTCTAGGTACCTGAAGCTATTACTATGGAAGGGTCTGGGATGCATGAAGTAATATGTACGGAGGTTACAAGCAGAGGTTTGAGTGAAACTTGAGTTGAAGTCCTCCTTGACCACTGTGTGACCTCATTGCCTCATCTGCAGGAGAGCGTATTAAGAGAACCTACCTCCAAGGGTTGTTGTGAGGATTTAGAGAAATGCAAAGTACTTAGCACAATGCTTTGCACATGGTAAGAACTATGTTAGGCACATTTGATGCCTATTTCCTGGTTTACAGCTGTATTCCAAAGACTGAAAACTCCATATCTTCATAATTAAGACAATATAGTTCATTTAAGATGACTGAAAGTTTGAAAAGGCAACTTCTTGTGTTCTCATTTTAAGAAGGAGTGTATCCAGAAGTGGACAGCCATGCTGGTGAAGGATTCAGAAACCAATGTCTGAGGGGCAGTTAAAAGATCTGAAGGTCTTCAACGCAAAGAAGGGAAGGCTCAGGGAGAATACGAGAGATGTCTTCAGATAGTTCAAGGGCTATCACATAGAAGAGAGATGAATTTCCAGTTTCTGAATTTTGTGAACGGTGTTTCATATTTCTAGGTTAAAGTTATTCTGTCTGGTTCATACTGAGGAGGTCAATACTGAGGAGACAAAAGGTAAACAAACTCAATCTAAAACTCACAGACTAATAGGTGAAATAAGGGTTAACAAATAATAGAGGATCAAATTAATTTATGATTGGCAAAGAGATAATTCTACTTTTTGTAGTGATTCAGTGAGACCTTTCTCGTTAGAGATGGTATTGGTAAGCTCAGACCTCTTTAGGTCAAAGACTTGGGCAAGTTGGAGTAAAGTAGAAAGTAGAGAATAGCCAGCATTTTGTTTTCTCATTGGAGAGATGGGATCAGCAGTGGTGTAGCTGGAGGGTCTTCAGCACAGTGACCCACCCTCCTTAGAGCACACTCTGCCAGGGAGCAGACCCGAGCCTCCACTAACTCTGCTCGTCAAGAAGAAAGACTTATGAGAAAAGGTGCTCTCTTTTTCTTTCCCTCCCTCCTCTCCCTCCCTCCCTCCCTCCCTCCCTTCCTTCCTCCCTCCTTCCTTTTCTCCCTCTCTCAGTGTCTCTCTTATTTCCTATTCCCTTCTTTCTCCTTCCTTCTCTCATTGTCTCCCTCCACCCTTTCTGCGTATTTTTCTTTTCTTTAAAAAAAATTACCCTCATATTTGACTTAATTTTTGTCACTCTCTATATATCCTCCATTGATTTCCCTCAGGGTTTATAAACAAATAGCCTTCAATATTTCCATACCCGAAGTGGATTTTTTTCTGGCTCTAACTTGTCATACTGAACTCTAGACTTGAAATAAATCAACTCGATTTTAGACCCTAAAAATGGTCGGCTAAATCCAAGAGTCACAAAGACACTTGAGTTTTTGTGTTGTCATTAAAATTCTCTCTGAATCAGTTTGGAGGATGGGGGAAGATGGCGATGGACTGACACGCAGAGCTGCATGCTCGCACAAAAACAACCAAGAAAGGACCAAAAGCTGTCTGGGGAACCTGATGTGGGGGTCAGCAGACAAGGACAGTGCTACACAACTCCCAAGAGGGAAGGGACAGAGACATGAAGAAGCCGAAAAGGCAAACTGAGTTCCCATGGCAGCCGGGAAAGATTCCTCTCCCCCACGCCCAAGATATTAAGCTGGGGTAAAACACATCTCACTGTAGTCAACTGAGAGGGGAACAGATATCTTTCTTCCTGTCAACTGTTTCAAGGGAAAAGGGAGGAGAGGTCGGGGTGCTTTTCTTCAGTGAATTTGGTCAGCAGAGTGCGCTTTGATTCTCAGATCTGGAGATTCAACACAGGAATACAGGAAAACTGAAACAGCACCATGGAAAGGTGTGCTGACTAGTGCCATCTTCTGGCCGGTCTGGAAATTGCATGGACAAAAACTGCCTGTGCTCTCTGTATCCAACCCCTGGGAGAAAATCTGTGCCCTGTAATGAGTCCCTGGCCCGATTTTGAAAACTTAAGCTGGGCAATTTTAAAGACTGAGAATAAGTTGAACCGAATATCAAAGAAGAGCTGTGGAAAAAAAAACAAAACAAAAAAACAATAGGCAAGAGAGGGAAATTAGCCATCAGAGTAAATACCAACATATTCAGATGCCTAGACAGCAGCAAAAAATTACAAGTCATATTAGGAAACAGGAAGAGATGGCCCAGACAGAAGAACAAACCAAAAGATACAGGATTTAATACAATTAATCAGTGATAATCACACAACTCTCCTAAATTACTTCAAAGATTTTTAAAGAAAATATGACTAAAGAAATAGAGGATGTTACAAAGACACTGAGAGCATAAAGAACAATTTGAAGCCTGCAAAGAAGAGTTACAGACCTTATGGGAATGAAAGACACAATGGATGAGATTAAAAATACATTAGAAGTACATAAGAGCAGATTTGAATTGCTTGAAGACAAAACTAGTGATTTTGAGGACAGAACATCTGAACTGGAAAAGACAGAAGGACAGAAAAAGAAAATGGGAAAAATGGAACGGAGTCTCAGGGAACTGAATGACAATGCAAAACACACAAACATTGGCATTACTGGTCTCCCAGGTCTCCCAGAAGGAAAAGAGAATGGAAAAGAGACAGAACGAATATCTGAGGAAATAATGACAAAAAATTTCCCAACCCTTATGAAGGACATAAATATCAATATCCAAAAAGGACAAAACATCCCAAACAGAATAAATCTGAACAACCTACCTCTAGACACCTACTATTCAGAATGACAATGATCAGAGATAGAGGATTCTGAAAGCAGCAAGAGAAAAGTAAAGCATCACATACAAGGGAAACTCGATTAGATTAATTGCCGACCTCTCATCGGAAACCATGGAAGAGAGAAGAAAGTTGTATGATGTATTTAAGGTACTAAAAGACAAAAACTGCCAGCCAAGAATCCTGTATCTGACAAAGCTGTCCTTCAAAAATGAGGGTGAGTTCAAAGTCTTCACAGACGAACAAAAACTGATAGAATATGTTACCAAAAGACCAGCTTGGCAAGAGATACAAAGGGCTGCAGCCTGAAAGGAAAAAAGGGTGAGAGATTTGGAGAAGAGTTTATCAAAGCCCGATGAAGGAAGATGCATAGCATGAATTATTTGAATCTTTCTTTTTAAATTATCATTTAGAGTTTTAGACACAGGGACATTTATTCTGCAGAAACAGGGCAAAACTCTTGCTTGTAAGATAAATCTTTCAGATGAAGCATATCGATCTAAATGGTAGCATTATTGTATAGTATTTGGATTATGCTTTGATAAGTTATGGTTTATACTTAAGATTAGAATTCTGAGCATGTTTTTGATGTATAAATTTAATTTAATCCAAATATATAGATGGATACATTTTAAAAACACAACTTGAAAAGCAAATTCTTGAATAGAAAATAACTTGGTCAGTGTTACAAAAATGTTGACTCATTGACTTTTGTTTTATGATAAAGGAAATAAGTGATTACTTTCTCTCTTAGAAATATACTGCTGTTACTGTTCACTCTTTTTCTTGCTTCTGTAGAGTAAGTTTGTCACAAGGCTTACATGTTTTTAATATTCATTTTCATTCAAAGTGGAATCTTTGAAACTTCAGCCAAAAATGCATGCAAATGTGAACATTCTGAAGTTTCTCTTAATTCTGATTTGTGCTTAAGTTTTTGGCTTTAAAGAAGTTATAACAAGGGTAGTTGCCTCCTTCACTATTTGTTAGATGTGTGAAGTACTGATGAATGTCACAATGATGGTTTTATTTTTTAGATTATCACTGTGGGTAGATTAGTGCTGACCACAAATAAGTCATTTTTTAAAATGTGCATTTTTTTTTAATGAGCGGATTTTACAGATACATTATAATAAAGTATACTGCTACATTTAAAAAAAATAGGGGATTATGTGTGAGAGGGAGGGGGGTACACGTGAATTCATCATAGTTTCAATGTAACATTTTCTGTAATCTAAAACCTCTTTAAAAATAGAGTTTATTATATTTTAAAAATTCTCTCATTCCTTTACCAGAAACAGCCTCATTTCTGATGTCCAAGGGTGGGTGAAAACTACAATCTGTGCTTAATGCATGAGTTGAGATTCTTAATCATGTCCTGGAAGAAAAATCAAAGACTTTCATGGAAGAAATACCATGTAACAAAAAACTACTGCTGCATCTGTACTTTAAAAACTAATTATGTTGTGTGCATTTTTTTTCTAATACTAAGGGAGTTGGTCTTCCACATGAGAAGGGGGGGATAAGAGAAACAACCAAGAAAGAAGAAATTGGGAAAAACAAATGTTTGGGGGAGAAGTAAGGCAATTTTTGTGCTGTGATAACTGAGAACTAGTCTACAAAATTACGAGACATCTGCCACAGGCTTACTCCGTGAAGGTTTTTCAACACTTCTGGTTGGCCATAGTTTCTTCATCTGTAAAGTGAGTAGATTGGGTTAGATGATCTCTGAAGGCTCTAGTAATTTTAGTCAATGCAATTAGATGAGAGAATAAAATAGCATGCATATACATCGGAATCAAAGGGGCACATTATAATTGTTTATCATTTATAATTTTATGATTGAAAAACTGTTAAGAATTTGGGCACAAAAAGTTAAAATCAGCAAGAGTTCAACCGTGGGCTAGTGACAAAATTAAAAGTCAATCGTTTTCTCTATGCAAACAATAGCAAATTATACAATATAATGAAAGGAAAATGCAATTAAAGTAAAGACACCATAAAATATGTAGGACTAAAGTTACAAAATATTCAGGTTTTAAATGAAGAAACTTATTGATGAAAAACCAAAGAATATATTAAAACAAGATAAAAACATTTCAAGTAAAACCTTGTTTTTTAGATAGACTCAGTAGTTTACATACCATTTTTTCTTAAATAAAACCTTCAACTTCAATGCAAATATCAATTAATACAGCTATACAATGATTTTTTAACTTGATAGAGTAATTTAAAATGTATTTTTTATGTTTATTTTTTTAAAGATTTATTTTATTTATTTATACCCCCCCCCTTGTTTGCGCTTGCTGTCTCCTCGTCTTCTCTTTAGGAGGCACCGAGAACCAACCTGGGACTTCCCATGCGGGAGAGAGGCTCTCAATCACTTGAGCCACCTCAGCTCCCTAAAATTTATTTTTAAGAGTAGATGTTGGCATGGCTATGAATTTGTTTCCTAAAACCTGTTGAGAAAACGTAACTATCTTGAATGTTAGGAGCTGTATTAGTTAAAATCACAGAGTACTGGCGCAAGAAGAGACAAACAGAAGTGGCAGAGAGTCGAATCCACTCTGTGACCTAGGACTGACCAGGCAGTTGATACCTGACAAGATGGGTTTTTAAGGGCTCAGAAATGTTGAAGAGTATGAAAAATGTCTCTTCTGTTCTCTACAGGATGTCCTGATATACTCAGTACATCAGAGTAGACCTGATCATGTTCGGTTCCTTAGAAGCCTGTATGATTTTGTTTCTTTGCTGTGCATAGACTCATCTTCTAAGTGAACAGGGCTATGAGCCCAGACATGTCTTTTATATGACATGCTGTACAATTACAGAGTGATGAAATTTCTGTGGGCTTGTGAAATACATACTTCTAGGTGGGGCAAGACACCACTTCCATGTCATTGTTTTTCAGGACAGCCTCCATCCCAGGGAGATTATAGCTGAAAGAATTGAGGACAAAATTCACTATGACTGCATAGATAATTAAGTAAACACACAAACAAAACAAATACCTTTAAGGGAACACAAACAATCAAGGTAAAAAATAATCATTGAGAGTAGCCATGAATTTTGTCTAGTGGATGAGAGTACAAGGTAAAAGGACAAAGTGGAAAAAATATTTGTAATACTTATGATAAAGGATTAAATACACAGGGAATTCTTAGCAATTGGTAAGAAAATATGAGTAACCCAATAGCAAAATGGGTAATGTACTGAACAGGTAATAGGAAACAAAAATAACAAATAAACATATAAATGATCAATCTCAGAAATAATTTTTAAAAGATAAATTAAAACAACCAGGAAATATTATTATTTACCCATATGATTTGCAAAGATTGCAACAATTGATAATAACCAGTATTGTATTGGAAAGAATATTGATAGTCAAAAGCTACTTTCATGCATTGCTAGTAAAAAAATAAAGTGGTGCAACAGTTTTTGGAGCAGGAAATTTGACAATATCTATTAAAATTTGAAATATCCATAACCATGGCAATACATTTCTAGGAATTTATAAAAAAGGATTAGCCACATACATTTCTAAATATGTATGTATAATCATATTTACGCAAGAATTTAAAGAATTTCCAAGGTAGTATTTAATTGAAAAAATATATAATGGAAGTATTTGTGAGTTCTGATTCTATATCTTAAATTTAAAATAAATATTTACATGATTTTATTTGCAAAAGAAAAGAACTGAAATACTCTGAATTGCGAACAATTATTATAACTGAAGAATGGAATTATGGGGGAGGGGGTTACCTCTTATTTTTTTTTTATTATTTAGAATTTTCTAATGTGTAAATATTTATATAATCAGAAAAATAATAAATATAAATGCAAGCAAATAATAAAATTCAAATTTTCAGTGCTAATTTGGTATATTTGTCCACTAACTTTTAACCAGTACGAGCTCCTTATTCCTTTAACATACATTTTCTAGAAAGGCTATAAGTGACCCACCATCATTCTGGATTTTCTGGTTTTAAGATGCCCCGAAACATCTAATGAACTTGTTTCAGAACCTTTTCCAGTTAATTTCCTCAGCTGTGAGGGGTCGTCCTTATCATTCTTTTGTAACAGCTTGGCTTGACCCTACCATTCACCTTCAGATACTGTAGCCTCTGCTTCCTCTTGAAGCCATCATCATACGATGTGGCCCGAGAAGGCAGAGGAGAGCAGCTGGAGTCAGGAAGCAAGAGAGGAGAGCAGCAGTGCTAAGGGCTGTTCCTGCTGGTAGGCCTTGGAGCAGTGAGATGTTTATCTCTGCACTAATATTTTGCTTGCTATGGTATGGGTTCCTCTAGGAGAGGACTTAGGCTTCTAATTTTTTCCTCTTGATTCTTACCATTAGGTCCTCCAGAACATCAACTCTGTGACAATGAGGCTTCTCCACATTTTCCTCACTGTTCTCCTCACCATCTTCCAGGTACTGACGGGTAAATACCAACCACAATGCCATTTCTTTTCATTATTTTGTCTTCTCCTTTCCCCAAGCCAGCCATAGTTGGAAAAGAAAACATTTAAGGAGCCACTCAGAAGCCACCTCTACACCAGAAATAACTTATTGAATAGTTTAAAAAGTCATTTGACAGCTGATTGTTGTATCTTCACGACATTTAAAGTCTTATAAGGTATTTATCTTCTACTCCATCCTCTTCCCCTCAAAAGAACTGGATGATTTGAGAACCAAATCAGTTGAATCACCTGATTTTAGCATAATCTAGTATGGAGACCAAGATCCTTTTTATATGCCCTGATTACAGACTTCTTGCCCCTCATATCACAGTAACAACCTTGAGTTTAGTTGAGCAAGGCTTCTGTCCTATACAATTGAGAGATAAAACTTAGTTCTGTGAGATAGGAGAGGTGAGAAGATTGGAGAGAAGCCCTGGGCGATAGTTGCAGATTGAGCAGCGAATGCTACCCACAAAACAATGCCCAATCACCTCATGGCCCGAAAGACGATTTAGCCATCAGTTATATGAACAGCATCGTATGGCAGGATGACACGATAAAGAAAGGGGAGGGCAAAGGTCTTGGAATTGAACCTGCATATTGCTGTGAATAAGCTGGGAGAGATGGAGATTCCACCTGGATGGTGAGCTCTCCAGCTTTGCTCATCAGACTTTTGCCTTCATACAAACACCTTTTCATTTTCCAGGTAACATTAGGGAGCTCAACTTTGAAAGACCCTGCTACCTTCGGGGTGGAATCTGCCTGAAGCGAGGCTCACCACATTGTGAGCCCTACCGAGGACCCTGCCGATCCTTCACAGTTTGCTGCAAAATAAGGAGTAGATGATAGAAGAACCCCAGTTAAGGAATGCTGGCAAAGGATCTGAAGCATGGCTCCTCTTATCCAAATAAAAGCAATTGACATTCAAGTCTAAATAATCAATTATTTTATCATTATGATCGGATTAGTGGAAGAGTTGTTTCCCATGAGGTAGGAGGCAGTGGGAGGGAGGCCATTATAATAAATTTTATATTATGCTTTAAAGTTTGCAAAGTATTTTCACACACATATTTAATCTATAAAAACAATTTTGGTTTAAAGCCCCATTTCACAGACATAGAAAACCCAGCTTAGTTTCATAACTTTCCCAAGATCACATAGCCAGTAAATAGAGAATAATTGAAGAGTCCTCTTTTTGGTTCTTCCATAATGCTTTATCCACTTGTAGGGGATGTTATGGTTTTCTCATCAGTCTCATGAAAGGATTCAGTACAGTGGGATGAAGAGAAGCTAGGAGAAGGGATGGTCCTGGGACCTGCTCGCGTTTGTGGATAAAGTGCTGAGCAGGGAAGCTATTGAGGGAGCGCCATGCCTGAGAACATTGTGGTGTGGGGGACATCCAGGAGGAAAGCACATGTGCACAGAGACCATCACATGGAGATGTGGACAGAAGCCTGTTTATATGTAAAGAATTTCAATTGCAGGTCAGAAGGCTCAGGCTAAGAGGCTGGAGTTTTGGGAAAGGTCTGATGATCTTGTGTCTTCCTTGGCCGTTTCCTGTCCAGATCATGATGCTAACTGTAGTGTCCTGAATAAGCCATCTCTTGGACTGTGAGCTTCAGTGTCCTGCCTCTGATGGGGAAGTGAGTCTAGAGATTGTCATTTATAATGCAAGGTTGTGGTGGGGGTGGGGGTGTGCAGTGAGATTGGGGTATGAAGTCCTGCATGGTGCCAGGAAGTTGAGGGACAAAGAGGAAAGACAAGATACACTAGCACTGTGCTGAAACCTAAACAATCACATGGAAAAGAAAAGAGTTTGGCTGGCAGTATGATGACCGAGACCACCAACTCTATGAGTAGATTTCAACCAGTGAATAACTAAGGGAAATTCAGTGCAGGTTTTCAGATGAACAAGATATTAGTTGTAATTCAGTGTAAAGATATCCTGATGTAGTAAAAAAAGTGCTAGCTTTTCCAACTGCTTTTTTATTATATTATTTTTTCTTTATTAAGAAGTTGTGGGTTTACAGAAGAATCATGCATAAAGTACAGGATTCCCATACACCACCCTTCCACCGACACCTTGAGGTGATATGGAGCATTTGTTACAATTGATGATGGCACATTTGTATGGTTGTACTATTAATTAAAGTCAATGGTTTAACTTAGGATTCACTGTTTGTGTCCTGTAGCTCCATGGACATTAAAAAAAATTATTACCATATATACAATCTAACATTTACAGTTTTAATCATATTCAGATATATATTTCAGTGGTGTTAATTTGTGTTCACAAGGTTGTGTTACTATCACCACCATCCAGTACCAAAATATATTCATCATTCCAAAAGGAACCCTGTACAATTTGAGCCTTAACTTCCTGTTCCCTAGCTCCACCTGTCCGCTGGTAACCTGTATTCTAGATTCTGACTCTAAGTTTGCTTATTCTAATTGTTTCAAATCAGTAAGGTCATACAATATTTGTCCCTCTAGTTTATTTCACTCAGTATGATATCTTCAAGGTTCATCCATGTTGTTACATGTATGAGGACTTCATTCCTCTTTTGGCTGAAAAATATTCCACTGTATGTACATACATTTTATTTATCTATTCATTGGTTGATGGACACTTGAGTAGCTTCCATGTTTTGGCAATAGTGAATAATGCCACTATGAACATAGGCGTGCAAATATCTGTTCATGTCCCTGCTTTCATTCCCTACCCTAGTAGTGAAATTGCCAGGCCATGTGGTAGTTCTTATTATTTAGCTTTCTGAGGAACTGCCAAATTGTCTTCCACAGCAGCTGCACCATTTTACATTGCCACCAGCAATTATGAGTGTTCTTATTTCTCCACATCCTCTCCAACACTTGTTATTTTCTGAATTTTTAATAACATCCATTCTAATGAAATGGTTATGATTTTCATTTCCCAGATGGGTGATGATGTTGAGCATCTTTTCATGCTCTTTCTGGCCTTTGTTATATCTTCTTTGGAGAGATGTCTGTTCAACTCTTTTGCCCATTTTTAAATTAGGTTGTTTGTCTTTTTGTTGTTAAGTTGAAGGATTTGTTTATATATTCTGAATATTAAGCCTTTATCAAGTATGTGGTTTTCAAACATTTTTTCCCATTGTGAGTTATTGTTTTACTTTCATAATAAAGTCCTCTGATGCACAAGAGTTTTTAATTTTAATGAGGTCCCATTTGCCTATTTTTTATTTATGGTTTGTGCTTTAGGTATAATGTCTGACAAACCATTGCGTAATACAAGGTCCTGAAGATGCTTCCCAATGCTTTCCTCTGGGAGTTTCATAGTTCTAGCTCTTATATTCAGGTCTTTGATCCATTTTGAGTTGATTTTTTTTTATATGGCATGAGGTAGGGTTCTCCATTTTTTTTTGCAAATGGAGATCCAGTTTTCCCAGCACCATTTGTTGAAGAGACTACTCTTTCCCAATTGAGTGGTCTCTGCAACCCTGTCAAAAATCAGATGGCCATAAATGTGAGGGTTTATTGCTGAGCTCTCAGTTCCATTCCACTGGCCTACATGTCTGTCCTTGTACCAGTACCATGCTGTTTTTATTACTATGCTTTGTAATAAGTTGAGTCTTCCAACTTATTCTTCTTTTTCAAGATGACTTTAGGAATTTTGGGCCCCTTATCCTATATTACTTGATGACTGGCTTTTCCATTTATGCAAAGAAGGTTGTTGGAATTTTGATTGGGATTGCATTGAATCTGTAAATTGCTTTGGGCAGTATTGACATCTTAACAATATTTAATCTTCCAATCCATGAACATGGAGTATCCTTGCATTTATTTAGGTCTTCTTTCACTTCTTTTGGTAATGTTTTGCAGTTTTCTGTGCACAAGTCCTTTACATCCTTGGTTAGATAAATCCCTGGACATTTCTTTTAGTTGCTATTGTGAATGGATTTTTTGTCTTGATTCATTCTCCCAATTGTTTATTGCTTGTGTATAGAAGCACTACTGATTTTCGCTTGTTGATCTTGAACCCTGCCACTTGGCAGAATTAATTTATTAGCTCTAGAAGTTTTTATGTGGATTTTTCAGGATTTTATGTATATTGGATCAAATCATCGGCAAATAGGGCAAGTTTTACTTCTTTTCCAATTTGGATGCACTTTATTTTCCTTGCCTAATTGCTCTGTCAAGTACTTCTAGTACAATGTTAAATAACAATAGTGACAGTGGGCATCCTTGTCTTGGTCTGATCTTAGAGGGAAATCTTTGTTTTTAATCATTAAGTAGGATGATTTCATATATGCCCTTCATCATACTGAGGAAATTTCCTTCTATTCCTGGTGTTCTGTTTTTATCAAGAAAGGGTGCTGCGTTTTGTCAAATGCCTTTTCTGCATCAATTGAGACAATTATTTGTTTTTTCTTTCATTCTGCTAATGTGTGTATATATTAACTGATATTCTTATGTTGAGCTACCCTTGTGTACCAGGGATAAATCCCACTTGATCATGGAGTATAATTCTTTTAATGTGTTGCTGGATTTGGTTTGCTAGCATTTTGTTGAGAATTTTTGTATTTATATTCATAAGAGATATTGACCTGCAGTTTTCCTTCTTGTGGTATCTTTATCCAGAGCTTTGGAGTGAAGGTGTATTAGATTGATCTTTTTTTTATTATTATTATTTTTTTTTATTATGGGTAAAAATCAAAATTCTCACAATACATACAAACATTTGCAAAATGATATATAAATATCTATGCATATATGTGTATTTGCTTACAAAAATGTTGTTTATAAATATATATAAATTTTGATTTTGAACCATCCCTGCATCCCAGGGATAAATAAAACTTGATCATGGTGGATAAACCTTTTAATATGATGTCAGCTTTGATCTGGTATTATTTTGTTGAGGATTTTTGCATCTATATACATAAGGGATATTGGTCTGTAATTTTCTTTCCTTATGGTATCTTAATTTGGCATTGGAATTAGGGTGAGGTTGGTCTCACAGAATGAGTTAGGAAGCACTCCCTCCTCTTACATTTTTTGAAGAGTTTGAGCAGGATTGGTGTTATTTCTTGGAATATTTGATAAAATTCATCAGTGAAGCCTTTTGGTCCTGGCCTTTTGTTTGGGGATATTAAATTACTGATTCAATCTCTTTACATATTATAACATAGAAAAGTAAGAACAAAATCTCAGTGACTTTTTATACATCTAATCAATACGTGCACACACACCATCAAAACCTTACTTTCCCTAAATTCCCCCTTCACTAAACTCTGTAGCTCTTATCCTCAACCCATAGATTCATAACTACTTACTGATGACTTAGAGATCATCCAACTCAGTGGTCTCAGACACAGAAACTGAGGCCTAAGAAAGGAAATGTATTGCTCTAAGCCAATCAGCTAATTGGCGAGGCAGCCAAACCTAGAACCGAGATGCTCCCACCTCCAGTTCAATGACCTGCCACTCATAGCATGCCCTCAGAAAGACCAAATGCAGGAGACATGTGGATGTTGTTCTCTTTATTGAGCAGCAGTCAGCAGTGATGATTCTCTCATGCTTCTCTGAAGGTCTTCAAATGGCCAGAGCTACAGTCTGCAGCAGTGTTTGTACCGACTTTTGCATTCTGCAGGCAAGATGGAGCAGCCGTGGGTTTTTTGGTGCTTGCAGGAACCACCCATTTTTTCACATTCCAAGTATTTCTCCTTTTTTCCATACCCTATAGAAACAAAGAAGGACTTCTTTAACCAAAGCTACTAGAGTTCATCTTGTCTAGCAGGCCAAAATGGACCACCTGGCTGTTTCAGTATTACCTGCCAGCCTAGAATGGTTTTCACATTTTTAAATTGTTTAAAAAATAATAAGAAGAGTAAGTTTGATGACACATGAAGCTTATATGAAATTAAAATTTAAGTTTTTTTTTTTTTTTTTTTTTTTAAAGATTTTATTTATTTATTAATTTATCCCCCCCTTGCTGCTTGTGCTCGCTGGGTCAGCCAACCACGCCGTGCGGGCGAGCTTGCCTTCACCAGGAGGCCCCGGGAACCGAACCCGGGGCCTCCTATATGGTAAACGGGAGCCCTACTGATTGAGCCACAGCCGCTTCCCATACACATAAAGTTTGATTAGCACATAGTCATGCTCGTTCACGTGCACATTTTCTATGGCTCTTTTTGTGCTGTAACAGAGATGAGCTGTTACTACAGGGACCTAATGGCCCTCAAATCCTAAAGTACTTACACCCAGCCCTCTGCAGAAAAAGTCTGTCAACCTCTGTAATGTAGCATCCTTCCTTTTAAGATGAAGTAATGTTGGATCAAAGAGAATAACTGACTTGTCTGTGTCACAGAAGTAGGAGTATACTTCGCTGCTTTGCAAATTCTGTTCATAAAGAAGGCATTTAGCCTTCCTCCTTTCCTACATGGCAAAACCTTACTGGAGTACAGAGGACAAATTAGACATTGAATGTTGAATGGATGAATAAGATGTACTGAACATTCAGACTGAATGCCTCCCACATGCCATGCAGTGTAAGTTGTTTCATAAATTGCTGTATTTTAAATGCCAAAGACATGTCACAAATTAGGTACTTCTCATGCTCTTTTGAGTTAAGCTGGAAAAGAAAATAATAAAAGACCAAGAAGGTTTCCTGTAACAATTCAGAGAGCGGCATGAGAGTAAAGAGAACTTGAAAAATGCCTGAATTCAAGAGAGCAAGAAAAAGAACAAACTATGAGGAACCAGTGAATAAGAAACATGTCTATCAGACTTGATGGCATTTAAAGGTGCTGTGTTGAGATGGACACATACTTAACTAGGATCAGGACACCTGGCCTCTAATTCCTGCTCTGCTACAACTATAGTTCCAAGTAGTTTTTCCCACGTGAGTCACAAATTCTCCTAATTGTTCAGAAAGCAAGGAAAAGTATGTAAAATCTCCATCTATTAGTCTGTTCACAAAATATTTCTGGCTCTCTGCTCTCCTAACACACAGTGGGATGGCACATCCTAGCTTTTGTACCCTTGGTGGGGACCGTGTAATTGTACGGTTGATGCCCTGTGAGTGGAAGTGAGGTGCCCTTAAGTTCCAACCTGAGACTCGTCAGCTGTTTTTGACGCGATGACCAGCAAAGTTCTGCTTGGCAAAGCCATTGCCTGGGGCTGAACACTTCTGTAGCATGAGGGACTTGTAGCAGGAGCAAGAATTACAGCTCTGCTCTGAGACACCAAGCTATGGACGTGGTTTCCACCACATCATAACCTGGCCATCTGGACACATACGTGGGGCTGTCAGGATACCAAGTTAAATTTGAATTTCAGGTAAACAACACATAATCTTTTAGTAAAAGTATGCCCCAAATATTGCATGGTACAGACTCATATTCACAACTTTTAATTGCTTATACATAATTTAATAAATAAGTCTATTTTCTGGGACTGTTATATATTCAATAAAAGCACGGTCTTTGGAATCACACTGACTTGGACTTGAGTCTAGGCTTTACTGTGTACAAGTTGTGGAACTTTGAGCAAATTAATTCATTTTTTTAGTCTCAATTTCCTCATCTGTAAGAGGAGATAAGTACCTACTCTATAAGTATTGTTATGAGAAGTAAACCTAGGATAGTGCATTAAAATTTTTGTTAGTGTTTAGTAAAGACGTTCTCAATATCACTTGTTATTATTTTTGTTTTTGTTGCTATAATTTTCACCTATAAATGTTATCTATTATTTAAAGAGTAGTTATGGGTCTACAACTAACTAGGTAAGAATAATCCTGGGAAAATACTTTTAATTTCTTTAAGCTTCTCTTTCCTTATTTGTAAAATGGAGTATGTTGTGCATTTTGTACTTCTTTCAGCTTTCGTACTATTCAGTGATTACACATTTCGGTATGTTTGATTGTGAATCAGTTTGAGCCTACTCCGAGATCCAAGATCTTCCACTTAATATCCTTCCAGTTGGATGTGCAGCTTACCTGATAC
The DNA here is from genome assembly GCA_026826555.1 of Tolypeutes matacus. Classification (NCBI taxonomy): domain Eukaryota; kingdom Metazoa; phylum Chordata; class Mammalia; order Cingulata; family Chlamyphoridae; genus Tolypeutes; species Tolypeutes matacus. The sequence goes on along the minus strand of JAKSZT010054463.1, from coordinate 188,683 downwards.
TGTCTGAGTGAAACATAAAAGAAGGAGAAAGACAAGGAACAGTATCTTCATGATGGGAAATGAGCTCTGAGGATAACTGGAAGTGTCTGATGGTGGACCTCTCTTCAGAGTACATCAATGGGGAAAGATGATCTGGAAAAGAGTTTGAAAAATTCACAAAAATTTGTGTTCCTAATACAAATGCTCAAATTAGTGCCTGAGTGTATTTGGAGAATGTTTCATCCATGGACACATTATCACAAATCCAAGTTTCCTCCTGTCATAAAGACCTTCAACATTTTGTGGATGATTTTCATTTCGGCGTATGGGCTCAAGGCTTGTTCTCTTTTTTTTCCCCCAGAGAATAACATATTTACAAAACTTAATGATTTTGGGGAATCACCCATTTATTAATTCACCTTTATTGCATGTTTCTGTACCTGACAGCTTTGCTATCAGAAATTCAAAAAAATCCCCACTTTTAAAAATGAAAAAAAGTAGAAGGGATTTTGTAAATGGAAATGACATTCTCTCTTTTTTTATTCTCAGGAGATTTTTTTTGCTACTTAATCAAAGGAAAGGGGAGTGGGCCTACTCTAGGCAAGCTCTTACCATGCCAGACTCTTGCACCAATGCATTCTTGTGGTAAACGTTAACTAGCATAGAAGTATACCTAGTAGAGATTAAAATGCCTCTCCCTTCTTCCCATCTCAATTTTCCTTTATATTGTTTAACTATACTGTGAGCTTCTAAAGTAACAGGTCCTGCTTTATTATTTCACCTTCTCAGCATCTTGCTTGGCCTAGAGAAGGTACTCAAATATGTGCTGAAATAAATGAGTGCTGGAATGGAAGAACCAATGCATAGATAAATAAATGGATAGATGGAGAAAGGGAGGGAGGAAAGAAAGGAGGGAGGGAGGGAGAGAAGAAGGAAGGAAGAGATCCCAGCTCGCCAGACTTCCCTACTTATCTAACAGGTCACTCTAGAACTAGATTATTAATCAATGCTAGAGTTTTGGGGAGTCAAAATATAGATTGATGCTAAAATATAGGCATCAAAGAACTCTTCCAAGCCCTCAGATCACCTGTGGCCTTTGGGAGAATAGAGACAGAGTATGAGCTTTGAAGTCAAATAAATCAGGGTTCAAAGTCTTAGCCCTGCCGCTCATCACTGAGTGATCTTGCAGACATAACTTAACCCTTTAAAAGCTCCGGTTTCTTCTTCTGTATGTTTGATAATGGCCAAAGCACCTACCTCCTTGGGTTATCTATGTTCCGCCTCAGGAAAAAAAAGAGCTTAGGAGGAATCAATAACTGACCAGTACCTCTCCATGCAGAGTTGTGTTTGAGGTAGGAATACTGCTGGGAGTGTCTGCATAAACTAAGGGGTTTTGAAGCTACCTCTAGGTCCCTGAAATCACATGAGATCTTACTTTACCCCATCAAAGGCTGCAATGTCTCAGAAAAGTGTTGAAATTTAAAGCTTGAATGAGGCCAAATCATGTCTTTTTGAGACCATGGTAGTAAAACTGTGACCATTTTTGGTATGGGAGAAAAATGGGTCTTGGAAACGAACCTAGAAGTAGAGGTACAGCCACATAATGCCCCTTTGAATTCTACTTATTCTTACTAGCACAGTCATAATTTAATGTTTGCATCATTTAATAAGATAATATTGAGCCTCCTCTAACCTTAAGTCCAGGGAGTGATGGGTACAGAACAAACATTCCTGAACACCTGTTATGGGCCAAGAATCTTGAAAATGGTATCTTAGTTCATACAACTGCCAAGGGGCAGAGACAGTATTTTATTTCTTTAAGCAAGCAAATACAAATCAGAGCTGATGTAGGACCTGGATTTGAATACTATCTAGTCACTGCCGAAACGTCTATTCATTTTACAATAACTTCCTGAGGAAGTAAGGATGATGACATTTGCTAGAAGAAGGAACGTAGCCCGAGTGAAATAAGCTTGTGTGTCCGTGTGTGGAGTTGAGAGAATGGGTAGAGGGTTGCCTATTCAAGGTTTTCTAATTACTCTTTCCTATCATAGAAGGAAAGGGTATGGCTTGATGAGCCATGCAAATGAGTAAAGGGAGGTGGTCCCCAAGGAAGGTGACTACACAGTTTATCATCCAAAGGGACATTTCTTAGGATGCAAGAGACTGTTAATAGTTATGCTGGAGCTATAGGCGTAAATTGGGACAGCCCCAGGCAAACTGGGACAATGTTACCCTGTCCCAAAGAAAACCTCTTTGTTAATAAGCACAAGTTTTTTTGCTGATGGTTGGGCAAAGCCTTGGAGTTCCTAGTTCTCTCCATTTCTCCCCCCAGCAACCCACTCTGAGAACGGCCATTAACACCTTGACTGCCTGCAGGATCTCCTGGGATACAGGCAACACTGATGGCACTGGTTTATCTTTACAACTCATCATTTGCTCATTTTCCTCTCTCAGCCCAAAGATTATGGGAGGATGGAACTTGAGAAATCTAGCTCTACCTTATCTTTGGAAGTCAATTTACTTAGAATATGATTTTAGCCTAAGATAAGACACACTTCTAACCATGTGCCATGCACAATTACCTAATACAAACAACATTGCCAGGGGACAATTAACCTGGCAGGAGATCCTGAGACGGCTTTCTTGCTTACCCATTCTTGGTTATACCAATTATTTTAAAACGCTCATTACACTTGGACACCTTAGTCCTTTATGGAACAAGCTTGGGTACCGAGGAATGATTTAATTTTTTGTGCAGGTGTAACCTTCTTGGCTATGAGGAAGTCTGGTGAATGCACATTAACTTGCTTTATTTCTACAGTGTTTCTATCTGAACATATATACCCACTCGCCCATCCTCATCCCCTAAGATTCATCCTAGGTTATTGAGCTAACCTTCACTGATTCACATCTCTTTCATTTATCTTAGGCCAACTCCATGACACCCTTTAAAAAAAGGAACTAAATAAGTTTCTAACATTTTCTCTTAATCCAGAAGCCACGATATAAAATGGCCCCACTTCAGAATAAACATCAGCATTTGAACCTTTCATTGAGATCTATTTTAGTTTTATGATCATGACCTAAAAATAGGATAAGTTTTTATAGGACTCTGTTTAAATGACCCACACTTAATTCAACATAGTAGCTTAAGGATTTTACTTCCCTGCTCCCAGAAGTGGTAGCTTTGTAATAATAATAATAGTAGTAATAATAGAAAAGAAAGTATGGATTGGAAGCTTTTGCCCACATTCCTATCTCCCATACTATTACACTGAAAGCAATCCTCTTTATTGCCTCTTAAAAATTATGCACACAACCTCCTTCTTCGACCATAAACGACACCTCCTGAAGACTTACCTTACAGTTGGCTGCTCTACCCTCCACAGGCTGTTGCCAGTCCCTTAGTGCAGGGATCCTGACAGTAACTGCTTATTACAGCATAATTAGGGGGCAGATAAACAATGGGCAGGGGGCGCTGAATGAGGTCATGCAGGATGCATTATGACCCCTTACTGTCAGAAGTTCTTTTGGTGGAGAGGGGGAGGAAAAGCCAGACTTGAGTGGTACCAGGGGAGAGAGGATGGTAAGTGAAGACTGTGTTTCAAAGGACTTGCTGAAAACTGAGCAAAGACAAGAAACAACAGCTGAAAGATGATGTAGGGTCAAAGAATAAGTTTTTATTTGTTTACTTTGCTTTAGTTTTTATACATTCAGTAGAGGGTGGGAGAAGAGGTAGGGCAGGTGATAGGACAACTGCTGGAGTCCTGTCCCCCTGTAAACACGAGGAAATGGATCCAGGGCCCAGGTGGAAAGCTTGTCCTTAGATTGAGCAGGGGCAGCTCATCCCAGGAACCAGATCAATGACGTGATTCCCATGGAAAAGCAGCCCTCTTCTTGTTACTGAAATCAGAAAAATCTTCTTCCTGAGTGGGAGACACTTAGAAATGTTATGACTAATGATGTCAATAACCTCCTTGTTATAAAACATTGACAAATTTTATAAGGTAAAACTTAAAGTTTAAGAATAAAATTAAAATCCCAATAAAAGAAGATGATTATAAACAGTAAAACCAAATCACATTTTAATTCAGGTAAAGGTTAAAAGTTAACAAAAGGGGAGTGGATGTGGCTCAAGCAGTTGATCGCCTGCTTCTCACCTGGGAGGTCCTGGGTTTGGTTCCCGGTGTCTCCTAAAAACAAAAAAAACAAGCAAACAAATGAAAAAAACAAAAAAACCACATATGAGATTCCAGATTCAATCTCTGGCCCCAGTACCTAAAAAAAAAAAAAAAAAAAAAAGTTAACAAAATAAGCTAAAACTAAAGAATAAAAGAGAAATTGGTTTAACACAAGGAATAAAACAATGACATGAAAAGGTAGACGCACAAGAGGAAAAGTTAATTATTAAACAGGCATTAAGAATTGAGGAAAAGATGAATATTTTAAAGAAGAAAATATTTTAAAGTCTAGGAGCCAAGATGAAGGATGATTTGGGGAGTTAAGGAAAAGCTCAATCATTGAGAAACAAATAAAAGAAAAAAATAGGTGCATTTTCCTATTACTGCCACATACAGAACAAATACACAACTCAAACTGAGAAAAGTGCTCTGAAGAAAATATACTTTTCTTTGAGACCAGATTCGGCCTAGTGTCAGGGAAGTTACCTTGAGGAAGTGACTTGAGCTGAGGAGAGTAACGTTTCTAGGCAAAAACGTGCTGTTTATGCAAATAAATATAAAACTGTAAGTTCTTCAACAGTATTGGTGATTTTCCATTAGTTTGTCTATAGTTCATTAACCCAGTCTAGGTTTTGGATCCTCGGTGCACATGGTATGTAATTTTTAAGTAGTAAAATAGGATTTGGTAGTTTAAGAAATAAACACCTTAACAAAAACAAAAACCCTTCAAGGAAAAATCTCAGTGATTTAGCATTGAGAAATCAAAAACATTTTTTAAGATGTTCTTTTCCTCATAAAAACGATAATTTATAAATTGCTGCTTAACATCCAAGGCAACAGTGCAGCCCTGTCTATAAAGAAGCACTGAATTTCCATTCTTACTACTCTGTCTCACCTATTCTCTCTCATTGCTAGACAGCTGCTCAGACCAGCACTGTCCCACAGAGCTTTCTGCTATGATGGACATGTTCTCTGTGATGTCCAGTATGAGTCGCCAGCCACACGTAGTTATCAAGAACATGAAACGTAGCTGGTGTGACTGAGGAGCTGGATTTTAAATTTTACTTACTTTTAATTCATTTAAACTTAAGAAGCCACATGAATCTAGCGGCTGAGATACTGGGCAAACGCAGTTCTTAAACTCCAGGGTTCTTTCTGGTTGACAGCCATCGTTTTCATTCTCGGGCCTATCAGAGTGCCGGGCACATTGCAAGCACTTAGTATCCATGAGATGGATGAGTTTTTGGAAGCTGTCTTCTATTTACTATTGTCGCATTACTGGGTTCTATTTCTCCACGGCTTGTGAATTCCTCTCTCTGCTTGGGAGGTGAGAGCGTCAAAGCTGGAAGATACATTAGAAGACCTTCCAGGCTGAGAAGATCCACAGATCAAGAGCTTTGTCCTTTATTTGGCCATAATGACGGAATCTTTTAAGAATCGTGTATTGAGAAAGAGTCTAAGGCCATACTGAGGCATCCCAGCAAAAAGTGAGAGGATCATGATCGATGTGTACGGCATGGTCGGCCGGGGGTGTGAAGAAAGGGCAGGGGAGGTATTCCTGTTATCGAATGCTGCAAAATCAGCCACCCTCTGTGGTGGTCTGAAGCTATATATACCCCAAAAAGACATGTTCTGAAATCTAATCCATTCCTATGGGTGTGGATCCATTGTAAGCAGGACCTTTGGACAAGGCTACTTCAATTAAGGTGTGACCACTTCAATCAGGATGGGTCTTAATCTTCTTACTGGAGTCCTTTATAAAGGGAACAGAGAGGGACCAGCAGGTGCCACCATGTGCCTTGCCATGTGGCAGAGGAGTCAAGGATCACCAGCAGCCAGTCCTGGGAAGAAAGTATCACCTTGATGGTGCCTTGATTTGGACATTCTCACAGCCCCAAACTAAGCAAATAAATTCACATTGTTAAAAGCCAACCCATTTTACAGAATCTGCTCTTAGCAGCCTAGGAAACTAAAACACTCTCCAATCTTATCTGTTTTTAAATGATTGCTTTATTATTAGCTCTTATGGTTCTGGGGGATCCTTGGGCTTGGCTGGGTGGTCTGTGAGTGAGCAGTCGGATGGCAGGTGAGGCTGGAAGCATCTGAAGGCTCTTGCACATGTCTGGCAACTGGACTGGGAGGACTCAGTAGCTGAGGTGGGCGCAGCTGGAGCTCTTTGGGGTTCTCTCCATTTCTGTAGATGTTCTCTCTATACGGTGTCTGAAGCGCAGTCATTTCAGTGATGTCGGGGGTCTTACAGTTTGCCTCAGGCCCCCAAGGCACTTGTCCTGGGAGACAGAAAGCAAAGTGGAAGCTTTATGACTTCAGAGGTCACTGAGCACCACTTTCACCATACTCTTGGTTGAGGCAGTCACAAAGGCTTGCTTAGGTTCAAGGGAGATGGCATAGACTCCACCTCATGATAAGATAATGACAAGGTTTTTTTAGAAAATATAATCTGCCATATGTGGAAGAGGAATGGGGGCATATGTGCCAGATAACTACTGCTTTTAACAAATGAAACCCACAGAGGTTAATTGACTTACCCAAATCATACAAGATCCGTTCTGCTGCCTTGGAGAATGTCCTCAGTTGGGTCAGACTTCGGTGGAGAAAAGATGATAGTGATGGCCATAAATGACCAGGACCTAGGTGCTTGAACAATTACAGACCATACCCCTTCCACCCGCCCATCCAGGCAGGAAACAGAAGAGAACTTTCCTCTTTCTTATTTCTGTTTGTCCTCTTAAACATCGATCTCCTCCGTAGATGCTGAACAGGTAAATGCGTGACTGACCCCTTCTCGTCAACGCCAGTGAGGATTGTCTTTGTTTAGGAGCCACATCTGTAAGAGGTAGCGTAACAGTCTCAATAAAAAGGAAGAATTTGCTGCAGTCTTTAAAATTAATACCTTGTCTTTCTTCTTTTTTGTATCTCTATATTCAGAAAAACAGTTTTCCATTTAATAGATGAAGATTGAATTCTCAATATTTTAAGTAACTCATGCATTTTGACTCCTTTATCTGGCCAAAGTAATCATTATAATGACAACAACACAATGGTTGCAATTCATTGACCACTTTCTTTGAGCCGGGAACTGTGCTTAGCATTTTCTCAATAGAATATTTCTATTGTTTAGAAATATAGGGTTAGGGTTAGGGTTAGTTTTGTGTAACTAGTGTGAACCCAAATCTTCCAGCCTTCTAAGATCACCCTTTTATTTTATATCCACATCAGACAGCTAAAGGTCTCATCCCTTTACAATGCAGGCTGCCAAATATTTCTTGGGTTGCCTAGTAGGAGCTTATGCTCATGTGAGGTTTCCAAACTTCAACTCAATTTCTCCCCGATCATCTCAGGCTTTCTTAACTGTCTCCCTGCAGGCAGCTGTCTTCCCCATGCTCTTTATACCCACAGGCCCCCAAATCACAAGATAATTGCATGACAAAATTTTGTGAGAGTTGAGAAGGAATTGATGGGAAGAGGGTACAGAGTACAGAAAACATCACAAGTGGACACGAGAGCTTCTCCTGAGCTTCTCCTGCCACTTCCTCCTCCAAACACTCTCCCCTCACCTAGAGTTCCTTCTCCTTTTGTCCTCTTGTGGCTCTGAGTTCCTGAATGCATGCTAACATCCTAGCAAAAATCTAAACTTTTATTTCTAAAAACGTAGATCTATTTAGTTCTTTATTTTCCTTCATTTCCATATTCTATATGCACTCAAGGACCTTGTCTTTCAAAACCAAAATGTCCATTGTATTTTTTAAATAAAAAGAACAATTTTATCCTTAAATTTGCCATCTGATATTCTATGGCCCGGGAATATCTGGTAATGCCTGAAACTGTTAAAATCAGCATCTTTTCCTATTGGTCCATTATAGAGCTATTCCCCCACATTTTACAGATTAGGAAAGTCAGATTTAGAGTCAAGTGCCTAATCTAAATGCACTGAGCAAGTAAGCAACCTCCAAACCAGATCTCTACTGATAAAAAGTAACCCCTTCATTTTTTATGCTGTATTTCCTCTTGGCTGTGTAATGAAGAATGTTTGCAGCCTTGTCGTGGATGTTTTCTGTCTGGTACCAGGATAAAAACATTTGCATATGTCCACCTAAATAAAGGTATTTCTTGTCTAACTTTGTCATAATGGATTCTTTATTGGGAGGTTTTAGAAAATTCAAGGGATTATTTGGGAATTCAGGTGAATACAGAAGTAAATAGTGTATACATCAGTTAAAGAGTTATGTAAAAATATACACTCAGACACATAAAATTGTATGGACGTGGATCTTGTTGTAACTATTAAACTAGGGGAGAGAGCCCAAGGTCCATTCTCATCATTTTCCTTTTGGCCTCTTTTGACCTCTTCTGGAGTTCCATGCTATAAAATTATCAAAAACTCCTGCAGCTTCCAACATCTTCTAAGCCCAACTTCAAATTCTGCAGTAACTCAGTCCAACTCAGTTCTGATGCTTAGCTACCCAAGTTAGGCCAGATCCCACAGGTTAAGGCCAGTCCTCTACAAGATGACCCTTCAGAACGGCCACTGGCAAGTTCAGTGGCCCAGGCCACCTGCTTCTGACCAACTGGCTACCAATTCAGGGGTTCCTGCCACCCCCATGGGTTCAATAATTCACTAGAACAACTCACAAAACTCACAGAAAACACTATATTTAAGACTATAGTTTTATTACAGTAAAAGGATGCAAATAAGAAGGAACCAAAATAAGAGACTCATAGGCCGAGGTCTGCGAGGGTCTCCAATGTAAGCTTCTGAGTCTTTTCCACCTGGAGTCAGAATGGGTCACCTTCCAGGCACAGCAAGGTCCTTGTCAATTATGGCCGCTGCTCTGGGTGTCAAGTGTCCCAAGTGTATATGGGTTTCCATTGTGTAGGCATGGCTGGTGGAATCGGTGCCCAGGGGTTGAACTCAGTCTGCACCCACATCCCTCCAGAAATGGATGCGGGTTATATGACATGGCTCAAAGCCCAGCCCCTAATTGTATTTCTGGTCTTTCTGGCGTGGCTGGCCCCCCACCCTAGGACTACAGGTGTGGCTGGTCAACTCTGTCACGTCATTAGCATATGAACCACCAGGTGTGGTCTTGGAACCACCAAGATTTTTAAAAAGATGATCTTAGTCATGGGAAATTACAAAGATGTATCGGTTACCTTCCCAGGAACTGGGGACAAAGACCAGCCAAGTTTTTCATTATGCTGCACCTGCTGTATTATCTTCACTTAGTAGTGTCTTCATTAGGATGTTTGTTTTTTCTCACAGCACTTATGTGAGACATACCATATCCATATATAGAGAAAAAAATGCACAATTACACTATAATGTGTCCAATTTCATTTTGTGTAATCAAGTTCAATAATAAATTACTAAGCAAATTTTGTGCTTAAGGCATTGTATAGAGATGAGTAAAAAGCAAAATGACCATATCCAAAAGGACTTACAGGTAATTGGAAGATTAAAAACTTAAATACAGGTGTGCAGTCAAGGTTGAGTAAGAGCCATACATTAAAGGGAGTAGAACCATGCACTGTTGAGAGAGTGGAGAGATCCTATTCATTTGGAGGCTTGGGGACTGTTTTATGAAGGGAGTGGGATCTGATCTGGGTCTTGAAGGATGTGTCATATTTTCAGTGATCTGGTTGGAATAGGAGGTGGCATGCCATGCAACTGAACTAGAAAAAACAAATGCATAAAGTCATAGAGTCAAACTCAAATACTAGTTTACCACAGACCAGGGTAGGGCTAGGGAATGGGGAGTTAATGCTTAATTGGTAGTTTCTACTTGGGGTGATAGGAAAGCTTTGCTAATAGATGGTGGTGATGCCAGCACAACATTGTGGACGAAATTAATACCACTGGATTATATATTTGTATGTAGTTAAAGGGGAAAATTTTAGGTTGTATCTGTCTTACTAGAATAAAAATAAAATAATATAAAAACATAGGACTGTACAAAAGTTAACCCAATGTAAACTATGGACCACAGTTAACAGTCTAAGTATAATAATATTGTTTCATTAATTGTAACAAAGGTATCAGACTAATGCAAAGTGTTAATAATAGAGAAAACTGTGTATGTGTGTGTGGGGGTATATGGTAACTGTATTTTCTACATGATTTTTCTGTAAACCTACTACTTTAATAAAGAACAAATGCATAGGTAACAAGAAAAAAGGGGGGTATTTGGGGATCACAAGGTCCGATTTGCCTGGAGGATCAATAGATGATGATAACTCTGCAAAGGGGCTGCAGTGCCACTGTGGAGGCTCTGAATGCCAGTCCGAAGAGTGTATTTAATTTGGAGGCAAATAGCCAGTCATTAGGCATCTCATTACCCTGTGTGAAACACCACATGAACTCAATAACCATAGTTACAAGAAGTACAGGTTCCCTGATTCTGAACAATGCGATATAATTGGGTTTACCCTTTATAAATCTGTCTTAAGGGAGCAGGTCCTCTCTCCTCAGTGGTCTCAGCAGTTCTTTCTTGAGCCCTTTTTTCCATCTTCGGCAGCACTTTTGGGTGGGCAGGAGACAAATGCCAATCTCTTCCCAGTTACTAAGGCATCTGAATGGAAAACAAAAGCCTCTGCTCCCAATGCAAGATAAAGGAAATAGTATTTTTCTGGAAAAACCTAAAAAGAAAGAGCATGAAGAGAAGTTCCAGCTCCAATTTAGAAAGACTCAAAACATGAATCATTATCCCTCTTTGTAGATCCTTGAGGGAAGAGTTTCTTTTCCAAAAATGGGGCTTTATGATGGAGATGATTTTGACATGGGATTGTGACTTCCTGTAGCTAATTTTCTGACAAAGGGACTGGGACTGCTGTGTTTCTATGGATACTTGTTCTTGAAGAAACAGGTAGCTAAATACTCTGATTTGCTTAGTGTCTCGGGCCACTAGATGAGTTCAGGTAGAAACCTGTCATGGTTTTATGCAAATCTGTCCACCACAAGAAAATAAACTAGAGGCTACTGAAAGTCAGTAGTTACCAAATGCAGGTCAGCAGTTCCTAATTCAGGAAAAGCAAAGAGGAGTCTGTTTGTTAATATGCTTGTTTGTTTATTTTCCTTTTTCTTAAATCATCTGAGTATTTGAGTTTAGGTGGGAAGCAAAGATGCAGTGATAGTATCGTAATTTTCTAATGAACATTTAACCATCTGAGTGCTATCAAGTGAACTTTATACAAAAGAGATATAAAAAAGAGATATAAAAGGGTAAAATATACATAAAATATAAATATATACAAATACATACATTGTTAAGTAAAATAAATGGCCACTGCATTGGGCATTGGCAAAAGGGGACTCCTTTCCTAGAAAGGATTTTCCAGATGACAAAAACCATTGGCCTCGAGGGGTTTTTGGAGAAAATGGAGCAGTGGAATTCACCTACAGAACTGCAGGTAAGCACCACTGGCAGTGACCAGTTTCAGTCCACTAGAGAGCTTATCAAAATGGACAAGCACGCCCTACTAATCAGTGGTAGCTGCTCCCCACTCTAAGACCTGCCCCTCATGGAAATGGAAACTTTCCACTCCCTCGGCAAATCCCCCTTACCACTACTGGATTGGCACTGCCAGATTCAGAAATCATTTATTGTCCAAATAAATGTTAACAAAATTTTAATACTGCCTTAGTTTATCTTTGACATAATATATAGGAAAGAGATTTACAATACCATTTATTTCTGCTGTTTTCTGAAGTTTCTTCTTTCTGCCTCTCTTCTCCCTCCCCCCTTCGCTCCTCTCCTTCCTTCCCTTCCTCCTTCCCTTCCACTTCTTTCATTTCTTTCTTATCTTTTCTTTACCTCTTTTTCTGGCCCCCTCCTTTAATTTTTTTTTTTTTTTTTTTTTTTTAATTATTGTAAATGCTAGGAAAGAGACGAAGGAAGGGATAAAAACCAAGTTAATGAAGCCCAAGTTCACCTGTCGACCTAGAGGCGGTTGGATAACAGTAGGCTCTGGATGGATTCCCAGGTGAAGATAAACATGGGGCACTTATGACAAAGGTTTTCAAAAGCTATTACAAGTTTCTCTAGTTGAACAAAAACTTCGCTCTTGAATTATAAAAAGAATACATTTATGAAAGGGTAGTCTGAACTTCTATCCTGGGAACCAAATCAGTTCTCCTGCTTGCATTAAAACTCACTTAACTTAGGCCTCAAGCATATACCCCACAGTCTTGCCAGGACAAAGCGCTGGGGAGATGGTATTGACAAGTTAGCCCATTAGGTTGGGCCAGGAAAAAAACAAGCAAAAAAGGTGAAATATCCTTTCAAGTTTTATTCACTTTCAATGTTAAAATGAAGTGTCCTTAGTTTTAATGAACACATTAATTTTTTTTTTTTCAGGCACTGGGGCCAGGGATTGAACCCAGGACGTTGTATGTGGGAAGACAGCACTCAAGCACTGAGCCACATCGGCTCCCTTGAGCTGGTTTTTCCATTTGTTTGCTTGTTTTGTTTTTTTAGGAGGCACTGGGAACTGAACCCAGAATCTCCCATGTGGGAAGCAGGTGCTCAACTGCTTGAGCCACATCAGCTCACTTAAATAATATTTTAAGTCTACAAAAAGAGTGAGCAAGAAACTACAGACTACCTTCAAATAATTTCAACTCTCTTATTTTTCAGATTCATCTTACCTGGCGCAGGCAACAAGAATGAAAAGGGCAATGTGAAGAGGAGATAACAGATCTTCATAGCTGATGTCTGGTGCGCTCAGTGCCGAGCTGAGGGTGGAGAGCAGGGTGAACTTTCTCCAGGTATAAAGGTTAAGGGAGGATGGTTACTGGTTCTTAGAACTTGCTCTCAGAACGTATAACGCATCCTTTCAACCATATGTAAATAAGCTTAAGAGAATATGCCTTACAAATCACTCTTCTGCTTTCATTTGAGATGCAGAAAGCTTATCCACTAATGGATTCCTTCTGGTAGTGTACAGGGATGGGGTGCATATAGGCTGGGTTTGTCTCCATTTGGTAGCAATTCCAGGCCATGTAGCCTGGATTTGATTTCTTCCCATTATGATACTTTAATGTCCCAATTTCCTGCTCTCCTGCAAGAGACAGTAGACAAAAACGAGACCAGAGTGGTATTGGGTTAGGTACCTCCTGGGGCATAGTCAAGCATGGGCAACAAGAATCTACACAGATACTCTTGGTATATGGATAAAACAGAATAGGTTATTTTTTGGTGCCAAGAGAAGGGAGGAAAAGTAGACTACCTTCAGTAGGTCAATCTGTGACACTTTGATTTTCATGGAAAATTCATGTGAAAAGCCTCTTAAAATTCACCATTAACTAAATACTATAGAGATTATCAGTTAGGAAAACACCTCATTTCTCATCCTCAGAGATAGTGATGTTGGGATAAAGTAACTAAGTGACATCTTTACAGTCTATGACTCTTTTATGCAAATGAGGGCCCTAGGAATGCACATTTATGACCTCAGGTTATCCATGGATTATGGCCATTCACATCCAGAACTCAGGTGACCTTTGAAGGCACAGAGATTCAATATTTTGTGGGCCGGCAGTTTGTTTTGTTTTTCTTAATCTTCAGAGCTAGCGATATAACTATTTGCATTTTGTGTGAGAATATTTATGGGAACCTTAGGTCCTGTAGAGTTGCTCCCTGTTTTTAAGGGTGACAACTGCTGTTGCCTTATCTGGGACCCTTATCCCTTGTGTTTAGGGCCAGAAGGGGTGGTATTGCTCCCATTTTTTATCTGTCTCCTTAATGGGTGTGTACCTGAGACAACTTCTAAGTATACAACTGTGTTTCCAACTGTGCTGTGAAAGGAAACTACCCAGGTAAGTGTTAGGCTTGGTCCCAATAAAAGTAACTCACTCCTATTGTCTTGAGTCTGGCCTAATTTATCAACCTGTGTCTTTGCCAAAGTCTTGTAGGCATCTGCGTTTGGTTATAGAGACCCAGAAATGACTGAGATGATAAAATTAGAAAGCAAGAAATGTAAATCTGCTCTTATAAATATGATGAAAAGTTAAGGATTTAAGGTAAGCGTAAACACGCTATGTCCTAGAGCCCCCTGTCCCCCACCATTATGTTGTTCTTGTCATAAATTTGACCTTTATATTTGTGTATCCAAAACCGTAGATTTATCATTGTTGTTAGGCATTTACATCTTAGTTTCTCATCCACCTCTGGGCTTACTGTGTTGTTCAGTCCCTAGATTATTCCCTAACTTTCTTTCAATTGGTATTTTACATCCCTAGGCTACCCTTTTCAGCCACATTCTGATTTATAAACCAGCTGTTACTCACTATAATGTGTTACCATCAACTCTATACATTTCCACACTTTTACAGTAAAGCTAATAAAAACTTATACATATATTAAACATCAGTAGTCCATCTCAGTCCTCCTCTTCTCTCCTTTAAGAATCCACCACCTATCACCAGGTCTTGAAGATATTTTCTTATATATTCTTCTAGAAGCTTTATGGTACTTACTTTTATATTTAGGTTTTTGATCCATTTTGAGCTAACTTTTGTCTAAGGTGTGAGATAGGGGTCCTCTTTCCTTCTCTGGCTGTGGATATCAAGTTCTCTCAGCACCATTCTCAACAGAATGGTCTGTTCTGTCCAAGCTGGGTGGGTTTGACAGGCTTGTCAAAAATCACTTGACCATAGAAGTGAGGGTCTGTTTCTTAACCATCAATTCGGTTCCATTGGTCTCTGTGTCTGTCTTTATGCCAGTATCATACTGTTTTTACCACTGTAGTGAGGTAATATGATTTAAAGTCTGGAAATGAGAGTCCTCCAAATTCACTTTTCCTTTTTAAGATGTTTCTGGCTATTCAGGACCCCTTACCCTTCCAAATAAATTTGATAAGCATGTTTTCCATTTATTTGAAAAATGCTGGTGGAATTTTTATTGGGATTGCATTGACTCTGTATATCAATTTGGGTAGAATTGACATCTTAATGATATTTAGTCTTCCAATCCGTAAGCATGGAATGTTCTTCCAGTTATTTAGGTCTTTTTAAATTTCTTTTAACAATGAGTTGTAGTTCTCTGAATACAAGTGCTTTACATCACTGGTTAAGTTTATTCCTAAATATTTGATTCTTTTAGTTGCTATTGTAAAATGGAATTTTTTTCCCTCACTCCCTCCTCAGATTGCACATTACTAGTGTCAAAGTCCATTTCAACTAATATAAGTATAGGTACTCTGGCTTTTTTTTTTTTTTTTTTTTTTTTTTGGTTATTGAATGTGTGGAATATCATTTTTCAGCCTTTAACTTTCAATCTATTGGTAACTTTGGGTCTAAGGTGAGTCTCTTATAAACAGCATATAGGTGGCTTCTATTTTCTTATCCATTCTGCCAGTCTGTGTCTTTTGATTGGGGAGTTTAATCCATTAACATTCAATGTTATTACTATAAAGTCAGTTCTTATTTCACACATTTTGGCCTTTGGGTTTTATCTGTCATATTTTATTTTCACCACTCTTTTGAGATTTTTATTTAGTTTTTTACTGATATAATCTTCATTTCTAGACTCTCTTCCAAGGCTCTCTCTCCTGTCTTTTCAGACTGTAGCACACCCTTTAGTATTCCCTACAAAGTTAGTCTCTTGGTTACAAACTCTCTCAGTTTCTGTTTATCTGTGAATATTCTAAACTCACCCTTATTTGAAAGACAATCTTGCTGGATATAAGATTCTTGGCTGGAAGTTTTTCTCTTGAAGTATCTTAAATATATCACACCACTGTCTTCTTGCCTCCATGGTTTCTGATGAGAAAATGGCACTTAATCTTATTGGGTATCCCTTATATGTTATGCATTGCTTTGTCTTACTTCTCTCAGAATTCTCTCTGTCTTTCGCATTTGGCATTCTGATTAGAATGTGTCTTGGAGTTGGTCTATTCAGATTTATTCAGATGGGACTATGTTGTGCTTCTTGGACATGGATATCCATGTCCTTCAATATGGTTGGGAAATTTCCTACCATTATTTCTTCAAATACCCCTTCTGCCCCTTTTCCCTTCTCTTCTCCTTCTGGAACACCCATGACACATACGTTTGCACCTCTTTTGCTGTCATTTAGTCCCCTGAGACCTTGTTGAATTCTTTCCATTCTTTACTTCATCTGTTCTTTTGTATGTTCACTTTCAGAGGCCATTTCTTCAAGCTCACCAATCCTTCCTCCTGCCTACTCAAATCTGCTATTATATGATTCCAGTGTATTTTAAATTTCATTTATTGCACCTTTCATTCCCATAAGAGCTGCTATTTTTCTATGTATGCTTTCAAATTCTTCTTTGTGTTCTCCAATGTTTTAATATCCTTAATCTCTTTCGCCATCTCATTGAATTTATTAAGGAGATTTGTTTGATCATCTACGATTAGTTGTCCCAACTCCTTTATGTCATCTGGAGGTTTATCTTTTTCCTTTAACTGGGCCATGTCTTCCTGTTTCTTGCTGTGGATTATAATTTTTTGTTGGTGACTTGGCATCTGGCTTATTTATTCTGGGTGTAGTTTTTCTCTTTAGTTTAGGGCTTCCTGCCCTTTCTCCTTTGCTGGTTGTGTAATAAGAGCCAAGGATGTAGTTGATCCTGTAAGCTGTGGAGGCTCAAGCTGCCCATATTGTCCAAGGGACAATGAAGCTTCTTCCAACTTTCTCCTTTGCCAGGGGTAGGGACAGAGCCACAGCTGTGTTCAATAATGCAAGTCATGCAGGCCTAGACTGTAGTTGCCCAGAAAGACTGATGAAGCTTCATGTCCTTTCTTCCATTGCCTGGGGTGGAGATGGAGCTGCAGGTGTGGGCAGCAATCTATGACATCCAGATCCAAAATGACCACAGTTACCCCAGTAGACTTCCGACTATTCAATCTCTGCCAGCTGAATGTACCTGCAGTTATCCAGAGAGGCTGGTACAGGACCTGCCAACCTCCTCCCTACGAGAAGTGGGGCTGAAGCCTAGGCTAGAGCTGCAGTCCAGTCTGGGTGAAAGAAGCCAGTCCCTACTGTCACTGTGATTTTCAGTCAGCCCAGCTTCCCCTCATGTTGGGGGTGGAGTAAAAATGGTGCCTACCAGCCTCTTTCTTACCCACAAAGGTTCAAACTTTAGCTGTTCTTAGGGTTATACTTCAGCCAGCCAAAATTACTAACCAGTAGCTGAAGTTGGTGGCCAACCATCTCTTTCTCCCCTGTTTTTTGGGAAATGGAGCATCCAACTCCAGCCACAGAAGGCCCCTGAGGCGGCTTGCACCACCAGAGTAGAATGATCACCAGCCTCTGTGGCGTGGCCTGTATTTTCCTGGAGAGGCTGGCACAGGTCCCCCCAGGTTCCTCCCTGTTGGAGACAGGGCTGGGGCTTAGGCTAGAGCTGCAATCTGACCTGGATGGAAAGAAGCCAGTCCCTACGAGCATTATGATTTTCAGTACACCCCGCTTCCCCTGATGCTGGGGGTGGAGTTAAAATGGCAGTGATGAGCCTCTTTCTGACTTGGACATGTTCAAGTATAACTTAGGGTTATACTTTAGCCAGCTAGATTTACTAATCAGTAGCTGAAGTTGGTGCCCAACTGTATCTTCCTCCCCTGTTTTTGGGAAGTGGAGCTTCCAATTCCAGCCATGGAATAGCTCCTGAGGTGGCTTGTGCTGCCAGTGGAGGATGGGCACCAACTTCCGTGGCATGGAGTGCTCTACTTACAAATCATCTCTGCACATGGGCAGTTAGTATCCTCCCATTCTTTCAAGAATGTTGCAGGATGCTCTTCTGGTCTCCTGGAGCCCCCAAACAGGTGCTTTAGATAGCTCTGGGTGATTACTAATTGCTCTGTAGCATGAGGTGACTCTAGGAGCTCCTTACTCTGCCACCATCTTGTTGGTTGTCTCTCCCTCATTTTTGAAAGAGTGTTCTGGATATAAAATTCTTAGCTGGCAATTATTTTCTTTCAGCACTCTATGTCATTCCCACTACCTTCTGGACTACATGGTGTCTGATGAGAAATCATCACTGAATGTTATTGGGACTCACTTGTACATGATGCATTGCTTCTCTCTTGCAGCTATTAGGTTTTTCTCTTTGTCTTTGGCATTTGACAGTTTGATTATGTGTCTGGGTGTGGGTCTCTTTGGGTTTATCCTGTTTGGATTTAATATGCTTCTTAGATGTGTATATTCATGTCTTTCA
The DNA here is from genome assembly GCA_026826555.1 of Tolypeutes matacus. NCBI lineage: Eukaryota > Metazoa > Chordata > Mammalia > Cingulata > Chlamyphoridae > Tolypeutes > Tolypeutes matacus. The sequence goes on along the minus strand of JAKSZT010054463.1, from coordinate 170,333 downwards.
TTAAATTTTGGAAGTTTTCTGTCATTATTTCTTTGAATAGTCTCTCTGGCCCTCTTTCTTCTCCTTCTGAGACTCCTATAATGTGTATATTGGTATGACTGATGGAGTCCCTCAAGGCCTTGACTCTGTTCACTTCATCCTTTTTTCTTTATATTTGAGGAATATTGAAAACTGGATGCTTTCAATTGTCTTGTCTTCAAGTTCACTGATTCTTTCTTCTGCCAGCTCCAAACTTACTATAGAATATCTCTAGGTAATTTTTAAAATTTCAGTCATTGTAATCTTTAACATTTGTATTTCTTTCTTTCATTTTTATAATTTCTATATCTTTACTGAAATGTTTGTTTAGTTCATATATATTCTTTGTCCATGTTTCCTTTAGCATATTTTCTTTGAGCATATTTAACAACATTTTTAAAAAGACTTTGTATGCTATGTCCCAAGACTTGTTTTTTTCATTGATGGTTTCTGATGTTTATCTTGTTCCTTTGGACGGGGCACCATTTCCTGTTTTCTGTTTCTTTCCTTGTATGCCTTACAGTGTTTTGTCACATACTGGATATTTTAATATTTTAATGTTGACTCTGGAATTTAGCTCCTGGGGTTCCTTAAATTTGCATCCAGTTAGTGATGTGGCAGACATTTCTTTGAATGCCAGGAGTTAACAAAAACAAAGAACAAACTCAAAAGATTAAATATTTCTCCTCTAACAAGGACTGTTTTCTCTTTTGCACTTTGGAAGCTCTCGGTAACCTAAGGGATTATTTTGGAACTAAGTCTATTTACTGAAAGGGAAATTACAAGTGCATTGACTGAAGAGCTAATGTGAAGAAACAGAGAACTTCCTACATATACAGAATACACCAGCGGAGCTTCCAATTTAAATACCACCGCTCCCAAGGAAGAAAGAATATGGCTAGGTAGTATCTCGCCTCATCCCCTTACTGTCAACAGTTTGTTACGTTTGTCCCCTCTTTCTGTGTTCCATGCTATATTGTCTTTGTTTAATCATACCTTTCCAAAGGGCTTGTTTTCCTACAACATTTACTTAAATCCTGTTGTCTTCACATGTAGAACAGCCCTTTGTTCAACTCAACTTTGCAATTCAATTTATAATAATGGGTCAAGCAATATTTTCCATCCATGACCAGTACATAAAACAGACAAAGCCCATGTCCATAGAGAACTTAAAGCTAAATAGAGAACTAAAAATTTACTCATTTGTACACCATGCACAACTGAGTCAGAAGCATGAACCAAAATCCACTGAGCACTTGGGGGAATAGTGGGGGTGGGTGTGGGTGGGAGGGATTGCTTTCTTTGGTGTCCTGGATGTGGGTTCACAGAATTTGAATTTGAATGGAGAGCTGAGTGATGAGGCACTCTTTAAGGGGCAATGTGAAGTAGGTAAATGAAATGAATGCTACAAGGGGAAGCAGGAAGCTGAAAGGCACATGCTAGAGGAAAGCTCAAGGAGGTATTGGGAAAACCAGATCATGATAAACCTGGAAACCAGAGTCCCACTATGGAGGGTCTGCCTGGTCACAGGAAGAGCTTGGGAGGATGTCATCAAGGATGTCGGATGTTGGCCTATGTACCACAAACACCATATAATAACTGCAATTTCTACAAGTCAAGGTCTTTGAATTTGAGCCCAGTGGTTTAATCTGATTTCAGTTTTGTATATCTTTCCTAAGTGAGCAGCGTCTGACTCCACACTTGTCACAGCTGTTTTCTGGCCTCCTTTCTTTTACCTGAAACACTGTGTTCCTTGAAAGCCACAGGTGCCAATCCATGTCAGAGGTGAAATGCATCTCCTCAGCACACACATGTCTCCATTATTATAGCGCTAACACGGTTACCAGATTTAATCTAGGTTCTTGACTTATGCTGCAGAAATGAATCAGAGCACGTCAGGTTAGGTCAGTAATTTATTAAGGTAGGGAGGGAAGAGAAACAGGAGAAAATAACAGATCACAGGTTCCCGGTAGAGGGTAAGGGGCTGAAGAGTGATAAAGAGGGCTGGTTTATAAACTACACTTTCCCATTATAGATGATAAATGCCCGGGTTTTACTTGCGTGTTGATCTGCGCAGGGGGGACACAGGGAGAGCAGGGCACAGAAGCCACGAGGCTGAGAGCAGCAGGGCCCAGAAAGGTTTTGTTCCTGCTTTTTAAACTATTAATTATTCCACCCCCTTGCTAATGGCATGGGAGGAGTCCCAGGTGTTTGCTGTTTTGATTGATTATCCCGCCCATCCATCCCCCAGGAGGGGCCAAATATAAGGCCTCTGAAGAATATTCAGGGCTTCTCCTGGCTTCTGGGAGTGTCTTCTAGCAGCCATCTTGGGGTATTGTTGTCCACATGTTTCCAGATCCATCTATTGATTCTCTGTCTTACTAGCCGGCTTCAACACTACTTCCTTGACCTTTAGCAAAACCCAAAAACAAAAAACAAGAAAAAAGGCAATGTAGTGTCAGAAGTCAAAGCATCATGACAGAAAAACAATCTGTGTCGAGTCTGTGTCAGTTTTGCTGTTAAGTCAATCCCCAGGGAGTTTTCTTCCAAGAATGGGGTTATTCAATCGCAGTATTATGGCATGAGTCTACACATATTTGGATCTAATTTTCTGACAAAGCATCTTGTACTGTTGAGATTCGACCAGATACTTATTTTTCTAGAAGCAGAATGTTAGATATTCTGATATGTGACTGAGAGTCTCCGGCCTCCAGATGGGGCAAGTAGGGCCTTGAAAGGGGAACCATGAAATTTAGCCCCAACACTAGAAATTTACTTGTAGCTACTCTCGCTTTTGAAACACAGGCCAATAGTTTCAGAATCAGAAAAAAGCTAACCAGTACCTATTTTTATCTTTTACATTTCCAAATCATTTCATTGATTAAATATTTGAGGTAAGATGAGAGAAAAATCACAGGTAAATATAGGAATTGGTTGAGAATTTAATACCTAAGTGGCTAATGATTGAAAATAAAAATAACAGAAAAAAACTTCTGTAATGTGTTTTCTGATATCTGAACCCTGACCTTAGTCTCACATTTTCTTTACCCTTTCCTTCATTGCTTCCTTCTGGCATTTCTGCCTTCATCCTTCCATTCCTTCCTTCCTTCTTAAATGGTTTTGTTTCAGTCCTGTCATGGTACAGTATAAGGCTTGGGAACCCATCAATAAACAAAACTGGTAAAACCAGGCTTTCCAACATAGTTTCTAATATCTTTTCATTATCTCAGGCCTCATCCCCACATTCTTTTTTTCACCCTCACTCGTGTCCATCCCCCTTCCTTTATTCCTGCACCTCTTTTTTTCTATTTCTATAATCTCAAAGATGAAATAAAGGTTAAGCAACCCATTTAAAAAATGCTTTCTATGAGCTTTTAAAATTCAGTTGTGAACATAGAGTAGGCATGGGCAGGGTTTTTTCTCAAGAAACTTTCTCTGAAGAGATGAAAGTAGAGAATGTAGGACAGTCGGTCCTTAAGTATAGACTGGGTCTTTTCTCTAGGATTCTTAAAATTACCCAAAGACTCCCCATTTTAAGTATAAAGGTTTAAGAAATAGCATTCTGCACTTCTCTCCTAAGACTAAAAGAAAAAAGGTCAACTAACAGAGGTATCATCAATAGTTAGCAATCTTAGCATAAAGAGCAGTAAAGAGAATAGATTGATAAAAACACTTAATCCCTTCAGATTTGCTTAGAAAAGGTTTTGAATTGTACACTAAGGTCCTGCAACTTTCCATGTTGAAGGAAATGCTACCAGTTCTCATAAGTAATTCATTCAATCTACTTAGTCTAAAAATATCCTTAGATTAGAGAGGGGGAGAGAGAGAGAGAGAGAGAGAGAGAGAGAGAGAGAGAGAGAGAGAGAGGCTTAAGCTCCTGGAGAGGACTCTGAGCTTGACTGATTACCTTAAATAGGTCTTGGCAAATGGTTGCAGGTAGAATTCCCCATTGCCAGCAATTCTAGTAGGAAGACTTTCTCCCAGCCAGCCAAATTCTCTTAGGGAAGTCATCATCATCATCAGAGTTCACAACTTGTGAACTCAATGTCTCTATCAAGTACCCAATTTGCTGCCTGCCCTACATAATTAAGACTTGTCAATCCCCATGTCGCTTGAGAGAATTCCTATAATAAATCATATATATTTGTATATATGTGTATATGTATGTGTGTGTGTGTGTGTATATATATATATATTTTGTTTTTCTGGAGAACCCTGATAATACAAAACTAAACTTTTTTTTTTTTTTTTTTTTTGGTATACATTTGGCCCTGCCTAAATTCCAGTAAATGTGGGAAAGTTGTATGACATGATGATGCAAAATTGACTTGTCATCTGAGAATCACTAGCAAATGTATCACCCGTGTGTCCTAGGGGAAGAACAACCAAAGGAGCAGTTCTTTTAGCGTGGCTGCCCAAGAACCGCTCGGCCGAGCGCCCCCTCAGAGGAAGTCATGTGGCTGTGACTGTTCTTGTCCTGACATTGTCCAAGCGTGACTCAGGCTCTCTCTTCTGCTGCCCTCTTCATCTTTGTGATAAGGCTGATTTAATACAGACCACCAGAGAGAAATTTTTAGCTCGTCAAATGTAGGGTTATTGACTTGCTTCAGCAAAGGAGATTCACACCTGTGCAACTGTGGGGCGCCTCACCAAAAGATAAAGAGGGTGCATTTGGAGAAGGATGGAGTTGAGGTAAAATCTGAGTGAAAGCCAAGGCTCTGCATAAAATGGTTACCAAGCCTAGGCTGAGATAGCCACGCGGGTCTGTTCCATAAACTGAAGAGAAATGCTGTCCTTAAAATCCCCTTTTCTATAACTGGGCTGGATATTGATGCAAAGCAGCTCGTTTCTCCAGGCACGGACGAGCTGTTCCATTCTGACACACATGCCTTTGAACGGCAAAGCTTTTCACATCTATGATTTTCGAAAACATGGTTTCTCACCACTGTGCCTTGATATTAGTCAACAAGGGCAATTTTTGCTGAGGCCCCACCTTCCAGCCAGGGCTGGCTTCAGGGGCTCTCGACCTGAGCAGACCCACGGGGCGCTCAGAAGGTACCTGCGCACGGCTTAAGGCTCCGCTGTCCAAACGCCTGGTTCCGGTGAAGGTGACTTTATTTGGAAATAGGAGATCTGAAGACGGGATTAGTCAATATGAATCCAGTGTGGACTCTTAACCAAGGTGACAGGTGGGGAAGACCCAGCAAACCCTGGGAGAAGGCCACTGGGGATGGTGGAGGCCAGGTGAGGCCAAAAAAGGCCAAGGTCTGACAGCATCTCCTTTTGTTTTGTTTTGTTACACGTGCTTTGGGTATAAGGTCAAAGAAACCACCACCTAACATAAGGTCTTGAAGATGTTTCCCTACATTGTCTTCTAGCAGTTTTAAGGTCCTGGCTTTTCTATTTAGGTCTTTGATCCATTTTGAGTTGATTCTTGTATAGGGGGTGAGATAGGGGTCCTCTTTCATTCTTTTGGTTATAGATATCCAGTTCTCCCAACACCATTTGTTGAAGAGTCTGTTTCGTCCCATTAACATGGACTTGGTAGGGGTGTCAAAAACCATTTGACTGCAGAGGTAAGGGCTTATTTCTGGACTCTCAATTCTATTGCACTGATCAATGTGTCTGTCTTTATGCCAGTAGCATATTGTTTTGACCATTGTAGCTTTTTAATGTGTTTCAAGGTCAGGCAGTGAAATTCCTCCCACATAGCTCTTCATTTTAAAATGCTTTTGGCTATTCGGATGCACTTTCCCTTCCAAATAAATTTGGTAATTGCCTTTTTTATTTCTGTGAAGAAGGCTGTTGGGATTTTGATTGGTATTACATTGAATCTATAAATCAGTTTGGGTAGGATTGTTATCTACATGATATTTAGTCTTCTAATCCATGAACACAGAATGCCTTTCCATTTGTTTAGGTCTTCACTGAGGTCTTTTAGCATTGTTTTATAGTTTTCTGCATATAGGTCCTGTACTTCTTGGGTTAAATTGATTCCTAGGTATTTGAGTCTTTCTGTTGCTATTGTAAATGGAATTTTCCCCCTGACTTCCTCCTCAGATTATTCATTTCTAGTGTACAAAAACATTACTGACTTTTGTGTGTTGACTTTGTATCCTGCCACTTTGCTGAACTCAGGTAGCTTTGTGGTAGACATTTCAGAATTTTCTAAACATAGGATCATGTCATCCACAAATAGTGAGAGTTTTACTTCCTTTTTTCCTATTTGGATGCCTTTAATTTTTTTGTCTTGTCTAATTGCCCTAGCTAGAACTTCTAGTACAATGTTGAATAACAATGGTGACAGTGGGCATCCTTGTCTTGTTCCTGATCTTAAGGGGAAAGCTTTCAACCTTTCCCCATTGAGTATGATGTTGGCTGTGGGTTTTTCATATATGCCTTTTATCATATTGAGGAATTTTCCTTCTATTCCTATCTTTTTAAGTGTTTTTATCAAGAAAGGATGCTGGATTATATCAAATGCCTTTTCTGCATCAATTTAGATGATCATGTGTTTTTTTCCTTTCATTTTGTTAATGTGGTGTATTACATTGATTGATTTTCTTATGTTGAACCAGCCTTGCATACCAGGAATAAATCCCACTTGGTCATGATGTATGTCTTTTGATATGCTGTTGGATTTGATTTGCAAGTATTTTGTTGAGAATATGTTCATTAGAGAGGTTGGTCTGTTATTTTCTTTACCTGTAGTGTCTTTATCTGGCTTTGGTATAGGGTGATATTGGCTTCATAAAGTGTGTTGGGTAATTTTCCCTCCTCTTCAATTTTTTGGAAGAGTTTAAACAGGATTGGTGTTAATTATTTTCGAAATGCTTGGTAAAATTCACATGTGAAGCCATCTGGTCCTGGCTTTATCTTTATTGGGAGATTTTAAAAAATGGATTCAATCTCTTTAAATGTGATTGGTTTGTTAAGTTCTTGTATTACTTGAAGCATCTTTGTAGGTTGTGCATTTCTAGGAATTTGTTCACTTCATCTAGGTTGTCTAGTTTGTTGGCATACAGTTTCTCAAAATGTTCTCTTATGATCTTTTATATTTGTGTGGGATCAGTTGTAAATTTCCCTCTTTCATTTCTGATTGTATTTATTTGCACTTTTTTTCCTCTTTTTTTCTTTGTTAGTGTACCTAAGGGTTTGCCAATTTTATTAGTCTTCTTAAAAAACCTGCTTTTGGTTTTGTTGATTCCCCCCACCCCCCTTTTTTTTTTTTTTTTTTTGTTCTCAATTTCATTTATTTCTGCTCTAATCTTTATTATTTCTTTTCTTCTGCTTGCTTTGGGATTGGTTTGCTGTTCTTTTTCTAGTTTCTCTAGTTGTTCAGTTAAATCTTTGAGTTTAGCTCTTTCTTCTCTTTAAATTCCCCTCTCAAAACTGCCTTTGCTGTATCCCATAAGTTTTTATAAGTTGTGTTCTTGCTTTCATTTGTCTCAATATATTTACTGATTTCACTTGCAATTTCTTCTTTGACCCACTGGTTATTTAGGAGTAGTGTGTTGTTTAGCCTCTGCACATTTGTGAATTTACCTCTTTCTTGTCTATTATTGATTTCCAGTTTCATTCCATTATGATCTGAGAAGGTAATTTGTATAATTTCAATCTTTTAATATTTATTGAGAGCTGCATTGTGCCCTAACATGTGGCCTATACTGGAGAAAGATCCATGGGCACTTGAGAAGAATGTATAACCCACTGCATTTGATGCAGTGTTCTGTATATGTCTGTTAGGTCTAACTTGTTTATCATATTGTTCAAGTTCTCTGATTCCTTGTTGATCTTCTGTCTAGTTCTATCAAATGATGTGAGTGGTGTGTTGAAATCTCCAACAATTATTGTAGAGATATCTGTTTCTCTCTTCAGTTTTGCCAGAGTTTGTCTCATGTATTTTGGGGCACCCTGGTTAGGTGCATAGATATTTATGACTCATATCTTCCTGGTGGATCATCCCTTTTATTAATATATAATGGCCTTCTGTATATCTTATAACTTTTTTGCATTTAAAGTCTGTTTTGTCTGATATTAGTATAGCTACCCCTGTTCTTTTTGGGTTACTATTTGCATGGAGTATCTTTTTCCAACCTTTCCCTTTCAGCTGGTTTGTATCCTTGGTTCTACGATGAGTCTCTTGTAAGCAGCATATGAATGGCTCATCTATTTTTTGTCCGTTCTGTCATCCTATATCTTTTGATTGGAGAGTTTTTTTTAATCCATTCGCATTCAATGATATTACTGTAAATGCATTATTTACTTCTACCATTTTATTCTTTGGTTTTCATATGTCAAATATTTTTGTCTGTCTTTTTACTCTTTGGTTATCCTTTCTGCTATTCTTTCCCTATACTCTCCTCCAAGTCTCCCTCTCCTGTCTTTTTGTTTCAGGCTCTAAGGCTTCCTTTAATATCTCCTGCAAAGGTGGATTCTTCTTTACAAACTCTCTTAGTTTCTGTTTGTGAATATTTTATACTCATCTTATTTGAAGAGCAATTTTACTGGATAAAGAATTCTCAGCAGTTTTTCTCTTTCAGTATCCTAATTGTATCATACCACTGTCTTCTCGCCTCCATGGTTTCTGATGAGAAATCCACGTAAGTCTTACTGGGCATCCCTTGGATGTGATAGTTTGTTTCTCCTTTGGTGCTCTGAGAATTTTCTCTTTATCTTTGACATTTGACATTCTGACTAGCATGTGTCTTAGAGTAAGTCTAATTGGATTTATTTTGATTGGGGTAAGGCATGCTTCTTGGACATATAAGTTCACTTCTTTTATGAGAGTTGGGAAGTTTTCAGCTATTATTTCTTCAAATAATTTCTGCCCTTTTTCCCTTCTCTTCTCTTTCTGGAACTTTTATGACATGTATGTTGTTGCATTTTGTGTTGTCATCCAACTCCCTGATGACTTGCTCTATTTTTTCCTTTCTTTTCTATCTCTGTTATTTACTCTCTTCAATTCTTTAGTGTGGGGGAGGGTGCCAGCAATAGCAGCTGCTGGTTTTAACTCACAGTTTTTCTGTAGTGATTCTTTTCCTTTGTCCCTTTCTTTTCTGGGTGAGGTCCAGCCTTAACCTGCTGTTCTAAACCCTAGAAAATATTTTTCCAGGCCATTTCAGCCTGTCCTCTAGCTATTTTTCTGGGAGAGAAGAGAGTCCCATGTCTTTCTAGTCCACTATCTTCTTGGAAGTCTGTATCTTTCTAATAAGTATTAAAAGTGGGATGTATGAGTCCTCCAACTTTATGCTTCTTTTTCAAGATGTTTTGGTTATTCAAGACACTCACCCATCCATATAAATTTGATGATTGGCTGTTCCATTTTTGCAAGGAGGAAATTTTTATTGGAGTTGCATTGAATCTGTAAATTGCTTTGGGTAGAACTGACATCTTAACAGTATTTGGTCTTCCAATAATAAATAGAATGTTCTTCCATTTATTTAGGTCTTTTAAGTTTTTTCAGCAATGTTTTGTTGTTTTCTGCATACAAGTCTTTCTCTGTGTCCAATTTCCTTTGCTTATAAGTAGTTCAGCCATATTGGATTTAGACCTATTCTCATTCAATTTGGGCACACCATAACTAACAATACCTTCAAAAGTCATATTTACACATGGGTTCACAACGACAGGACCAGGGCTGGAAGTTGGCACTGGGAGAGGCAGGATTCAATCCTTGGTTAAATTTATTCCAGATATTTGATTCTTTTAGTTGCTATTGTATTAATAAATGTACTTTTTTCTTATTTTCCTTTTCAGTTTCTTCATTTCTTGTGTATAGAAAACACCACTGATCTTTGTAGGTTGAGCTTATACTGCACCACTTTGCTGAATTCATTTGTTAGCTCTAGTAGCTTTCTTGTAGGTTTTTCATGATTTTCTATAAATAGAATGATGTTATCCACAAATAGTGAAAGTTTTGCTTCTTCCTTTTCAAGTTGGATAATTTTTATTTATTTTTCTTACCTAACTGTTTTGGCTAGATCTTCCCTTACAATGTTGAATAGCAGTGGTGACAGTGGGCATCCTTGTCCCATTACTGAACTTAAAGGAATGCTTTCATCTTCACCTTGAGTATGATGATAGCTGTGGGTTTTTCATAAATGTCCTTTATCATGTTGAGGAAATCTCCTTCTCTTTCTAGTTTACTGTGTGTTTCTATCAAGAAAGGGTGCCAGGTTTTATCAAGTATCTTTTTTGCATCAATTGAGTGGTCATGTAATTTTTTCCCCCTTCATTCTATTAATGTGTTGTATCATAATGATTGATTTTCTTAAGTTGAACCACCTTTGAATTCCTGGAATAAGTCTGACTTGATTGTGATGGATAATCTTTTTAATGTGCTGTTGGATCTTGTTAGTTAATATGTTGTTAATGATTTTGCATCTATATTTATAAGGGATATTGGTCTTTTTACACTTTTCCCCTGATATCTTTATCTGGCTTTGTATTAAAGTGATGCTGGCCTTATAGAATGAGTTAGGAAGTGTTCCCTCATCTTCAATTTTTTTTTTTTGGATAAGTTAGTGCAGGGAAAATATGCCTTTGTGGTTACCATGGAGCTTAAATTCAACATCTAAACTGTAATGATTTCATTTCTTTGGTAGCAAATTAACTTTTTATGTAGTTATATCTTAGACCCTATTAGAAGTAAAAAGTAGAGTTATAAAACAGAAGTATATTAGTACTGGCATTTATAATTATTCATGTAGTTACCTTTATTGGAGATCTATATTAATTTATGCTGCTTTGATCTGTTTAGTTTCTTTTCCTTTCAATCTGAAGTATTAACTTTAGCATTGCTTGTAGGGCAGGTCTAGTGTCCAAATACCTCACTAAATTTGAGAAGTTTTTTTTACTATTATTTCTTCGAATATTCTCTCTGCCCCTTTATCTCTTTCCTTTCTTTCTTGGACTCTCACAATGTGTATATTAGTATGTGTGGTGATTTCCCACAGGTCCTTAGGCTCCAGTCACTTTTCTTCTTTCTTTGTACTTTCTATTCCTCAGACTTAATCATTTCAATTGTGTTTTCTTCAAGTTCACTGTTTCTTCTTCTGCAAGCTCCAATCTGCTATAGAATTCCTTTAGAGATTTTTGTTTTCAGTCATTGTGGTCTTTAATGCCAATATTTCTGTTTGGTTAATTTTTATAATTTCTTTTTATTAAAATGTTTGTTTAGTTCACATATGATTTTCCTGATATTCTTTAGTTTTTTTTTTAGTCATGTTTTCCTTTAGCTCTTTGAACACATTTAAAGCTATTTTTAAAAAGTCTTTGTATGCTCTTTCCAAAGTCTGATTTTCTTTCTTGATGGTTTCTGATGTTTTATCTTATTCCATTGTATGGACCATCAATTCCCTTTTTCTCTGTATTCCTTGTAATCTTTTGCTGCACAGTGTTTTAATATTAAAATATCAAAATATTTTTATGTTGACTCTAGAATTCAGTTCCTGAGGTCTCTGTTCCTTAACATTATATCCAGTTAATGATATGAAACTCAGATTTCCTTGAGTGCCAAGAGGTAACAAAGCAAGCTAACTAAAAAAAAAAAAAAAAAAAAAAAATTCTTCACAGTATTTGTAGATTGTCTCAGTGGTGACTGATACTCTCCCTCAGATCTTTAGCCCTCCTACCAATGAACATGAAGAACAATCCAAGGTAAAAGCACAGGGTCCTCTCCAGTCTTTTCTGAGCATGTTTACTTTCCTAACCGTGGGCTTGCGCCATTTGGAAATCTCCCATTTACATAGATCCAAATCCCCCCACCCCCCATTTCTTATGAATAGTCTTTCCTCCCAGTCCTGGGCAATCTTCAGTATATCTTAAAGTTGATAATCTTGTGACCTAGGTACTGTGATTTGATTGTTTCTTATACTGATTCAGCACACAGCAAGCTGATTTTGGGTGTAGGGCAAGTTCTATTATGGCATACCAGAGACGAATGTCCTGGTCCAGGCTTTCAGGCTGCCAGCAGATAGATTTCAAAGAGACATACATACACCCCAGTTTGCACACAGTGGTCACTCTGCTGCCTCTGGAACCAGGACTAGACCCATGCTGAGAGCACAGGCTGGCACCACACCGGGCAGCGCAGGGGAGGGTTAGGGGCCAACATGGGTGCCATGGGTTTTCCTAACATTTTTAAGTTGTCTTTTTCATGAGCAGTGCTTTCCCTTTTACTGAAACAGACTAAATATTTTCCAGAACTCTGAGAAAGATGACTTGCCAGTTTTTGCTAGATATTCAAAGATTTTGTGGGGGATGGGTGCCTAGAGTTTCTCACTCCACCATCATGGTTGACTGGAAGGCCACAGGTCTCTAGTAAAAATAAGTGATAAGATTTCTTGGTGTGTCATCACCCCCAAATTATCCTGTAAATGAGATTTTTGGTGTTCCTCCAGGACTTTTCATTTATCTTTTTGATCAGGTGATTCAGCTGAAAGTATTTTCTTTAAAGCAACTTATTCTCCATCTGTGATTCATTCAGGGACAATTTTTAAGATGGATAATCTATTATCCCAGGAGAACTGGGAGATATTTGGACTAGCTGAAGCATACATTTTTGTATAGGTCCTCGTGTGGGATCTTAAAAATATCAAGTGGAAATTCTAGAATTTAAAATATACTATCTGAAATAAAGTTCACAAAAGATGACTATAACAAATGAAAGGATCTAAGAATTAGAATACAAGAGTGAAAATTTTCTAAATTGAAGCACAGAATTAGAATAAAAAATACAGAAAATAGCATAAAATATGTGTAGGGACAAAATGAAAAGGTGCTATATATATATATAATTGCAAAGGGGAGAGGAGACAAGGAAAGAAAAGCAGTGGTACCTGAGGGGGGTAATGGCTGAAGATATTAAAGTCTAATGAAAGTCCTAATCCAAATATTCAAAAAGTTCAGCAAAATACAATCAGGAGACAGACAAACAAAAATACATCCGGAATTATCTCAGAAAATCTGTCTTAGGTTAGTCTCCTTATTTGTGTTAGACATAGCTGGAACACAAATCATGTGCTACTTTTGTAAGAATTAAAAAGGTAAACACAACTCAAAAATGAAGAAATGAGATATTTTTGGTATTTCTCCAGGAGTTTTTATTATCTTTCTTCTATCAGGTGATTCAACTGAAAGTATTTTTTTTAGAGCAGGGGTTCTTAACCTGTTTTGTTCCATGGACCCCTTTGCCAATCAGGTGAAAACCACAGACCCCTTGCTAAGTCTCACTACATTGTGTATTATGTAATAATATATCACACCCACGCCAACATGTCCCCACAAGAATGTTTTTTTTTGAATTTCAATTCAAGCTCTCAGACTCCTTCTTAAGAACCCCTACTTTAAAGCAACTTATCCTCCATCTGTGATTCATTAAGGGAAATAGCTGGAATTGAAGCAGGCCAGTTAGGGAATTGGTAGAGAGATCTGGAACCTGGCAGAAAAACCGACGCCATTAAACCCGTGTCCTTCGGTACCCCACAGATGGCTGCTGGAAGAACCTGGGAGATTCCCCCATTTGGAACGAGGTTTCCTCTGGAAGCCAGCAGAAGCCCGGGATATTCTCTGGGGGATTGATGGGTGGAGTAATTAATCAAAACAGCAAACAGCTGGGACTCCTCCTGTGCCCATTAGCAAAGGGGCGGAATAATTAATGGTTCAAAAAGCAAGTACAAAGGTCCACCCTCCTCTCTCTCCCTCTCTTCCTCTCTCTCCCTCTCTTCCTCTCTCTCCCTCTCTTGCCTTCTGGCCCCGTTCTGGCCTTCTTCTCCCCCTTCATGGATCGGCACGCAAGTAGACCTGGGCATTTATAATCTATGATGGGAAATTGTAATCTGTAAATCAGCCTCTTTATCACTCTTCAGCCCCTTCCTCTCCACCTGGGACCCATGATCTGTTATTTTCTCCAATCTTTTCTCATCATTTCTTAATAAATTACGGGCCTAACTAACCCGACTAGCACTCGAAATTCATTTCTTGTAGCTCAGCCAAGACCCTAGAGAAAATCCAACAACAGAATGTTTAAAATTATCTTTCTCCTTTTCTCTCTCATGATACTTCAGCATGATGGGATGAGTGTGCTAGTCTTCTTTAAGTCAAGATTTAACTGAAGTTCAGAGGGTAAGAATAGTACATTTAAGTTGCTTCGATTGGAAAGAGTCATCAAATACCTCAAACTCTTGGGGTTATTCCGTACTTTAATATCCAAACGAAAAAAAGCTACAACTCCTACCCCATATAAATGCAAGCAAATATCTAAATATTTCTCAGGATTCCCAAATGGTGCCCACAAAGCATCTTTCCGACCTGCTTACAGCTTCTGCACAGTGCTGCCTGGGCACTCCACCACTCCTCCGAGCAGCGTGCCCTCTTAGCTTTGCGGGAAGCACGGCTGAGTACTTCCCCAATTTGCTAGGACCCCACAAACACAATGCAACTGCGTGAGACAAGGTTTTATGACAATTGAGGATAATGGGGGGCGGTTACTGTGTGGAAGATAATAAAATTAGGAATCAGGATGTGCTCTTGCTAAAGAGTCCCTGCCCTTCTTGGCTCTTAAGCTCTCCAGGCACAGCGCCTGATTGTATGGGCTCCCCTGTCCGGTCAGAGCCACAGACTCCTTCATTTTTCAATGGGGCTCTGACCATCCCACCGCTGATACCAAGTAGAAAAACAAAGTCTTCTCACTTTCAGAAATGCAGCGCTATTCAGATCTTACTCCCTTTCACAAGTAAGTGAAATAGGTTTTACAGAGGTAGGCAGGTGTCTTGCCTTTCAAAACCAAAACATCTATTAAAGTGTCTTCTTATGTAAAAGAGGGATTTTTCTCTGTAAATGTTGCCATCCCTTCATTTACTGTATTAAACTTCATCTCATCTATACAATCAAAGATGTACGTTGCTGGGCAGCAGGAAAGGGAAAAAATAATCATAAATAAAAATACCATGCATTATCCTGAATAAATTATTAAATGGAGACAGGGTCTGACAGGGCAGGGATTGGGGTGAGGTGAATGAGTCTGAGTCGTGCAACTGCAGGGTCTGCGGTGGTCTCCATCGACAATTCTGGTATTTTGTCATTAATGTTGATTTTTAAAATATTGCAGGATAATGTTACCTCAAACCCTGGTTTTTCTGGCGTCCCTTTATACTGTTCCCAGAGGTGAGTGCCTCGCTTACCTCACCGTAGTCCTGGCTCTGGTTTTGATGTATTTATCCAGGTAAAAATAGTTCTACTCAAACAAGGTCTGATTTCTCTTTTTTAATCTTAAGCCTCTAGGAAACTCAAGGGATTAGTTCCGAATTAAAGTGCATTTACGCAGAGGGAAATTATAGGTCGACTGAGTGAAGTGTTAATGTAAAACCAGTGAGCTGCTTATATGTACAGCTCACACCAGCGGAGTTCTTGATTCACCCACGCTTCCAAGAGCCAGCAGGGCTTCGTCAACATCTGGACTCTTGCCCTTACTGTCTGCAGTGTGTGTGCTTGTCTGTTTTTAGGCGGCCCCCAGCCTTCTGTGCCCACGCTGGCTGTCTTGTCTCCATTTAATCAAGCCTGCAGTAGAGCTCTGAGGAAGGCCCCCTCAGCCTTGCAGTTCAGGCTTTAACAAGGCGCTAGGCAGTCGCTGCCTTCAGGGAGCAGGACATGAATGAGACAGAGCCGGCACCCACTGAGATCCTAAGCGAGATGGAGAGCTGATCGTCTGCTCACATGTGAAGCATGCCGGGCTCACTGAGGAGCATGAGCCAACAGGAAGAGATCGCTGTGGAGGAGTCGAGGAGGGAGGGGTGACTGCCTTCGGTGGAGCTTTTACTGTATCATGAGGGAAGTGGCGTTTGAATCGACACTTAAGGAGTGAGCACATTTTCAGGGGCAGTGCAGAGCAGGTAAGGGCCCTGGGGGAGGAAGAAGGAGAGCAGAGGCACACCTTAGGAAGGCGGGGGAAGGTCAAGGGACCCAGAGTATATCCGTGTACTAGATTCCCATTGCTGAGTGTGAAGAGCTTGCAAGGATGTTGTTGAGGGTTTGGGG
Organism: Tolypeutes matacus; assembly: GCA_026826555.1. Taxonomy (NCBI): domain Eukaryota; kingdom Metazoa; phylum Chordata; class Mammalia; order Cingulata; family Chlamyphoridae; genus Tolypeutes; species Tolypeutes matacus. The sequence continues at coordinate 154,277 of JAKSZT010054463.1, read as the reverse complement.
TTGCTCTATGTGAAACAAACACTGCACGACAATCACAGTTACTGGAAGGCACGGTTCTTTTTTGGAACAATGTGGTTTAATTTGGTTTAAATTTTGTATATCTTTCCTAAGTGAGTGGTTTCTGACTTCACATTTTTCATGGCATTTTTCTGGATTCTTTTTTTCCCCCTTTTCTGCAGGATTTTGTTCCAGGAAAGTCACAGATGCCCCTCAGTTTCAGAATTGAAATGCATCTGAACACCATGCATACACTTCTTTTCTCAATGCAACGAACAGGGCATCCTATATATTTATTAAAACCTAAGAAAAATAAAATAAGCAATATAGTGTGGAGGAAGTAAAAGCACCATGTCAGAAAGACACAAATTCTGTGTTAGCATTGCTCTTAAGAAAATCCCCAGGGAGTTGTGTTTTTTCTAAGGTTGGAGTTATGTAATCATGGTTTTATGGCATAAATCTAGGATTATTTAGATCTAGTTCTCTGACAAAGAGAGTCATGCTGCTGAGACTTGACTACACTCTGTTCTTCTAACACCATTTAAAGTTCTAACCAGTGGCTGAACGACCTTGGCCTCCAGACAGGGACTGGAAGGAGCTTGTTAAGGTCACACATCATGGAATGGTTTAGACTAAATTGTTAGGCATTTGTATTGACTTCGATGTATGACCCTTAATTGTTTGTTTATGAAAGTAAAAGTCTGTGTTTTACTAGCAATCTGAAAAAAAAAAAAAATCTAAATCTGTAAAGATTTGGTGTATATAGTTTTTTGTCTTAAGGGTGATTCTTTGGGATGCCTCTGCATTTATTCTGTTGCCTCAACTGTTATTTGAAGTTGGCATGATATATAATTTAGCCTGTGGTATTTAGGATAGAAATGGTATCTTTGTAAATTCTAAAGCAGGGGTTTATCACAATATGCTGCTTCTTGCATTTCTAGAAATGTACTCCCTTCAGCTGTGCCATATATTTTTAAAATGATAGATAGAGAGATAGAGTCTTCATTCCACAATTTTCTCCTCTTTAAACCAAAATAAATCCAATTAGTGATTGCAGGAACTACCTTAGAAGGTAAAGAGAAGCCACTTTTACATGGAGAAGTAGTGTGCATGTATGAGCTAGGAATGTGTCTTTAGGCTTCCTTAAGCCATTTCACTGTGCTCCAAAGCAGGGGCTTTAACAAGGGTTCCGTGCACTTAAATGGAAAAAAAAAAAACAGTATTCTTGTGGGGACGTGTGGGTGTGATATATTTATTAAATAATACACAGTATTGTGTGGACTTAGTAAGGGCCCGTGGTTTTCACCTGACCGGCAAAAGGGGTCCGTGGAACAAAAGAGGTAAAGAAGCCCTGCTCCAAAGTAAACGAAATTTAATGCTGAGAGATGACCTTTAACCGAATACTTAAACGGCGTTGCATGTTCACATGCTTAACTCTGGATGCCCCAATTTAAAGGAGACACTAAATGGCAGAGGGGGAAGTTTTTCAAATCGTTCCCACCACTAGAAAAGTGAAAGATCTGGAAAAAGAAGTTGGAATTAACTAGGTGGTAACCTTGGGACCAGAACAGACATTAGAGCAACCATCTCTTAGATGCCGGAGGGAGAGAGAGGCGCCCAGGAGTTCAACTTTTGTATGTGGACGTGTGACGCGGTGACCAGCCGCCATCCCTCGGCCCCTGACAGCAGCCGTGGAAGTGGCGGCAGCAGCTCGGCCTGGATTCCGGGAGCGGCGGGCTGGGGACAGGGCTGGCGGAGGAAACCTCCTCCCAAGGTCAGGCTGCACGGTCAAGGTCAGCCCGGGGTCCCCCTGCAGGTCCGGTGTGGGCGCTGGCCTCCATCTCAGGCCCCTCCAGCCTGCAGCCAGCATCCACCGCCGAGTAAAGAGCGCCATGTAAAAACCTCGTTGGTTTTCCATCTTCTTCCATGGGGGGTGTTTCCTGGTGTGGCAGGCCCCTGACTCTGGACTTGGCTTCAGCCTTTTCAGCAACAGTCGCTTCTGACCTCATACCATCCTCTACCAGGGCTTCAAGAGCCAGCAAACCATTTCGTTGCTGGGTTCCTTCTTTCTCTTCCTTGTGTGGTTCAGGCCTGCAAAGAAGCTGGCCTCGGTTTCTCTCACTTTCCTTCCTCCTTTGATTTCCAATTGTTTTCTTTCTTTCTTTTTCCCCCCTCTTGGTCTTTTGAAAGAAAAGGCCAAACAAATACCCAGAGCTGCAGAGACGAGCCTCCTGGAGTTGAAATCAACAAACCCGGGAGAAGGAAAAGCCACAGACAGAGCAGCCCAAAGCTGAAGGCATCAGGGCTCAGAGGAGAGGGGAGAGACAAGCCGACACCGCCATTGTGCCCTGCCACGCACCTGTCCGCCTGCGGCTGCAGCTTGGAGAGAAAGCGTCCCTGGTGATGCCTCGACTTGGCCACCTGCACAGCCTCAGAACTGTAAGCTCCCATGTTAATAAAGTCCCACTGTAAAAGCTGGTGCACTGCATTGGCAGCATTTAGCAAAGCAGATCACAAAAGTCTCATCGTGACCAGTTATGGGTGTGGTCTGTCCCGGGGCAGAATTTCCCTATGACTATGGACTGTGAAATGCAGAGGAGTTGTCCACTTCCTATATGCAAGGGAGGGACAGGCACAGGATAAACATTCCCATCCCCACTGGAAGGAAGACCAGCGTCACGGATCCCAAACGATTCTGGAACCCAGCAGGGCAGACTCCACTGGGGTATCAGCATTTTCCCTGAACAGCAGGGCAGGTCTGCCCTCTCCAAGGGCATGCCAGAATAAGGCTTAGCTCAACACCAGCCTCCCGTGGAGGTCCTGGGACCCTCTCCAGGTTTGGAAGATGATTGGAGCATTATAAGAGCATGGGCAGACCGTGTAGGAGATTACTTACGAGAATAAAAGGACTGCCACTTGAGGTGGCTCTTGTGTATATGGCCAGGTGGAGCAGGTGTGCCTTTATTTTCCTGACTTCCTGAAGGGTGGATGTGTACCTGAGGCAACTTGTAATTTCTTTCTTTCTTTTTTTAATGAATCTAGTAAGAATTCTAACAATTTTATTGATCCTTTCAAAGAATCAGCACTTCTTTTTTCTCTATTGTGTGTCTATTTTCTTTTTACCCACTTTTATCCTTCTTACTTTGGGTTTTTCCACCTTTTTCCTAATTTCCTAGGGTGGAGCCCTGAGATTGCAGATATGTGACCATGTATTATTTCTATTATGAAAGTGTTTAGTGTTATAGATTTCCTGTCAGCACCACATTAGCTGGATTCTCACAGATTTGGGGATGTTGTATTTTCATTTTCAATCAGTTCAAAACATTTTCCAATTTCTCTTGTGATTTCTCCTTTGACTTATTGCTTGTTTGATAAAATGTTAAAGTCTACATATTCAGGGGATTTTCCAGATATCTGTTATTGATATCTTTGTAAATTCCACTGTGAACAGAGAACATATTTTACGTGGTTTTAATTAAAAAACATTTTTTTTGATACTTGTTTTATGGCTTAGTATATGGACAATAGTAAGGAATTCTTTAAAGTATTCTGCAGTTTTGGGTGGAGTATGCTATAAATTTCAACTACGTCACATTGGATGGTATTGTGTTCAAGTGCTTTATATCTTTACTGATGTTTTGTCTGCTTTTTAAAATCTACTATAAGGAAAGAAGTGTTGAAATCTCCAAGTATAATTGTCTATTTTTCCTCTCATTTCTAGGTTTCTTTTTAAAAGCTTTGAAGTTCTGTTATTAGGTGCAAACATATGTGTTCTTGTTGAATTAACAACTTTATCATTAGGAAATACTCTTCTTTATCAATGATTATACTCCTTGTTCTAAAATCTACTTTGATTTGTGGTCAATTAACCAATAGAGCCAATTTAGTTTTCTGTAGATTAATGTTTGCCTAGTTCATCTGTTTCCATTTTTTTGCTTATAATCTATCTTTGACTTTATATTTATAATTGAAGTGGGTATTTTATGGACAACATGGGTTTGGGTCTTGGTTTTATGCCAAACTGACAACCTCTCCCTTTAAATGGAATGTTTAGAATTTTCCGACTCCTTCACATGTGTCATAATTTTGGACTGGATTTAGCCCGTTATAAAACTCAAATTGTTGAGTGCTAGATTTTGCTGTTTCCCTTTAAAGAATGTTAGACTCTATGCGGGCTCCCATTTAAGTTTCGTGAAGGTCAGTTTGATCTTCTCAAGAGTGGTTGTTGTAATTTGTTAGAACAGTTGCAGAGCTAGCTAATTTGGAGCTGAATACCACCACTACTAAGGTGATATCTTTCTGAGGCTTCTCCCCTCTGGCTGGTGGGAAAACAGACTTTTCCCGTCCTGTGTGCTCTCCTGAAACTGTCCAGCCACTCTCTTTTCACTGATTTTGTTTTGCTGTGGCCTTGGGAAGTTTGATCCCCAGCAGGCTCAGATCAGTGTTCAGCCCGAGCTTGAAGGACACTCGGCACCACTCAAGAACGTCATCTCAGGACATTTGTGTGTCTTGTGCTCTCTGCACTTTGAGCTCCGTCTCTTCAACTCAGCAGGATTGCTGGTCCCTGAGCTATGGCATGGAAGCTACCTCCACATAGGAAGGCCGGGATAATCACCGGGCTCACTGCATGTTTCCTTTCTCTCGGTAATCACACTCCTACACTGCTATTTTCCAAAGTCTGGAAACAGTTGTTTCATACCTTTTGTCTGATTTTCTCATTGTATGCTGTAGGAGGGCGATTCCCATGGCAGAAATCCTTTCTTGATGGAAAGTGAATCCAGGCTCTTATCTTTGGGTCTTTGTTCCCTTCTTTTTGAGGCCATGCTATCTTGTCTTTTCTAAATAATGCCATGACTGAGGTTGGAATCGGATTTATGGACCTCCCTCTCCACTTACTTGGATCATTCCATTCAACACTGAGAGAAACCTACACGGTCAGACCACAATAGCTCCAAATCATTTGAATATAATTCAATTCAGTGAACATTTGTTGAACAGCTTCTATGTTGAGTGTGTTCTACTGGGCAACAGAAATGATTCAGACAAGGCCCTTGCTCTTCAGGATTGTGCAACCAAATAAGGAGATTCAAGTATACAAGTACACACACGGCAAAAACCTAGCAAGCTTGGCAGCTGGAGCCCTCAGGTCAGAATCTTGCCATGCATCAGTGAAACAAATCACGTTCATTTGGGAAATCAGCCATGTTTTCAAGAATGAAGTAGAATTTGAGATGACCCCTGTAGAGGCATGGGTGATGGGAAAGCCAGGCAAGGGGACTTTCTGAGAAAGAGCCAGGTGCCCCATTTCCCAGAGGTAGAAAGTCCTCAGAAGGATTGGGATGAGCCCTGAGCAATGCATTCCAGTTTTAGAGGCAGATTTGGTGGAGAGGTGGTTTGCTAGCTAGACGGAAGGAAAGCAAAGGTGTGTGGGTGATGTGAAAGTAAAGGGTGCATTTGAGGAAAAACAAGGAGTTCAATGTAGCTGGGGTATAAGGTTTATAAAAGAAAAGTAGAACCTGATAAACCTTAGAAAAACCCTTGCAGATTTCTCTACAGCTGTACTTTGAGTTAAAAGGGAGTTAGGGGAAGCAGATGTGGCTCAAGTGACTGGGCTCCCGTCTACCATATGGGAGGTCCAGGGTTCGATTCCTTGGGCCTCCTGGTGAAAGGTGAGCTGTTCCACGCGGAGTGCTGGCCCACACGGAGCGCTGGCCCACACGGAGTGCTGGCACATCAAGATGACGCAACAGAAAGAGACACAGAGGAGAGACAATAAGAGACGCAGCAGACCAGGGAGCTGAGGTGGTGCAAGAGATTGAGCGCCTCTCTCCCACTCCAGAAGGTCCCAGGATCAGCTCCTGGTGCTGCCTAAAGAGAAGACAAGCAGACACAGAAGAACACACAGAGAGCCAACGGCGAGCCCAAAACAACAGGGGGTAGGGAAATAAATAAATAAATAAATAAATAAATAAATAAATAAATCTTTTTTTTTTTAAGGGAGTTGTTAACGATTTCTTAGCTGCTTACATAACAACTACAACAACAACCAGATTTTTTTTTTAAGTCAAGCTTCTATTTCTTTTGATAAAAAACTTTAGTTTGCTTTTATAAATTTTAAGGAAGCATTTTCCCATTTTACAACATGATCGTCGTTTCTGGATTTTTTATTTCTTTACTCGGCAGCACTTCCGGCCTGTCACAGAACAGCGGCCTATCTGTTCCTCCCTTGGAAGGCAGTTAAGCACGGCACACCGACCATCTCTTACTTTGCAGAGATGTTTTTGTAATGTATTTATGAATAGTCCATCACCTGCAATGAAAAAAAAATAAAACAAGGGAAGGTTTTAGGAAGGCTTTTTTTTTTTTTTTTAATTATTTATTTATTTTTATTGTGGGTAAAAATCAAAATTCTCACAATACATACAAACATTTGCAAAATGATATATAAATATATATGCATATATGTGTATTTGCTTACAAAAATGTTATTTATATATATATATACACATATATTTTAAGAGGTGCTTAGATTACAGTATATGACCTCACTGATCTGAACTGAGGAAAGGGAGCAGTCTCTGAGAACCATTGTCTGAAAGATAGGTTAACAAAGGAGAGTAAGAGAAGAGCAGGCTTTGAGCCATCACCCATATGGACATAATCTATGGTTGAGGGGTTAGGAAGCCTTTTGATACAAATACAAGGCTTTTGGAATTCCTTAAATAATGGATTATTGTCTTTCTTTGATCCTTTTACCGTAAAATCAGGAGTAAAAAAAAACAAAGGCAGGACTAAGTCATCAACAAACAGTGCTTCTATGGGCTGCAGCTCAGCTGTGAAACCACGAAGGCACCAGAGAAAGTGTGGGGCCACCAGGACAGAGACGTGGAGAGGGGCTGTTCTAACCACCAAGCCTAATAAGCGCAAGTCTGTGCACCTGTTCTCAGACTAACTCAAGCTTCCCGTTGTTATTAATTTTTAAAATCACCCTCTTCCCGTCTCCCTGGGAGGTCTTACTGTGAAGAAGTGGGTGAGGAGACAGGTTTCGTGGTAATGCCTAGCTCCCATACAAAGAATGGAGAGCGACTGACTCTGTATCACTTGTCCAACCCCGTTTTCCCAGGCCCCTCTTACCTGGAGCAGGTATGAAGAATAAGAAGAACAGTGCAATGAAAACGTAATAGATCCTCATGGCTGACGGGCTTCCCAGCAAGCGGAGACTGGAGCTGAAAGAGGTGCCTGCTCATTTTATAAAGGTTCCAGGTACTCAGCCATAGGTAGAAATGAGCAATAGCTGCAGTTCCTGTAATAGTTCAGTGATGACGACAGGATATATTTCCTGATGCTTCATCCCACCTCACAACACAGGACACGCCCAGTCGCCCTGGAAGTAAAGCTGCCTGGGACATACGCTTCCCTCGAGGCTCCAAGGGCTTGTCCAGGTCTGGGCCGGACCTGGTCGTGGGTACAGGTAGGACTGGTGTGGGCAAGACCTGCCCTTTTGGGGAGTCATCCTAGGGCATGGAGGTTGAGGTTGACTTGCCCGCACTATGGCACTTGGAAACTTCAAGTCCCGCCTTTTTTCTAATGGGCTTGGAGAGTCTAAAGTTCACCTGGCTGCCAAATAAATCCAGCCCTGAGCAGGCTCACAGCCTGGGGCTGAACCAGGGTGGGCCATTCACTGAGCCTGCAAAGGCTCTCCCGACGTTGAAGCAGAGCAGGATCGTCCTCCAGGTGGTGAGGAAAGGGAAGAGACCTGAACTATATTCAGAAACCCCGATCGCACGGCCCGGCCTATCACGAGGTGCTGTGACTTTGTGAAACCCCTCTTACACATTATCATCGTCTGAAAGCTACCACATTTATGAGTCAAGAAGGTGTCTCATTTTATTTCATCTGAGAAAGAGAATGTTGGGAAGACTGGCATCTCCTCCTTGCTGATGACACTTCCTATACAGATGAGGGCTGTGCAGGAAGAAGGTGCATTGAAGAGCTGGAGGTACTCATGGCTGATGAACACACACTCGGAGGCCCAGGGATCAGGGCCCTCCACTGGATACAGCTGCACTGTGTAGAGGGCCAGTGGCTTGTTTTTATTATTAGCAGACTGTAATGTCAAGAAATCCAATCTGTGGTGTGTATTTGTTGACAGACTATTTAATTGGGAACTGAAGTCACCGTGGCAATGCCTGGCTGTCGAACTGTGTGAATGGAATTATGACAGATCCACGGGGATTCAGGGATGTGTGAGTTCTCGGGATTCTGGAGCACCCATGGAGTCAGTGAGCGAACTCTGAGCAGCTGCTATAGAGAGGAGCTCCGTGTGCCTGTGTGAAAGTGGGGCGGGGCGGAAGGAGGTGAGATACAGACCGGCCAGTCAAGGCATTTTTTTCCCCCAAGGAGCTAACAATGTAAGGTAAGGGAGATGGACATGCAGTCAAATAACTTAAACAGGATGGATTTCAATAAGCATCAACAGGAAGGCCAAGCAGTGGGCCGCACAGAGGCACAGAAAAGCTCGTTCGTTTTGATCAGCAGATTTAAGAAGACTTTAGAGTTGTGAAGTCTTCACCTGTTTGGAATTTAACTTTACTCTTAAGTTCAGGTTTGAAACAAGCAAAGAGACTTTTAAATGGGAGGAGATGAGCGAGGGGTGGGACCGTGTTGACTGTGTAGCAGAGGACTTGTCTTAGATAGTTTAGAGAGAGAGGGTGGGGTGGGAGGTTGTAGAGCCTACAATGTGGACAATTATAAACCGGTTCTGCCCAGGACTCTGAGCTAGTCATCATGTGATCACTGGTGAGTTAAGTTTCCACTTAGTGAAGAGACTAATCCTAGGTCTAAGCCATTCCTTCAAAGACACGTAGGCATTTCTAAGGCAATGCCACTATTTGGTACGAGGTCTTTTAGAAATAAAAACCGCTTTCCCTTGTCAGCTAATTAGAAGCTGGGGGTTAGGCTAAGTCGGGGGCTCTTACTCTTTTCAGGTTTGGGCACCCTCCCCAACTCACCAAAACATAATTCTGAGGAGCATTTTTGTGTTTTAAAAATATGAAAGTAATGCATATTTGTGGTAAAAATTCAAAGAGTAGAAGAGAGAGACAGAGTCCCTTTCCTCTCCTCCCGCCAATAGAACTTCTAGTACCTGTGCTTTGCATGGTTTCTGACTTGCAATCTTTTTTATGTCAAAAAAACATTCGTTTATGCTCTCAAGTGATAGCAGTTACATTTTAATGTCTAATATGTGTACTTAATGCACACAGTTTCTGCAAATTACGTGCATAAGTTACATGTACTTCCTGCCCCCCGGCTTCCAGTCACAGGGCTTGGAAGTGCAGACCCTGCGAACTCCTGTCCTGGAGGCTCATGGATTTCCCAGCTCTGTCAGCATCTCTACAATGTTGATTAGGTTTTAAGAGGAGGGATACTTTGATTATTTGTTTTGTCCATGTCAGACTTTCCTATAACCATTTTTTCAAGATTCTGGTTTTTAAAATAAGACAAGGAGTTGATTAATCCAAATGTTTGATGTGGGGCAGCTATGCGGAGGAGCGAGCACTGGGTTTGAAGTCGGGAGTCATCAGTTTAACTTGCTTGTTACTTGGGTTGACTTGAACAAGTTACTCAGGCTCTCTCTGAGCTACCACATTAGTAAACATGCAGAGCAATCTATACCCTATTAACCTCGGGGGAAAGTCCTGTGAGTCAAGGAGCGGTTAACAATACCCAGGCGATTCAGAGAGCAGGGCATGGGGTCCCAGCAAGGGGGTCTGGGAGTTCCAGTTTTCCTCATCTTGGTACGGTCTGAGAGCTGCTCAGCCATTCTCTTTTGCAGTCATTTTAATCTTGTCATGACCACCATTAATAACTTCTGTATTTAACAATAAGCAAAACCACGCATTACCCCATATTTGCAGGCGAGGAGACTGAGCTCCCCCAGTTTGCAAATGGCAGAGTTCAGACTTGGAGTCAGTGGTGCCATCATTTCTCTGTTTCCTTCCAATTCCTCGCCTGCTTCTGCTCTGCCCACTGTAGGGAGCTATACCCATTTCCCAGGCACCTCTGCCCTCTAGATTTCGTAGAGACTGGCCACAGGCAGGCACTGGTGAGAGCTGGGAGAGCAGGACTTAGTAAACAGCCAGGTATTTCTCTTCCTCTCCTTCAGGAGGCATCGCCTCCATGGCTTCATGGTCCCAGCTGCCAGCAAGCAGTCCCACCACAACTCCAGCGGCTGCCCGTGGTCCACATTTCATGCTTCGGTAAGCTCGCCTCCTCCGCCTCTTGTCTCTCTGCTGTTGCATGTTCTGAGATGCCATAGCATCTGAGAGTACCTTTTGGCCTCTCAGCTCTCCTACTACTCGTGCGGCCAATTCCCTTTATTAAATTATCCCCATTGAGATCCCTGAATCGGTTTCTGTTTTCCTTATTAGGCTCTGCCATGCTTCAAAGTTTATGCTCCAAACCACCACACTGTTAGAATTTTGTTAATTCTTTCCTTCTTGGTGACGTTACCATACCATCGTCAGCTATAAAGATATTTTCTTCACACTACCTTCCAGTATATCTCTATCAACATCTTAAGATGTAGCAGAAAGGAAGATCATTGAGAGGATGATAGAGAGTTGCCAATTGCCATCACTTTGCTGGGGCCCCTGTACAATTGTGTATGTGTACTTTGGAGGTATGTGTGTGGGGCAATTTCTAACATTCTGACATTATTTTTTATTACTGTTATCTTAGCTTAATTATTTCTTTTGCTAAGTCTCTCCAAATGATCATAAATAAGGAAACAGGAGAAACAAAACCATTCCCAACTACGTAACCAGGCCTTTAGGCTGGGGACCGTCTATAGAAGTATTTTGTTTTGCCCCTTTGGATTACACCTCCATGATACTCTAAAATCAACTAAATTAGCCAGTTGGTTTAAATTTAAGCAGTTTAGCGCTTAGAGCCTTATTTGCCCTGCTTTGTGCATTTATATACTTCCACATGCCCTCAAGTCATCTGGGCTTATGACTCCTGCTTTAGAAGATATTACCTCCTAAATTATCTCAAAGCCAAGGCAGAAAGAGCTGCTTCACTATAGAGGAGGGTGTAGCAGGCACAGCAGAGGCTATTTGCACTGGGTAACGGCGATGTCTCCACCAAGCCACCTGGGTATGAATGCATACATTATATTTTTTTCAAGCAGCAAGTTTTCTTGGCATTTATGCATCTTCCAAGCATGAATAAACACTGCTGGTCCTTTAACTTCCTAAAAATACTTCTGAATTAAGAACACTATTTCAGGATGTGTTCCATTCACTGTAGAAAAAAAAATTGAGGGAAAATAGTGGGGAAAAGGGTAAAGAAAGGCGCAAGGGTAAGGCATGCGGGACATCTGGCTCATCATGAGTCACAGGACTTGTGATATGACCTGGTGTGTGGTGGAGCAAATAGTCAGGAGCAAGTGCGCAGGGGCAGGGAAGCACAGGGAAGCAATCGTGTAAAGCTCTGACCTCACAGACAGCTCCTTATTCACCAAAGACTAAGGAGAAGGGCTAGAGAAGGACACACTACCGGGCCAATGAGCCTGGAGGTAACTATTTCGAAATTCTTTTGTTTGCATAATCTACCTGCAACAAAGGACTCTGGAAATTTGACCTCTGTGGGACAGGCTGCACGTGGCGCCCAGACACGTTCCCTGGGTGAGGTGCTTTGCTCCTTTTCTCCTCTGTAGAGCAACACGGTTCTCAGAAAAACCCACCATCATGTGCAGTGAAGAAGCTCTCAGCCAGGACCGTGCCATATTTTCTCTGCCCAGCGTCTGTACCAAAATTCTGCCTCAAGGGGTGGGCAACTGGGCACCTTCACAGGGTCCTCACACCGAGAGTCGCTGAGGCTCTGCATCGACCAAACACCATTTATACCACCGTGTCTGGTCCTCAGGTCGTTACAGGGAAAATACATCAATCTGAAGCGACGGTGTTTAAGAGCCTCTTTGGCCAATTCAGCGAAGCCGCTTGTGATGGTTAGGTTCGTGTGTCAGCTTGGCCAGGTAATAGTGCCCAGGTGATTGGTCCAGCAAGAACTGGCTATTGTTACTGTAGCGGACACTGACCCATTTGTCGCAGCCCCCACTGCCAACGACTCCCTCCCTAACCAGGTTGCAACATTTCCATTTCTCTTTCAGTCTGTAACCCAGCTCTTACCATAAGCCTGTGGAAAGAAGTTTACTGGTTTTAACATCTCCAGACAGACCACCCTTAATTAACTTCAACCACAGGGATATCTGCAAGTTTAAAGAAAATTAGCCTAAGAGAAAACTTTGCCTAATTATAATAATAAAAACCACACTCTCTGAAACTGCCACAAACTAACTCACTATCTTCTAGTGGGTTAACTCCCTTATGAACTTGTTAAAACTTTTACTTTCCTCTTTTAAAAATAATGAGGGACTTAACTAACCCAAGGACAAATTCCTGTTTCTTTCCCACAGAACTAACCAAAACTAGCAAAGCATGAGCAAAACTTAAAATGACCCTAAGACATGAAACACCCTTTGAGCAAAATCAAAGTGGGCAGTAACAACAGGGAAGAAAATACTGGAACTGAGAGAAAGCAAGAGGCCTGAGATCTGACTACAAGCCCACGCCTCATAATAATAACCAACTTACCACCCCTAATTTAAATGTAGCCAGTGATAGTAACCAACTTGCCATCATTTGTTTGAATGCTTACTAACTAATCCCAATGTGCCAGTGGCCCTAATATCCCTATTTCCACCTCCCTTTTTTTAACCCAATAAATATCCCTTACCTTTCCAGCTCAGGGAGATAGATCTGAGAAAATAACTCCTTCAGTCTTATCGGGCTAGCCTTTGCTAAATAAACTTTTTCTCTTATCAAAATTCCGGTGTCTACTGATTAAATCTGAGTTCATTGTGTGAGGACTCACTTTTGGTCCACAATATTACCGTGAGGACATTTCGTGTACTTAAATCACCAGTAAGTGGATTGCATCTATGGTTGATGACATCTCCAATCAACTAAGGAGATTGCCTTCAACAAAGGGAGAAGTCTCATCCAATTATTCCAAGGCTTTAAAAGAAGTGATTATTTCAGCAGTCAGAAGAGAGAATTTCCATCTCTATTTTGCCCAGCCAGCTTCTCCTGGGGAAGTCATTGAAAACCTTCATCAGAGTTTCCAGCTTGCAGCCTGCCCTATGGAATTTGGACTTCTTCATCCCCGTGGTCATGTGAGACAATTTTTATAAAACTCTCATAATATTTACACATATCTCCTGCCAATTCTGTTTCCTTAGAGAACCCTGACTAATACAGCTTTTCCATCCCACTGTGTTCTATCTTCATGAAGGTATTCCCTGCCCCCTGTCCTAAAATCGGATGCTCTAATCCTGCCTGACTCATTGCCATTGGAGATAGATGTGGTGGGTTGAATTATGAACCCCAGCAATCACATGTTCTTAATCTTAATCCACTTCGCTGTGGCTGTGAACCCATTATAAATAGGACTTTTGAAGGTGTTATATTTAGTTAAGGTGTGGCAAACTGAACTAGATTACTGGAGACCTTATAAGGAGAACCAGAAATCAGATGCAAGAAAGGAGAGGACATCACTATGTCACGAGAGTCAGAGCTAAATCAAGGAACCCCAAGGTCGGCTGACAGCCAGCACCAGGAGGGTACAGCCTTCTGGGGAGTACGCGTCGCCTTGCTGACACATTGATTTTGGACTTCTTCTAGTCTCAAAACCATGAGCTAATAAATTCCTGTTTAAGACACAACCAGTTTGTAGAATTTGTGATTGCAGCTCAGGTAAACAAAGACAATGGGCTGTCCCTGAAGATCTTACTCATGGGTCTGTCAGGTGCAGAGACACATCTTAGCTTTGGGAAATAAATAATAAAATGGCAAAGTAATTCCACGTCCTTAGTCTGCACTACCTCTCCCCAGAGAGATCTTCTCAGCCTCTCCTCACTTCATGATTCCAGATCCCACCAAATTACCCTCTTAGACTTTCCTTCAAGTGAGTTTCATGCTTACCTGATGTTGTACGGGTGAGTATTACTCATTATTCATTACTCATTACTCATAAAAGGTGAGTATTAAAAGAAGAACAAAGGATGTGGGATGTTGTGGGATGTGTGGGAGGTGGGGAACATGGAAATCCCTGTAATTACTGTGTAATATCTAGGTAATCTAAGCACCTTAAAAAAAAAAAATATATATATATATATATATATATAATAACATTTATGTAAGCAAATGCACATATATGCATATACAATTATATATCATTTTACAAATATTGTTAGTATTGTGAAAAATTTGATTTTTACCCACAATTAAAAAAAAAAGAAGAAGAAGAAGGAAAACTGAGAGAAACTGTATAGTGGTTTGGAAGCTTTTGGGATTCTCAGGAGTGTAGAGTCAGAAAACTGTGTTGGTCCTAGTGGTGAGCCCTTAAGCAATACCTACTATGTGTAGTGTTGGAAACAAAGGGAACAGTTCACTGAAGCAAAGACTTTGGGTTCACTGCATGGATATTCAAATTATGGTCAGGCTGTGGTTTGAAGGATAGACTTTTTTTTTTTTTTAGTATCTAATATTTTTTAATAATAGATTTTTTACTATTTATCCAAAGTGTTTACATTTCAGAGAGTTCTTTGTTTTTTAAAAGATACTTTAGATTACATAAATGTTGCATAAAATATATAGGGGATTCCCATATATATCCCCACTCCTCCCACACTTTCCCACCTTAACAACATCCTTCATTAGTGTGATACATTTGTTACAATTGATAAACATATTGAAGCATGGCCACTAACTGTGGATTATAGTTTACATTATAGTTTACACTCTGTCCCACACAATTTTGTAAGTTATGACAAAATATATAATGGCCTGTATCCATCATTGCAACATCATGCAGGACAATTCCAATGTCCCCCAAATGCCGCCATATTACACCTAGTTTTCCCTCTCCTTCCCCTCAGAACCTCTGCGGGTCACTGCCTCCACATCAATGATAAAAGTTCTTCCATTGCTAGAATAACAATAATTCTATAGTAGAAAAACAGTAAGTCTACTTTAGTCCATTGTTCATTCCCCAATCTTGTGTGATGCCCACTCTGCCTCAAAGTCAGTCATAAGTGTTGGAATCAACTTCTTCCAAACTCCTGTTCATGTTGCTACTTTACCTCCTCCCATGAATCACATGTTCTAAATGGCATCCAGAGTGGTCAGTCCTTTCCAGAAGGTTTTTGATTTACTTTGCCCAGATCCATCATAGGAATCACTATCCACGGCAGCAATAGCCTTACTAAATATATTTTTTAAATAATAAGACTTGAAAGTCAAAATTATTCATTGATCCATAGATTGCAAAATGGATGGGTTAGCAGGCATGAAAACAACATTAATCTCATTGTACATGTCCATCGGAGCTCCTGAGTGACTGAGTGCATTGTCAATGAGCCATAATATTTCTAAAGGAATCTTTTTTTCTGATAGTAGTTCTCAACAGTGGGCTTAAAATATTCAGTAAACTATGTTGTAAACAGACGTGCTGACATCCTGGCTTTGATGTTCCATTTCTAGAGCACTGGCAGAGTAGATTTAGCATCATTCCTAAGGGCCCTAGGATTTTCAGAATGGTAAATAAGCACTGGCTTCAACTTATAGTCACCAGCCACATTAGCCGCTAAAAAGAGAGTCAGCCTGTCCTCTGACGCCTAGAAGCCAGGCCTTGACTTCTCTTTTGCTATGAAAGTCCTAGATGGCATCTTCTTCCAATAGAATGCTGTTTGATCTACGTTGAAAATCTGTTATTTAGTGTAGACCCCTTCATCAGTTATCCTGGCTTGATCTTCTGGATCATGTGCTGCAGCTTCTGTACTAGCATTTGGTTCTTCACCCTTTTTATTATTATTATTATTATTATAGAGATGGCTTCTTTCCTTAAACCTCATGACTAACCTCTGCTAGCTTCAAACTTTTCTTCTGCAGCTTCCTTGCCTCTCTCAGCCTTCATAGAATTGAAGTGTTAGGGCCTTGCTCTGGATTCGGTTCTGGTTGAAGGGAATGTTGTTGCTGGTTTGATCTTCCTTCCAGACCACTCAAACTTTCTCCACATCAGCGATAAGGCTGTTTCACTTATCATTTGTGTGCTCACTGGAGAAGCACTTTGAATTTCCTTCAAGAATTTACCCCTGGTGCAAGAGGCCTAGCTTTTCAGCCTCTCTTGGTTTCCACATTTCTTCCTCACTAAGTTTAGTCATTTCTAGCTTTTGATTTAAAGTGAGAGATGTGTGACTCTTCTTTCACTTGAACACCCAGAGGCCACTGTAGGGTTATTGATTGGCCTAACTTCAATATTGCTGTGTCTCAGGGAATAGTGAGGTCCAAGGAGAGGGAGAGAGATGGGGTCAGAACACACACAACATTTATTAAGTTTATCATCTTACACGGGCACAGTTTGTGGAGCCCCAAAACGATTGCAATAGTAACATCAAAGATCACTGATCACAGATCACCATGGCAGATATAATGAGAACAAAAAAGTTTGGGTATTTTGAGAATTATCAAAACGTGACACAGAGATATGAAGCGAGCATATGCTGTTGGAAAATTGGTGCCAATAGATTGCTTGACACAGGGTTGCCACAAATGTTCAATTTGTAAAAAACAACAACAATATAATATATGCAAAGCATGACAAAGCAAAGTGCAATAAGACAAGGTATGCATGTATTGAAAGTCTTACTCTATTGACTCTTGTATAAAGTATCTCTTTCCTGGAAAGATATGGAAGTACCACTGCAAGACCACACTCATTCTCTCAACAAAGAAATAGATAGACAAAACCATAAGTTATGTTCCAAATATTTTATTTTTCATCATATCATTCTATTCTGAGTTCTTTCTGTCTTTTTCTCTCTAATCTTGTCCCCTACCATCTTTATCTTTGTTGTATCTCTTTCCTTTGTTTCTATTGCTCTAATTTGGATCTTCTCTCTGTCTTGACCCACTTAATCTTCACGTCTTTTTCTCTCTCTGTCTCCATTTTCATGTGTCTGTCATTATCACTGCTTTTGTGTGTGTTTGTGTGTGTGTGTCTTTTCTGCTTCCCTCTATGCATGCACTTGATGAGGATGCAATGGTCTCTGGGTTTCTCCACATCAGGATTCCCTTCCTGACAAACTGCAGTGTTTCCTGATCTTAAGACCACTGTAATCAACCCAGCGTGGGGAATTTCCTGGCAGGGAACACTTCTTCTTTCTGGCCATGCAGGTTCCTCCCACGTTATCCTGGGAGAGGACAGGCAGAACACAGTCCTACTTCTGCTAACAAATCTGGCCACAGGCTCTTGTAGTAACATATCAGTCAAAGATTCATAAGAAATAAGGTACAGATATGAATTACCTTTCATTTTCTTTGGAGAGAAGGGAGTTTTTATCTTATTTTGACTAACCATTCTCATGGAGCAGACGTAGGGCAGGTGAAAGTGTCTTCTACCTCTATAGGGAAATACAAATACCTGACAAACGTTGAATTGGTCAAGACAATGTCCAGGGGGGTTTATTCAAGTTTTTAAATGACTGCTTTTTGGTCTGTTATTTATAGCTACAGAATCTCAGAATTTACTGATATCTTCTAGGTCATGTAATACAATGTTATGATTGAATCCAGCCTCTTCTTGAACACTTCCAAAGGGATCTCATTCCACTTTCAGCTGTGTATTAGTCATGGTTCTCCAGAGAAATAGAACCAACTGGACATATATAAAGTGATTTATTATAGGAATTGGCACATAGGACCATGGGGATTGGCAAGCCCAAGTTCCATTGGGCTGGCCACAAGTTGGAAACTATGGTGAAGGTAAAGATGAATTCCTAGAAGAAGCTGCTGGCTGGCTGAAGTACAGACAGAAATTCTTTCTGACCTCTGAAATCCTCAGTTTTGGCTTTTAAGACCTCCAACAGATTGAATGAGAGATTGCTGAAGGCAATCTGCTTTGTTGACTGTAGATACAACCAGCCAATCCGCCATCGATTCAATCAGTTGACTATAGATACAAACATATCTTTTAAATATCCTCACAGTAACACTCAAGCCAGAGCTTGCTTGATCAAACTGAGCACCATAGCCTATTCAAGTTGATGCATGAAACTGACCATCACAAGCTGCAATGGTTATTATTTTGCTTTGATTCTTATTGAGCCAAAATTTATACCCCTAAAACTTTCTCTCTTTGTTCTTCTCTTCATTCCCGGTTCTCAAAAAACCAGTTTAATTTCTGGATCCTATGACTGCCCTTAAAATACTTGAAAACAATTATCAAGACACCCCATGTCTGTTTTTCCTTCCGGGGGGGGGGGGGGGGGGGGGGGGGGGGGGGGGGGGG